>VZQC01001157.1:36279-103236 GCA_009823505.1 Rhizomys pruinosus | reverse complement strand
ATCCTTCATGCAAAACCTATCTGCAGGCTGTTGTGCCCAAACACCTACAGCCCCACCATCCAGTGGGGGGTGACAGGTTGTTTGTTCAATCAAGTTGATCAAATGAGTGTCCAGACTACATTGCTGTAGTTTCACCATTCACCCCAATCGCAGCCCTTACATTCTACCAGCCTGCCTTCTTATACAGTACACACAACCTGCCCAGGGTGGCACCACTCTTGTGGGCTGGGCCCTCCCACACTGCTTGACCATCAAGAGAATACTCCACAGATATGGCCACAGGCCAATCCAATGGATCCAATTCCCCAACTAAGGCTCCCTCAACTCAGGTGTGTCAACTTGACACTAATGCTATCCAGCACACGGGTCTGTAGAGTGAGTTCCAGCCTGGCTGGGGCTACAGGGAGACCCTGTCTCAAAAAGGACAAAAAAATTGGTAGATAAAGGCCTCAGTGACTAGAGTCTGCCCTACCAGGAACTATTGGCTAGAGAGGCTATAAAAGCTCCCAAAACAAAGCCTATTTGTCTATAACTTTAGGCACACACAAGAAATGGACAGTAATACCCTATTTCTGAATATAGTGTATGCTATGAATGTGATAAAATTATATGCTGAGACCCTGCACAGCAAATCCAAAGCTGAAAATCATGGTGCCAGAGAGCACTATGCAAACTGCGTAGTGAAGTTTTCTCTGAAGTTTTACTATAGACCTCAAGTGCTGCACTTTTACATATCAAATACATGCAGTGTAATAGTGGCAGTGTGGTACATGTACAAGCAGAAAAAGAAAAAAAAATCTCAATTCGATCTGTGGTCCATTTCCTGGAGGAGGGGTATAGGACACACAGCTGATACTGCATCTTTCCACTTCCTAGAATCTATCAAAGGAGAGTTTATTGACCACATTAGAAAGCTATTGTCACCCCTTTGTCAAAGAACTATAATGCCCCGATACCATCCAAGCATAAGTGTTTGTGCCCGTAGTGTACCTTGTTGTGATGATTAATATTTGTTACTATTTGTGTTTTATTACTAGAATTAAAAGGAGATTTCTAAATGCGCCGCCAGTCCATTGCAAACAGAACTTGGAAAGACCCAAGAGTTTGATATGTCATCTCAGATTAAAAACGGATCTTCCTATCCCTCAGTTTCTCTTGCCCTCCCCTCAAAAGCCGAGGGACTCTTGCAGAAAAGGTGGGTGCAGCAGTTTGTAAGGGCCAAGGAAGGGGGTGAATTGTGAGATCACAGCAAAAATGGTCTGATCTTTTACTCAATCAGCATGTTTGTTCAACCTAACTTCTTCAAGTAACTGGATTTGGGGACCCTTGGCTATATAAGAACTAAACTCGGATGTTTGATAATTGGGTCTATACAGATTTACATGAATCCTTCTTATGTTTATTATCTATGTGTACTAATTGGTCAAATAAAAAACTAAAAATGAAAAAAGAATGCAGGCAATATGCTCACACACATTAAATAAAACAATAAATATTTTTAAAAGCTAAAAGTTATATCATTCAGATATTTTTCTTTTGAGGGGGATTACTTATTTATTTATTTATTTATTTTTTTTTGTATGACTGTTTTGCCAGCATGCACGTAAGCTCACCACATGTGCGCAGTGTTCACAGAGACCAAAAGAAGACATCAGCTTTCCTAGAGCTGGCTTTATGGGCAGTTGTGACCCACAATATCGGTGCTGGGATACTACCCCAGGTCCATTGCCAAAGTCGTCTGTGCTCCTAGCTGCTGAGCCATTCAGCTGTAACATATGCTTGCAATTGCAGCTCTGGAAATGTAGAGAGAGCAGATTCCACAGAAGTGGACATTCAGCCACTCCACCCTATTAAACTAGCCATAGGTCACCATCAGAGATCATGACTCACTATCTAGGAATGATACATGAAGGTGACTTTTGGTCTCTACTTGTGCATATGCACACATGCAGATGCACCCATACAACATGTTCACTAGCACACACATGAAAATGCACATACATACAAAGCTGAACTTACTGCTGAGTAGTGTTAAGCAAATTGGTAGCCTCTTAAAAGATGATATAATTAGATCATGTCTCATGAATATTTTTAGACTTTAAATATTTGAAATAAAATATAATGTATCAGACTAAAGAAAAATTATATTAAGACATTTTAACTGGCAAATATTTTTTCAAAGCCAAGTTTGTATTAAATCTTTGTGCAATTCATACAAAATTTCAAATCAAATCTAGACCCATGCCCCCCCTCCCCCCGCCCCCGCCCCAACAGAGCTCATGCATGCTGCCAAATATGTTTTTCATCTTTTTCTCAGTTTCTCAAAATTCTCAGTGCAGAAGTTTACTGTTTCGAGCAATTCACCATTTCAGTCAGTTCTTTTACCCATTCTTTTTCTTGTTGTTGTTATTCCTTCCAATAAGCATCACTCCAAAATATGCATATATGCATGCCACATATATTATAGGTTTTAGCATCTTCATCTTATTTTTTTTTCTTTATTAGGTTGAAAGATGTCATGTTTGAAGGCTCCTCTTTGGCAAGCCCAAACCACCATCAGTTCTGCCCTTGTGCCCCACACTGGGGTTTTCCCTTCCCATGGTCACCAAATGAGGTCCAGTAAGTACCACATCCTATCTTGATCTTCCTCTACTGGTCTCCATGATACAGCCTGGGAAGTCCAACAATGGCAGTCTATACTCTGAAGAGGCTGAAACCCCAGTAGTAGCTCAGTCCACAAGTTGGATGTCTCAGTAGTCCCCAACTGACACTGAAGGTTTGGAGGTTTCTTGGAGAGACATGAGTCTTCATTCCGTATTGGAAGGTTGAAAAGCTGTGTCTCATGTCTTTGAAGGATGGCAAAAGCAGTGGCAGCCACGGTGTAGCTGCAGTTACCAGTAAGACAGGCAAAACAACTGTGCCATTTTTTTCTTTTTGTCTTATTACTAAGATCTCAAATTTTATACCTGAAGTACAATTTATCAGGCCTTACTATTTATTTATTTCTTTTTATACTTTCCTTTTGGATGTTTAAGGCCACACAGCCCAGATTAACCAAGGTTTTTGTTCTCAAGGTCATTTGAGGATCTGGTCCTCAAGGGTCACTTGGGTTTTTAGGGGTGGGAGGGAGCCCCTGGCTTCTTTTGGTTTTTCTTTTTATAATTTTTTAAAGTTTATTTATTTTTTATGTGTATGAATGTACTGTCTGCATGTATGCTTGTGCACCTGTGCCATGCAATGCTGAGGAGGTCAGAAGAGGGTGTAGGATTCCCCTGGAACTGGAGTCAAAGACAGTTCTCCGCCACCATGTGGGTACTGGGCATCAAACCCTAGTCCTCTGCAAGAGTATTTGGTGCTCTTAACCAGTAAGCCATCTCTCCAGCCACTTTTGGTTTTTTGTTTACCAGTTCCATCCACTCAAGGACAAAGTTAAGTCTTGCTAGACCAGGCTTCACTTTTTAAGCATCAGTAGACTTTCCTCTTTATAGACTAGACACTGGCTGAAGTCCCATTAATTGATCTCCAAGACCTCCCAGCACAGGAAGACTGGTGACTCACATTTTCAGGACATTTCAAGAGATGACCCCATGCATAATCCCATGGGACTTAGTTGACCTCTACAGGCAAGCAATAAAGTTATCCCTTAAGATCCTCGGCCAAATTGGTATGGGCATTAAGTATGGTTGATAAGCATCCAGAAAGGCTAAGTTACACCAGCCTGATATTTTAACTACTGTGTAATATTTTAGAAAAGCCTTAAAAAACCTCAAGCAGCATTGTATAAGAAGCACTCCCATAAAATAAATACTGTGATTAGACATAATGTCTCATAACAAACTAAAATTAAGAAATTCCAGGAGGCAGAGGTGATAAGATTAAAACTTAAACCACACAAAAGTTAAAATTTCCTCATCCACTATAAAAACAAGGAAAACAAATATAAAACACATTGTATATGAACAAACAAAAGAAAACATAATAATGTCAGATAAAAATTTGTTTAATGTTTAATGTCCTTCACATTAATAAGAATTACATAAACTCTCTCTCACACATACACACGTGTGTGCATATGTGCACGCGCACACACACACACACAAACACAAAGACACATGATTATATCTAGACTCTCAAAAGCTATAGATTTAGCAACAATCTAGACTTTTAGCTACACTCTATTTTCAGTGGTTTCCAAAGAGTGCCACCATCACACATTGCTTTAGTGTGAAATTATTCAACATTTAATGCAGAGAAATCTGACTGTTACTTTCAGAAGTTAAATTACATTTAGATTTTGACTCAAGAGTTCCACTTTAGGAATGTATCTTATACACATATCAATAAGCATAGAAAATGACCTATATAAAAATATTTCATTTTCTTTCTGTATATAACTAACTCCAAAATATTGAACAAAAAACAAATATTTATTTTGAGTGTTTTTAAATTTGAATGTGTATAGCTTTGGACAAGTGAAAATATTATTCACATATAAAAAATAAAAGCTATTCTATTTATTCATTTCAAAAAATAAGCATGGTGTAGGAAAGTAGATATTGCATGTTTTATACTGTGTATTTTAAAGGGATATGAAGCTTCATCTTTTCATTTCCTTGTGTCTACACGAATAAACACAGGACAGAGATTATTAGAAACGAGCAAGCTTTTATCTCCAGGGCATGGAATTCTGGTGAGGAGATGGGTACAGAGACAGCAATAATTTTCCAGTATCCATCACCTTGTTTTATTTTTATTTAAACTCTCATTAATATATTTTCTCCTCTAAAAGGAAACAAAAGGCTAAAACTGCTTCCTGATGCCCTTGGCTTTTTTTTTTTTTTTTTTTTTTTTGGTCCTTTTATTTTTTTTTAAAGACAGGGTCTCCCTGTAGCCCCAGCTGTCTTGGAACTCGCTCTGTAGACCAGGCTGGCCTTGAACTCACAAAGATCCGCCTGCCTCTGCCTCCCAAGTGCTAGGATTAAGGGCGTGTGCTACCACGCCCAGCTGCCCTTGGCTATTTTTATGAGTAGATTAGGTTTCTCTCTTGCTTAAATATAAGAATCTTTATAACACAAATTAATATCGTCTGTGTGTGTGTGTGTGTGTGTGTGTGCGCGTGCGTGTGTGCGTGCGTGCGTGCGTGCGTGCGTGTGTGTGTGTGTATTGTATGTGCCGGTGCAAGTGAATATGGAAGACAGAGCTCAACTGCTTCCTTTATGACTGTTCACCTTAGTTTCTGAGGCAGAGCCTCTCATTGAACCACCGAAGCTGACTGAGTGGCTAGACTGGCTGGCCAGCTAGCCCCAAGAATACCCCTATTTCCTCCCCCTTCACCAGCCCTGGGATTATACACATGTGCTGACAAGCCTGCTATTTATATGAGACCTGAGGGTATGAACCCAGGAACTAATAGGTAGGATTTTTTTCACTGAATCATTGCCATGGCCCTAGATTCATCTTTTAAAATATATTTTATGTGTAGTTGTCCATTGTATATATTATTCTGGATTTTGTTTGTGATCTTTGCTCCCTTGAGAAAGCATTAGATAAAATTAATGTTCTCTATATTTCTATTTATAGTAATGAGCTAATGGATCTTATTTAAAGTAATCTCTTTTGCCAGAGTTTTATCCAGTCATTATTATCTTTATTGAGTGATGAACATTTTCTTTGCTATCACACACATTCAACAATATCTTTTTTTACAATGAACACAATTACATTTCCTTATATTTCTATTTCTGATAATTTGGCCTATTCACTGCTGTTACAAATAGGGAGTTTCAATTATTATATTTACCAATTGTTACTGATACAATCAGACCAACTGAAATATTTTATATTCTTTCATTTTTATACAATTTTATCGGATTTAATATTACAATAATATTAGTGTGAAATTAATTCACTGTTTAAAATTAGAGAAATAATATGCAGTTTAATTGATTTGAAATAATTTAAACCAAATTATTTTGTGGTAGTCTACACATATAACCTGTGGTGGTTTGAATGTGTGTCCCCCATAGGCTCTAGGTATTCAGACGTTTGTCTCCAGTTGGTGGCGCTGTTTTTGGAGGTCTTGGGGTGTGTGGCCATGCTGCAGGAAGTGTGTCACTGGGGGCAGGCTTAGTGAGCTTAACAAGCCTCGTGCTCTACAGTTGCTTCCTCTCTGCTTCCTGTGCTCTTTGCGAGATGTGGCCCTTGGTTTGCTGCTCCAGATCCAGCCGCCATGCCTCCCACCACAATGGACTCTAATTCCCTGGAACCGCCAAACGTAAGCTCAAATAAACTCTTCCTTTTATAAGTTCCTTCGTCATGGTGCTTTATCACAGCAACAGAAAACTGACTAATACATAACCAAATAATTTTATGGTAGTCTACAGTGCTATAATTTATCTGACTGCATTCTAGCACATTTTTTGTTTACTAGCACCTAGCAACAATTGCAATGGATGGAAAAAAATGATGTAAATGCTATGGAATGTATTATTTTTCTAGTTCCTCTGAAGTCGTTTGTAGTCACAATTCACTGCAAAGATAATTATCAAAGTTATGACTCAGGTTCAGGAGAAAATGGGCTATTTCTAAAAGAGTATAAATAATGATTAGGTCATTAATTCAGCAATATAAACAGACTGCTTAGTAATCAATAGTCTTATTTTCATTGCATAATATTGCATCCATAATTCTCAGTGAGTATTTTGGTTCTAGAATAATCAATATTAAATACAGTATAATCATGTTAGGTAATGCTGCAAACATTTTTCACAGAAGTTCTGCAAGTCTACAGGAAAAATTATCTGTATTGCCACTTGCATTCATTTACTTCATTTTAATTTATTTTCTCCAGTTGTTTCTTGTATCTTGGCAAAATTAATAGCTACTACAGCCCAGTTGATTTGTAACTCAAATAGTTATCACTGTGTCTTTTTAGCAAATGTTAAATACTTTTACTCTCTAAGTTTTCCAAAACTGACAATGGAAAAAAAAATCAGGTTCAGAATTAGGTATCAACATATAAAAATATACACAATGTTTTTAAAATTTATGTGATATTGTTAGTTCATTTGTTATAATGTTTCATTATAATATGTTTCATTACAATATTCTTAAAATATGTATTGAGAACAATTACTTAAGAGAAAATTCACATCTCAACAACTTGAATATGTCCATGTCACTTACCATATCATTGACCTGTTTCATTCTAGATGGTAAAATCTATTTTCACCTGCTCATTTATTTTGGCATTACAGACTGTTGTTATCTGCCGTGTGTGGTCTAGGAACGAAAGCCAGTGCTCTGCGGAAGCAGCAAGGGAGCTTAACTCTGAGCCCGCACTCCAGCCCAAAAAGCAAGGGGTTGAAGAAGAAACGCGGGGATAAGGTGGGGCAGCAGTTAAAAGAAGAAAAAGGCTACAAAGAGGGTAAAATGGAGAGTAAAAATGGATGAGATATAGCTTGAATGACGATATCGTGTTAGAAAAGCTACAGGGGAGACACCATAAATGACATAATCAAGAAAAAGAGTGGATTCCATATGACGCCTTCGCCTCCAAGGTGGAATCAATGAAGTTGTAAGAAAAGAAGGGGGAAGGAAATTACCTAGAGTATCCCAGTGGATATTAAGAGAACGGTGAATCGGTAATCTTGCCACATGCACCTGGGGTCCTTCTCAAGGGTATTTGACCGAACATACAAGACCGTTGTGAGCAAGCCAAATAAAATAGAAATGCTTTTGTGTTAAACTGAAATTACTGTGAAAAAGAGTCGTTTGATAATAAAAAGTATGTCGCGGGCCTGGTTGGCGCATGCCATTTCCTCCCTAAGCCCCGGAGCAATAGGCCAGGTGGATCTTTGTTCGTTCAAGGCCAGCTGGGTTGTACAGTGAGTTAGTTCCCAGGGCCATCATAGCGGCTACAGCGGAGACCCTGTTTGACATGACTCAAAAAAAAGAAAAAAAAAGGAGAAAAAAAAAAAGAAAAAAGGAAAATGATTAGGGAATGAGGAGGGGGGGACAACGGCTGTAATCAGAATACGAAAGTGGGAGGGACAAGGGGAGGTGGGACAAAAACTGGTAGAAAAAGGGGAAGGCAACAAGACTCTGTAATAAAAGGAAACATTTTTTGCACAAAAAAAAGAAAAGGAAGAAAGAAGAAAGGAATGGAAAAAAGAAGAAGAAGAAAGAGAAAGAAGAGAGAGAATGTTATTAGGTTGGAAATAGGAAAAGCAACCCAGTCTTTTATATTGCTATGAACTAAGTGAGAGTGATGCATGGGGAGTTTATGCGGAAATCATAATAGCTTCGCACGATCTGGAGAAAAATGGAGCACGGAAAAGTTGTAATTTTACCAGCATCATCTTTGGAATACAACCGCCTCCACACATTTTCCAGAATCCATTTTTTCTCTCCCTTTTCCTCCCTACAACCAACCTCGTTGCCCACCAACCCATCCCTCACTCCTGAGACTAGAAAAAGCAATCCTTCTGATTGTTTGGTCCAGAGTTCTAATATAATGCAGCCAAATAACCAGNTTTTTTTATTGTTTTTTTATGTGTATGAATGTATTGTCTGCATGCAGGTCTGCGACCCGGTCCGTGCGATGCCGCGGAGGTCAAAGACGGTGTCCCCTCCGGGATTCCCCTGGAACGGAGTTCTCCTAGAACCGGAGTCACAGACGGTTTCTCAATAGCCGCCATGTGGGTGCTGGGGATCGAACCCTGGTCATCTGCAAGAGCGGTCGTCTCTTAACCGCTAGGCCACCGCCAAGCCCCTCCCTCCAGCCCCTCACCTGCTCATTTATTAAATAGTGGAGGACTTTCTATATGTCCATTCCATTGTACATGGGTGTATTTAATTCAGTGGACAATATATTGACATATATAAAAGAGAATATAGTTAGGGAATAAGGTGATTCTGGGTAGTTTTAAGAATAATATAGAAACATGTAAACTACCAATAAAGGGTTTTATAAAACTAAAAAAAAAATTATTAAAAGTAACTATACAGGTAAGTTATGATTAAGTATAAATAAGTTATGATTTTGTTTATGATTTGGAACATTCGATGTGTAAAGAATGTTAATGATAATCACCAATAAACTATGGGTTTGAAAATTTGTTTTTAATAAAAACACTATGAGATTAATGAACTGTTAGCTGTATAAAACATAAAGTACTCCAGTTATTCAAAGATGATTTAAATTTAAACAAAATTTGAAGGAGAAAAATTTGAAAATATTCTGTTGCAATAAATAATGAGCTTGGAAGGATATTAATAATTTAGGCAACTTACTGTATTAATTATAGCAAATACAGTAAGCTAGAGCACTTGAATTCCATTTTTAGTAAAAAAAACCTGATGATTAGATTTTAGTCTTTGAAGGTATAATTTTCTATATGGCAGTTTTAAAAAATTTTAGTTATTTATTTTATTTATTTATTATTTAGTTATTTATTTATATGAATGTACTGTCCCTGCATGTAGGTTTGTGCACCCGTGTCATGCAATGCCTCTGAAAGGTCAGAAGAGGGTGGCGGATTTCCCCTGGAACTGGAGTTCTCCTGTAATTGGAGAAACAGACGGTTTTCTCTGAGCCGCCAAGTGGGTGCTGGGATTGAACCCGGGCCTCTGCAAGAGCAGTGGGGCGCTCTAAGCTGCTAGGCTATCTCTCCACCCCCGATATTGCATTTGAAAAGAAAGAATGAAAGATAGTGTTCCTTTAGAAAAATACACCGGAGCATAATTTAGTGTTCACCAAATGTAATTTCATCAGAAGTCCATTCAAATCCTGTCTTTTGAAATAAAGCACTGCTTCATCTGATAGCCCTTTCTGTTTATGGTTGCTTTGACAATACTTCAATCTCTACTTCATTCATAGATTTCATCCACAGAAACAAACATAAGGTATTCAGTAGAGGCTTGATTCTCCATATGCTACTACTTATTTGACCTGCTGCCAAGTTCAGGAGGGTAACCAAGAGCAAGGAAATAACTGGTATTGTCTGAGTGTATTTGGGACATCCCTGATCAACACTACCAAAATGTTCATTCCTGACATTAGAAGTTTTATTTTTACCCTGTAGTGTCTGGTAGGGCCACTGAGCTCCCATTATTGGTAACTATATTTGAACTTCTTATAATGTTAGTATATATTTTAAGAAGCTCTTAAGCACTATGATCCATACAATTTCTTCAAATGATTTTTTTATTTCGAGTATCCCTCTCCTTACCCATCATTTGCACTACCCTTCATTTCATGCCCCATTGAAACATCTCCATCCTGTTATTCCCCTTTCCCATTTTGTATTGCTGCAATCTATCTCTCCTCCCATGAAATCCCACCCGAAGGCCCCCTTATTCTTTTCTGGGCTTCAATAAATGGGTTTTCATTTGGAAAATAATTCTCTACGAATTCAAATCTACCATCCAATTATGAGAGAGGACATGTTGCAGTTGTCCATCTAGGACAGGGCTATCACACTTAGAATAATTATTTCTATTTATATCAATTTTCTGTTTTATAATAATGATCTTTTACTTTATTGAATGTTTGTGAAGTTCATCAATATATACCATCTTTTCCATATCTCTAGACCAACATAATTTGAATTACTCTTTTATTTTTAAATATGGCAGTATCTTATTTACTGACAATATACCTTTCCACAGAAACTGTTTCATCAAAGAAGCTTCTTTTTTCCTTTTGTTTTTTTTTTTGTTTTTGTGTGTGTGGTGTATGGATGTACTGTCTGCATGCAGGTCTGTGCACCCGTGTTCGTCAATGCCACGGAGGTCAAAGAGGGGTCTCGGTTCCCCTGGAACGAGTTCTCCAGGAATTGGGAGTTACACAGACGGTTCTTAGCTCATGTGGGTGCTGGGTATCGAACCGGGTCCTCTGCAAGAGCGTCGGTGCTCTTAACCCGCTAGGCTATCTCTCCAGCCCCAGGACCCACTCTTATCAAAGAATCTTCTTTTTTCAACAGATGGTAACTGCTACAGAGTTATATAACTGGTCAAACACAGAGAAAGTGTCTGTGAGATGCTTAACCCTTTGTGACACATCTTCAATGTAATCTCTACACATAGGATGAATGTACCTCTCAAATCTCACCAGAGAAGTTGCTCATACGGTAGATTATGATTAACACAGAAACCCACAGTTTGACAATGTACAAAGAACATAATACCACAGAATGTGTATCCATGAATAGATATCTCTTTAAAACCCCATCTTTAAAACGCCCCTGTCGCAACAAAGAGAGGCAGAAAAGTGGAATCAGAGAATGTGGATGACCCTCAAGAAAACAATCTTCAAGATACCTGGTCCGATACTTGTAAGAACTCACTGTGTAGAGGATTCTTAAAAACTAAAATAAATCTACCATATAATTATATATAATCTGGTTACATCACTATTTGGCTTATATCCAAAGGACTCAACATCCTACCACACAGATATACTTGCTCAGTCATTTTTGTTGCTACTCTTTTCACAAATAGCTAAGAAACCCACCTAAATGTTCCGTTTACTTATGAATGAGTAAGGAAATGTGACATATTTACACTATGAAGTTCTACTCACCAGTAAAGAAAAATGAATATCATTAAATTTTGCACATAAATGGATGGAAGTAGAGACTGTTATAGTAAGTGAAGTTACACATATGCAGAAAAAGAAGTGAAGTACTCCCTCATTTGTGGATCCCACTTCTAAATCATTGCATATGAGTTTATATCCTGTTATAAACTTAGGAGCCAGGAACATAGAAAGGAACCATGGGGGTAAAGTAGAAGGAGCTCAAGAGAGGGTGGATAATGGGAGACAGGTGTTATCATGGGGGATATCAGAGTATTTAACTAGGGAGGGAATAGGAAGGAGAAATGAACAATACTTAGGCTGTTTGAAAAACCATAGTGGAATTATTAATGTTTAACTTTTCTTAACAGACGAATAATGGAACACTGTGTAAATGTACCATACTCTCATTATCTATTCCTCGGTTGACTGATATATGATTTTTTTTTCTATTCCTGGAAGTTGTCAGAAAAAAAATGCAATGAACGTGGATGAACATGGATCTCTCTAGTAGTATGCAGATTCTTCTGAGTATATGCCCAAGAGTTCTATAGCTGTATAATCTCTACCGGCTAGCTCTCATAGTACTAGAATGTGTTATGGGTGCTACTGGAAGAGAGAGTTAATCATCAGTCTTTCCTAGATGTGAACCTTGTAACCTACGATAATGATTAGCCTGGGAATTTATACCCAGTAATGACAAGAAGATTGTGGTAGCAAACAAGTACTCTGAGTGGACTTAAGGGATGCTTCACAAGAAAGAGCCAATATCTGGCACTGTTAGCAGGGCCAAGGAATCTGTGACTAAACAGGCCACAAGCTATAGAGGAAAATTTACTAATATTACTCTGCAAAATAGGCATAGTATTAATAAATGATTCTTAATGACTTACTGTATTATTTATGGATAGTGCATTTTTCAACTCTCAACAAAGAGACATATTTAGAGAAGCAGATGTGATAGCACAAGGTACAATGGTGCAGAATAAGTAACTATGTAGTGTTCAGTACTAAATAGGTCACTCGTAATATATTCTCTCTCCTAAAACTCAGAGATATTGGTGGAAGCATGAGCAGAAAGATAATAAGAAGAGGTGTGTATGAATAGAAAAGAAAATCTGCTTGTCCTGTACACCACAGGGAGTCTCCCTTACAAATATGCACTTGTTCTTTTAATTTTTTTACATTTTTTTATTGATGCTTGGTGCATTCATACATCATTTTCCAATTCAGTTCAAGGCATATTTCCCTATCCCTTCCCCCCACCCCCAACCCCAACCGAGATCGATGCTTCCTGCCATAACTGTCCTGCATATGTTTTCTTTCTCAGTTTTTTTTTTTCATTGTTTAGCTTAAAGTGATAATCCATGAGTACAAATCTAGACCCATGTTCCCGCTCGAATGTCCCCCACCCCCCCGCCAGAGCCATGCATTTGCAAACCATGCTTTTCATCTCTTAGGCTTTCTCAATATTTTCCAGGGGAAGTTTACTGTTGTGAGCAGAAGTTACTGTTTCAGCAGGTCAGTTCTTTGAAATGCATTCTTTTCTGTTGTGTTTTTGTTGGTTCCAAATGCATTAGGCCCAACTGCTTTGTACAAAAGCTCAGGGGGCCATCCACAAGAAATACTTACAACTGGTAAAGTGGGCATAGCATCCACAGATGAGATACCATCGGACCATTCGTCGTTTGTGTTTCCTGGGACTGTGTTTTACTTCACTCAGCATGATTCCCGCATAGCTTCCAGCCATTTTCCTGCAAAAGCTCGTGATGTCGTTTTCTTTAACTGCTGCATATAACTCCAGTGTGGAGATGGACCACATTTTCCCTCTATCCACTCGTCAGTTGGGAGGGGCTTTAGGTTGGTTCGCAGATTCCTTTGCTATTGTGAAGAGAGCTGCAATAAACATGGCCCGTGCATGTAGCCTGTGGTGGCGTAAGTCGTGAGGGTACATGCCAAGGAGTGGTATGACTGTGTCAAATGGTATGTTCATTTTTATTCTTTTAATTGTTCTCCACAATGCTTTCCCATAGTGGCTGTACGAGTTTACATTCCCACCAGCAGTGATGAGTTGTGTTCCCCTTTCCCCACAGACCCTCTCCGCACGTGGTATCATTTGTTTTCCTTGATCTAGCGGCTTATTGGAGTAAGATGATATCTTAAGTGGTTTTCATTTGCATGTCCTTAATGATTAGTGATGGTGAACAGTTCTTGAGGTGTTTTCTCAGACATCGCTAATTTCCTCCTTGTGAAGTCTCCTGTTTCAGTTCTTTGCTTCCATCTATTGGAGTGGTCCTTTTGTTTTCTTTTTTCTTTGTTTTTTAGTAGTTTAGAATTCTGGAAATCAATGCTTTGGCAGATGTAATCTGCAAGTGAAGGTTTCCTCCCACTCTGTGGGATTTCTCTTCACTTTCCTTGGTGTTTCTTTTGATGTACAAAGCTTTTGAGTTTGAATGAGGTCCCTTTGTCAATTGTCGACCTTAATAAGTCCTTGGGCAGCTGCTGTCTGATTTTAGGAAGTCTTTTCCCTACACCAATGTTCGTGTAGTCTGCTGCCACTTTTTTCTTCTATCACCATTCAGAGTATTGGGTTTTTCACATTTAGGTCTTTAATCCATCTGAGTTGACTTTTGTACAGGGGAAGAGGTAGGGGTTTAATTTTCATTCTTCGAACAAGTGGTGATGCCATTTTGCCAACACACTTGCTGAAGATGCTGTCTTTTCTCCATGTGGTTTCTTGGCCCCCTTGGTCAAATAGGAGATGGCTGAAAATGGTAATGTGCTCAGATTTGGATCTTCGGTTTTGTTCCATTGGTCAACAGGTCCTGTTTTTTGTGCCAGTACCAAGGCGTTTTTATGACTATAGAGGCCCTGTAGTATAGTTTTAAGTCCGGTATAGAGATCCCTCCTGTGTAGCTTTTTTTGGTCAGGGTTGATTTGGCTATTCGGGGTTTTGTTTTGTTTTCCAAATGAATTTAGAACTTTTGTTTCCAAGCCGGTGAAGAAACTCTTGGGATTTTGATTGGGATTGCGTTAAATCTATACAAGAGTTTTGGTAAAATGGCATTTTTACAATGTTTAATTTCCCAATCCATGAGGCATGGGAGTTTTTCCATCGTCGGAGTCCTTTCTTCAATTTCTTTCTTTAAGAAAAGGGGTTTTTAAAATTTGTTGTTGTAGAGATGTTTGGTGGCTTTGGTTAGGTTTGTTTCCGAGTATCTTATTTGTTGAGGCTATTGTGAAGTGGGAAGGTCTCTTTGAATTCTTTCTCCAGTTTGATTGTTTTTGGTGTAAAAGAAAGGCAGTTGATTTTTTAAGGTTAATTTTTGTATCCTGCCACTTTGCTGAAGCTGTTAAGCGTTTCTAGGAGTTTTCCCTGGTGGAGTTTTTTTGCATCCCTTAAGTAAACAATCATGTCATTTATATCATCAGCAAATAGGGAAGTTTGACTTCCACCCCCCCTCTTTTCCAATTCTTTTAATATTTTTAAATATTTTGTTTATTATTTTTTATTCTTGATGTGTATAGTGTATTGCCTGATGTAATTAAGGGCAACGCTGTCATGCATGCCATGGATGTCAGAAGTGGGCATTGAATCCCTGGACTGGGGAAAAGAAAAAAAGTTTCGATGTTGTTAGCCACCATCTAGGTGTCAAGACTCAAACGCAGGTCCTCTTTTTTTGCAAGAATAACCAGTGATCTCAGTCACTGAGCCATCTCCCTGCTCTGCCCCTGAACAACAGGACCATGACAGCATGCACAAGATCAAGCTGGACAAAGGTCCAGCATTGATGAGTGAGGCAGGCAGAGAGTTCCACCCTTAACTGAGGATCTATTTGGCAAATACAACTGCTTGGAAGAGGAAGAGTCAGGGCATTTT
The DNA here is from genome assembly GCA_009823505.1 of Rhizomys pruinosus. Taxonomy (NCBI): domain Eukaryota; kingdom Metazoa; phylum Chordata; class Mammalia; order Rodentia; family Spalacidae; genus Rhizomys; species Rhizomys pruinosus. Next base: position 87,778 of record VZQC01001157.1, on the reverse strand, counting down.
TAGGGGTGTGACACTGGGTAGGTAGACCAGGACCCAAGGGATAGACCTAGACTCAAAAGTATTTGAGAGAAACAGATTAGACTCCATTAGCCGTAAGAAAAAAAATAGAGGGCATGATGTTGGGGGAGCAGGTTATAATGTGAAGCTAGAGATAGGGAGGGAACCTGAGAGCACTGTGTGAAATTCCTGAAGAATAAAAATAATTTTTAGAAAGTGTCCCTGCCAGGAATTTAATTTTGTAATAAAGGTAATGCAATCATTGTAAACCATAGGACGTCAGAATTGAAATGGAAAAATGTCTGTGAGATAGCCTCCTTTAACAATATAGCTATGAACTGATTGTTGCATAAGAAATAACCATTTCATACTATTTAGAAGTCTATTTTCTGTTAAAAACAGCAATATTCCTATAACTTCTATCAATTGCTTTTCATATTGACTTCTAAGAAAAAGAAAATAGTTTCCATTTATTCTATTAGTATTCCATAACTAGTAGAACAATTATTGGGTTTTTGAGAACCTGTTAATATTCAGATTCAAATTAATTAGCCTCTACCAAATGTACTCTAACTTGACTAAAATTGTTGAGATTGGACTAATTCATTGTTCAACAACAGGTAATTAAAACTCATTTAAAATTAAGTGAAATCTGACATCACAGTCCTTTAATACCAGCACTTCCGGACGCAGAAAAGCCAGTAAGATCTCTGTAAGATTGATTCCGGCCTGATCTGTATAGCAAGTCCAGCTCAGATAGGTGTAAAGAGAAATCCTGCTCAAAAATAAAAGAATAAACATAGTCTCCGAAGGAAAACTTTCCTTTGAGTTTTTGGTCAAGGTAGTCCAAGAAAAAACCCAAATAACAGAGGCTATTTCCAGAGCCTTTGATTGCATTACAGAACTTGAAGTTAAGACCCTATGGCTGACCAAAGACACACTTCAGACACAGGACTTGAGCAATGATCTATAACTGATCTAAAAGCCTTCTCCCTGAAGACTAGCTCTCATGGTTCTGGAGGATATTTCTATGAAACATTTAAGGAAGATAAGCCCTCCCTCTCCAGCCCAGCTGTCAAGACTATACCATGGACTGGCACAGCAAATGATCTCTACTGGGGTAAGTAGTGGAACTTCTATGCAGGGGGCAATCAATACCTATATAATTGGACCTAAAGGAGCCCTCTCAATGGGAAGTACTAAGGGTGATCTGTGTTGTTTTTTTTTTCTTTTTGAGACAGGGCGCGCTGTAGCCCCAGCTGTCCCTAGAACTCACTCTGGAGACAAGGCTGTCCTTGAACTCACAAAGATCCGCCTGCCTCGGCCTCCCGAGTGCTAGGATTAAAGGCGTGCAACCACCAATGCCCCGGCATGGGTGACACTGTAAACACAGCCAAATACACTTGGCTGGAGAAGTCATAAATCCCAGAGAAAAACACTATCTCTGCCTCATATCTCTTGTATATGCTAGATATGGATCTTTATATTTTACAGACAAATACTCTAACTCTAAGAAGTCGCTCTCAAATAAGGTTATTTTTGGCAACAGATGGAGCTGTTACAGAGTTCCACAATTGGGCACATACACAGAGAGAACATATATCTGAGAGATGCCTGGCCCTAAATGATACATGCACCGTGAAACATCTGCAATCAAGGGTCACACAGAAACTTAGCAGAACAGGGGATAGAAGGAATACTAACATATCCCTCAATTAACCAATACAAAAGACTTCGTATAATAGAGTGTGATGTACAGAGAAGGCTACACAACTGACCAAGTTTTAGGGAATAAGAAACTGCAGATTCCTATGTCCCTGGATAGGAATCCTATGCTAAAACTTACGCACCACTTGGGGACCATTGCAGAAGATGGGGCTTAAGACTGTTATGGCAGTACTGAAGCATGGAAACAATAAAAAAAAAATGCTTACGACGGCCTCTGGGAACTTCTCATGAACTTACATAATGGCAACAGCATTGCACAAGGAATCAGGACGAACTCAATCAACAAAAACCCAGCATAGAATGGGGAAATGGTCAGCAAGCCCCAATCCTAGCCAAGGAACTACTAAGTCAACATTTAAATATTATGTAATCAAAAAGTTTGTATACAGATAGAAGTACTATACAAATACTGTAATTGCCCACCTAACCATGTGAAAAATCATAGTGAGGGGTAAAAGTCACGGCGATTTTATTATAAAATCATGTACAGAGACATTCCAGTTGATTCTTACTATTTCCTTATCAGAAATAATAGAAAAGTTAAGTTGCTATTGATAAAATACATGTAAAGGAGAAGGAGGAATTGCTAGAAATTACTGAAGACAGTGAAATACAAAGTTCCTCCCCTGCCCAAGGGCTACACACATCTAAAACTTGAAAATTCTCTTCAGGAATAGTTATGGCATAGGAATTAATTGATTATATCTTTTATTGAATCTTTTTCTGTCTCTGTTAGCTGTGGAAAAACAATATTTTTTCTATTTTACAAGTTATTGGAAGTTCTATTTTACAAGTTTATAATTGGAAGTCCTGCCTTATTGTACTGTTATGATTAAAAGATAACAAAACCCCTGTGTTAAGAATTACACACAGCAACTAGCAAGTTTCCAAATTATTAGCTGTAATTGTTAATGACAGTTTGTACTTCATTCGGTCGTAATTTAATCCACTTGGTGATGCTATAACAAAATACAAGAAGTTGAATAATTTGTAAAGGAATGTGAGCTACATGGCTCACAGATTTGGAGGTCTGAGAGCCTACTGCCATTGTGAACTTTTTACTGCATCACATTCATGGTGGGCATGAGTAATAGACAGAGGATCACATGGTGAGAAAGGAAGCCAAATAGAGAAACCCAGGGAAGTCAGACTTTCTTTATGACATTAGTTCCCATTTAAAACAATTAATTTGGGTGCATTTTTACTATATTAATATGAATGGTTGTCTGTATGTAAGTACGCAAGTGGCATAAAATGTGAAAGACAGAAGAGGCATCAGATCCCCTGGAACTGGAATAGAAATGGTTGTTAGCAGCCATATAAGTTGTTGTGAAAAGGAGCCCAGGTGATGTTTGTAAGAGCAGCCAGTGGCTCTTAACCACTGAGACAATCTCAAGACCCCACCCCCGTGTTATTCTTTACTCTTCTGAAACAGTATTATCATTCATGATTGTTATGTTCCTATGAGATACTCGCCCTCCACTAGACCGTCATCCTAATACTTCCACCTTCTGTATTAGGGACCCAACTTCCAGTACATGGGATAATAAGCAAACACGTTTAAGGTGGTTTTTTATTTATTATCTCCTCATCTTCACTATCTACCTTACTGGCTCTGAGCTTAGCATTCACATATGTACTCTACACACATTTTAGTAAGGGTAATGGTTGTAATGTTTGTTCTTCTCTACAAATCAATTAGAATTCAAACCCCAATGCAATAGTATTAAGAATGAGCAGAGGGAACTGAGAAGGAGCCTGAGTCCTCTTGCCTTGTGCAGGAGTAGGAGTTTCAATCTTATGAAATGGCCAATGACTTGAAGATGTCTGTTTCATTGTCTTGCTTTTGCATTTCCATGAGAACTTTATGCAATTGGTCTCAACATAGACCAAATATGCTAACATCTGTATCTTGGCCATCTACTACCATATGTGGGAGGAATGCAAGTGGATTGGTCATAAATTACCATGGTAAAGTGTTCCATTGTATCAGAAGTAATGGATATGAAATAAATTGAAAAGAAAGTATTTTTGCTATTGTCACAGCCCTGATTATCTCCAGAACCTGAAGGCAGGACATACTTCAGGCATGGGACTTGGAGCAATGGAGCTGGAACTGACCTGGAAGCCTCCTCCTGAAGGCTAGTTCTCATGATATCAGAAGATCTAAGCTGCCAGAGGAGAAAACCAGTCACTGGTCCTACCCAGCTGTAAAGCATAGTAAACAACAATGACAGACCCAGCAAACTATTGATATTGGTACAGTAATGTCACTTTTATTTATGTGGAAATCAATAGTCAATTGGAATTAGGAATCAATCAAAATAGGAGGGAACTCATGTGTTGTACTGTAAAGATAGCCAAATACTGGAGAGGTCATAGATCCTAGAGAAAAAAACAAATTTTGTAACATCCTTAGGCCAACATAATTTCATACTTTATTCTAACTATGCATCCTCATATTTACAAATAAGTGTACCTTTCACCCCACATGAAAGAGGCTTCTGCAACAGACAGGGACTATGCCAGAGTTCTAGAATTCATTCATCAAATGTAAAATAAGTGTCTATGAGATGCTTAACCAAGTGACATATCTTCAATGCAACCTCTACTCATAGAATAAGTACATCTCTAAACTCTCTCCTGAGAAGTTTCCTTATGCAGCAGATGGCGATTAACAAAAATACCCACAATTGGCCAATGTGTGCATAGCAAGAGGCCACTCAGTGCTTATTGCTAAATAATCCACCTATTTCAAGCCTCTACCTCCTGAGGCTCAGGGATTATTGTTGGAGAGGAGGCAGAAAGAGATTAAGACACAGAGGGTGTAGTGACCACAAGGAAAGAGTCTTCCAGGCATCTGTGTAGGAAGCTTTCTTTTCATGCCAAACAGGACCACATGGCCCTGCTAAGGGTAGGGGGAACACAGTGCCCAGGCACTGTGGGGAGCTGACCCCTTGGTGCGGAGGCCAGCCGGCTACTTCCTGTAGCCTGGCCTGAGTGGTACTTCCAGGCCCTTAGCCTGGACCCACAAAACATGTGTTCCACTCGTGGCTGTGACTCCACACCTGCCCAGAGACTGATGAACCCTGGAAAGGAATTTCAGGCTGATGGCTGATGGCCTATCTGCAGCCTATGTCCACTCACAGCACCAGTTACCCAGATTGGTGGTCTGCAAGGGGACCTTTTTCCAACCCACTGGCCACCTGAATGAAATGCAGGCCTACCTTGGCCTGTATGAATGCAATGATTAATAAAAATAATGGCCCTGAATTCTGTGATGATGTTACTAATGAAATTCAAGTTTATTCCTTGCTACAGCCTGCTTTTATAAACTAAATCATGTCAGTTCCCAGAACTAATCATAAGTCCCCCCAACTCTGCGCTACTGTACACTGTTTCCCCACCCAGCATCATGCACTTAGGCCGCAGTTTGCTCCTCCTTGGGGCAGAGTCAGAGGCCCCCCCCCCGCCCCGGCCACGCAGTGCCCTGAGGCATGCTAGCTGAAAGCTAGCCTGCAATTTAAACTGATTTAAACTGGATCTTCCCACACCTCCCCGTTTTTAATTTTTGAGAGGCAGAGAAGTGCTGGGAGAGGTTGGCATCTATAAAGGAATCTGTTCTTAAATACATGATGGCTTAAACCTATTTTGAGTGCTGGGTGGAGGCAGGCCAGACCTAAGATTTTTTTATCTTTCACACTAAAACCAATTTGTGCTCAAAAAACTAACCATGAGGTAATAATAGTAAATAATGAATAAAAAGCATCCTTCATGTAAAACCAATTTGCAAGTAGCTTCTCCCAAACTTATACAGGTTAAGGTCTCCATTGTCCAGCCAGAGGGGCTGGTATATACAAGCATGTTGATCAAATAAGAGTCCAGTCTATATTGCTGTAGTTCCACAATTCATCCCAATCTCCGCAGCCCTTACATTCTACCATGCCCCCTCTTCTGCACATTGTTCCCTAGGCTTTAGAAAAGGGGCACAAGTGGGCGAGAAGCAAAACAGTCTACTTTCTCTGGAGATGTTGTTTTGGACTCTGTTCAGGCTGTTTCCTTTCATGGGTTGGCAGTTTATCCAGGAATAACCTTTTTTTTTTATTTTAATTATTTCTGTATGTGTATTAATGTACTGTCTGCATGCAGGTCTGTGCACCCGTGTCGTGCAATGCCACGGAGGTCAGAAGAGGGTCTCGGATTCCCCTGGAACTGGAGTTCTCCTGGAATTGGAGTTACAGACGGTTCTTAGCTGCCATGTGGGTGCTGGGGATCGAACCCGGGTCCTCTGCAAGAGCGTCGGTGCTCTTAACCGCTAGGCTATCTCTCCAGCCCCAGAAGCTTCTTTTTTCAACAGATGGTAACTGCTACAGAGTTATATAACTGGTCAAACACAGAGAATAAGTGTCTGTGAGATGCTTAACCCTTTGTGACACATCTTCAATGTAATCTCTACACATAGGATGAATGTACCTCTCAAATCTCACCAGAGAAGTTTCTTCATACGGTAGATTATGATTAACACAGAAACCCACAGTTTGACAATGTACAAAGAACATAATACCACAGAATGTGTATCCATGAATAGGATATCTCTTTAAAACCCCCTGTCTCCAAAGCAGAAGATGAGGCAGAAAAGTTGTAAGTCAGAGAATGTGGATGACCTCAAGAAAACAATCTTCAAGATACCTGGTCCGATACTTGTAAGAAATCACTGTGTAGAGGATTCTTAAAAACTAAAATAAATCTACCATATAATTATATATAATCTGGTTACATCACTATTTGGCTTATACCCAAAGGACTCAACATCCTACCGCAAAGATACTTGCTCAGTCATTTTTGTTGCTACTCTTTTCACAGTAGATAAGAAACCACCTAAATGTCCCTTTACTTATGAATGAGTAATGAAAATGTGACATATTTACACTATGAAGTTCTACTCACCAGTAAAGAAAAATGATATCATTAAATTTGCACATAAATGGATGGAAGAAGAAACTGTTATAGTAAGTGAAGTTACACATATGCAGAAAAAGAAGTGAAGTACTCCCTCATTTGTGGATCCCACTTCTAAATCATTGCATATGAGTTTATATCCTGTTATAAACTTAGGAGCCAGGAACATAGAAAGGAACCATGGGGGCAAAGGGAAAACAGGAGCTTGACGTAGGGTACAGCAAGAGACAGGTGTTATCATGGGGGATATCAGAGTATTTAACTAGGGAGGGAATAGGAAGGAGAAATGAACAATACTTAGGCGGTTTGAAAAACCATAGGGGAATTATTAATTTTACTTTTCTTAACAGACGAATAATGGAACACTGTGTAAATGTACCATACTCTCATTATCTATTCCTCGGTTGACTGATATATGATTTTTTTTTCTATTTCCTGGAAGTTGTGAAGAAAAAAAAATGCAATGAACGTGGATGAACATGGATCTCTCTAGTAGTATGCAGATTCTTCTGAGTATATGCCCAAGAGTTCTATAGCTGTATAATCTCTACCGGCTAGCTCTCATAGTACTAGAATGTGTTATGGGTGCTACTGGAAGAGAGAGTTAATCATCAGTCTTTCCTAGATGTGAACCTTGTAACCTACGATAATGATTAGCCTGGGAATTTATACCCAGTAATGACAAGAAGATTGTGGTAGCAAACAAGTACTCTGAGTGGACTTAAGGGATGCTTCACAAGAAAGAGCCAATATGTGGCACTGTTATCAGGGCCAAGAATCTGTGACTAAACAGGCCACAAGCTATAGAGGAAAATTTACTAATATTACTCTGCAAAATAGGCATAGTATTAAACTGATTCTTAATGACTTACTGTATTATTTATGGATAGTGCATTTTTCAACTCTCAACAAAGAGACATATTTAGAAGCAGATGGTGATTAGCACAGAGGTCCATGGTGCAGAAATAAGTAACTATGTAGTGTTCAGTACTAAATAGGTCACTCGTAATATATTCTCTCTCCTAAAACTCAGAGATATTGGTGGAAGCATGAGCAGAAAGATAATAAGAAGAGGTGGTGTATGAATAGAAAGAAATCTGTTGTCTGTACACCACAGGGAGTCTCCCTTACAAATATTGCACTTGTTTCTTTTAATTTTTTTTAACATTTTTTTATTGATGCTTTGTGCATTTCATACATCATTTTCCAATTCAGTTCAGGCATATTTCCCTATCCCTTCCCCCCACCCCCACCCCAACCGAGATCATGCATTCTGCCATAACTGTCCTGCATATTTTTCTCAGTTTTTTTTTTCATTTTTTAGCTATAAGTGATAATCCATGAGTACAAATCTAGACTGCAAACCATGCTTTTCATCTCTTAGGCTTTCTCAATATTTTCCAGGGGAAGTTTACTGTTGTGAGCAGAAGTTACTGTTTCAGCAGGTCAGTTCTTTGAAATGCATTCTTTTCTGTTGTGTTTTTGTTGGTTCCAAATGCATTAGGCCCAACTGCTTTGTACAAAAGCTCAGGGGGCCATCCACAAGAAATACTTACAACTGGTAAAGTGGGCATAGCATCCACAGATGAGATACCATCGGACCATTCGTCGTTTGTGTTTCCTGGGACTGTGTTTTACTTCACTCAGCATGATTCCCGCATAGCTTCCAGCCATTTTCCTGCAAAAGCTCGTGATGTCGTTTTCTTTAACTGCTGCATATAACTCCAGTGTGGAGATGGACCACATTTTCCCTCTATCCACTCGTCAGTTGGGAGGGGCTTTAGGTTGGTTCGCAGATTCCTTTGCTATTGTGAAGAGAGCTGCAATAAACATGGCCCGTGCATGTAGCCTGTGGTGGCGTAAGTCGTGAGGGTACATGCCAAGGAGTGGTATGACTGTGTCAAATGGTATGTTCATTTTTATTCTTTTAATTGTTCTCCACAATGCTTTCCCATAGTGGCTGTACGAGTTTACATTCCCACCAGCAGTGATGAGTTGTGTTCCCCTTTCCCCACAGACCCTCTCCGCACGTGGTATCATTTGTTTTCCTTGATCTAGCGGCTTATTGGAGTAAGATGATATCTTAAGTGGTTTTCATTTGCATGTCCTTAATGATTAGTGATGGTGAACAGTTCTTGAGGTGTTTTCTCAGACATCGCTAATTTCCTCCTTGTGAAGTCTCCTGTTTCAGTTCTTTGCTTCCATCTATTGGAGTGGTCCTTTTGTTTTCTTTTTTCTTTGTTTTTTAGTAGTTTAGAATTCTGGAAATCAATGCTTTGGCAGATGTAATCTGCAAGTGAAGGTTTCCTCCCACTCTGTGGGATTTCTCTTCACTTTCCTTGGTGTTTCTTTTGATGTACAAAGCTTTTGAGTTTGAATGAGGTCCCTTTGTCAATTGTCGACCTTAATAAGTCCTTGGGCAGCTGCTGTCTGATTTTAGGAAGTCTTTTCCCTACACCAATGTTCGTGTAGTCTGCTGCCACTTTTTTCTTCTATCACCATTCAGAGTATTGGGTTTTTCACATTTAGGTCTTTAATCCATCTGAGTTGACTTTTGTACAGGGGAAGAGGTAGGGGTTTAATTTTCATTCTTCGAACAAGTGGTGATGCCATTTTGCCAACACACTTGCTGAAGATGCTGTCTTTTCTCCATGTGGTTTCTTGGCCCCCTTGGTCAAATAGGAGATGGCTGAAAATGGTAATGTGCTCAGATTTGGATCTTCGGTTTTGTTCCATTGGTCAACAGGTCCTGTTTTTTGTGCCAGTACCAAGGCGTTTTTATGACTATAGAGGCCCTGTAGTATAGTTTTAAGTCCGGTATAGAGATCCCTCCTGTGTAGCTTTTTTTGGTCAGGGTTGATTTGGCTATTCGGGGTTTTTTTTGTTTTCCAATGAATTAAAGAAACTTTTTTCCAAGCCTGTAAGAAACTCTTGGGGATTTTGATTGGGATTGCGTTTTAAATCTATACAAGAGTTTTGGTAAAATGGACATTTTTACAACTGTTTAATTTTCCCATCCATGGGCATATGGGAGGTTTTTCCTCGTCGAGAGTCTTTCTTACAATTTCTTTCTTAAGAAGGGTTTTAAAATTGTTGTTTAGATGTCGTTGGTGGTTTGGTTAGGTTTGTTTCCGAGTATCTTATTTGTTTGGTGTCTTTGGTTAGGTTTGTTCCTAGGTATTTTATTGTTTTTGAGGCTATTGTGAGTGGGAAGGTCTCTTTGAATTCTTTCTCCAGTTGATTGTTTTTGGTGTAAAGAAAGGCCATTGATTTTTTAAGGTTAATTTTGTATCCTGCCACTTTGCTGAAGCTGTTAATCGTTTCTAGGAGTTTTCTGGTGGAGTTTTTTGCATCCCTTAAGTAAACAATCATATCATCAGCAAATAGGGATAGTTTGACTTCCTCTTTTCCAATTCTTTTAATATTTTTAAATATTTTGTTTATTATTTTTATTCTTTATGTGTATGAGTGTATTGCCTGCATGTATGTAAGTGCAACGCTGTCATGCAATGGCCATGGAGATCAGAAGTGGGCATTGGAATCCCTGGAACTGGAGTTTCAGATAGTTGTTAGCCACCATCTAAGTGTCAAGACTCAAACGCAGGTCCTCTGCAAGAATAACCAGTGATCTCAGTCACTGAGCCATCTCTCCTGGCCCTGAACACAGGACTCATGACAGCATGCACAAGATCAAGCTGGACAAAGGTCCAGCATTGATGAGTGAGGCAGGCAGAGAGTTCCACCCTTAACTGAGGATCTATTTGGCAAATGACAACTGCTGGAAGAGGAAGAGTCAGGGCATTTTTAGGGGTGTGACACTGGGTAGGTAGACCAGGACCCAAGGGATAGACCTAGACTCAAAAGTATTTGAGAGAAACAGATTAGACTCCATTAGCCTTAAAGAAAAAAAAATAGAGGGCATGATGTTGGGGGAGCAGGTTATAATGTGAAGCTAGAGATAGGGAGGGAACCTGAGAGCACTGTGTGAAATTCCTGAAGAATAAAAATATTTTTAGAAAGTGTCTGCAGTATTTAATTTTGTAATAACTGTATGCATCATTTTAAACCATAGGACTTCAGAATTGAAATGGAAAATGTCTGTGAGATAGCTCTTTAACAATATAGCTATGAACTGATTGTTGCATAAGAAATAACCATTTCATACTATTTAGAAGTCTATTTTCTGTTAAAAACAGCAATATTCCTATAACTTCTATCAATTGCTTTTCATATTGACTTCTAAGAAAAAGAAAATATTTTCCATTTATTCTATGTAATTCCATAACTAGTAGAACAATTATTGGGTTTTTGAGAACCTGTTAATATTCAGATTCAAATTAATTAGCCTCTACCAAATGTACTCTAACTTGACTAAAATTGTTGAGATTGGACTAATTCATTGTTCAACAACAGGTAATTAAAACTCATTTAAAATTAAGTGAAATCTGACATCACAGTCCTTTAATACCAGCACTCCGGACGCAGAGCCAGTAAGATCTCTGTAAGATTGATTCCGGCCTGATCTGTATAGCAAGTTCCAGCTCAGATAGGTGGTACAGAGAAATCCTGCTCAAAAAAATAAAAGTAATAGGAAACATAGTCCCAGACAGGAGAAATCTCCCATTGAGTTGTTGGTCAAGGTAGTCCAAGAAAAAACCCAAATAACAGAGGCTATTTCCAGAGCCTTTGATTGCATTACAGAACTTGAAGTTAAGACCCTATTGCTGACCAAAGACACACTTCAGACACAGGACTTGAAGCAATAGATCTATAACTGATCTAAAAGCCTTCTCCCTGAAGACTAGCTCTCATGGTTCTGGAGGATATTTCTATGAAACATTTAAGGAAGATAATCAATCAATAATCCAGCCCAGCTGTAAAGACTAATAACCATGACTGGCACAGCAAATGATCTCTATGGGTACAGTAGTGGAACTTCTATGCAGGGGGCAATCAATACCTATATAATTGGACTTAAAGCCCTCTCAATGGGAAGTAACTAATGGGTGATACTGTTGTTTTTTTTTTCTTTTTGAGACAGGGTCTCCCTGTAGCCCCAGCTGTCCTAGAACTCACTCTGTAGACAAGGCTGGCCTTGAACTCACAAAGATCCGCCTGCCTCTGCCTCCCGAGTGCTAGGATTAAAGGCGTGCACCACCATGCCCGGCATGGGTGACACTGTAAACACAGCCAAAAAATGGGAGAAGTCATAAATCCCAGAGAAAACCCTATCTCTCTCATATCTCTTGTATATGCTAGATATGGATCTTTATATTTACAGACAAATATACTCTAAGTCGCTCATCAAATAAGTTTATTTTTGCAACAGATGGAGGCTGTTACAGAGTTCCACAATTGGTCACACACAGAGAACATATATCTGAGAGATGCCTGGCCCTAAATGATACATGCACCGTGAAACATCTACATCTAAGGGTCACAGAACTTAGCAGAACAGGGGATAGAGAGAATACTAACATATCCATCAATTACCAATAACAAAAGTACTTCTTATAACAGAGTGTGATGTACATAGAAGGCTACAACTGACCAAGTTTTAGGGAATAAGAAACTGCAGAGTCTATGTCCCTGGATAGGACTCCTATGCTAAAACTTACGCACCACTTGGGGACCATTGCAGAAGATGGGGCATTAAGACTGTTAGTGGCAGTACTGAAGCATGAACATAAAAAAAAATGCTTACAGGCCTCTGGGAACTTGCTCATGAACTTACAACAATGGCAACAGCATGCACAAGAATCATGACAACTCAATCAAACAAAAACCCAGCATAGAATGGGGAAATGGTCAGCAAGCCCCAATCCTAGCCAAGGAACTGCTAAGTCAACATTTAAATATTATGTAATCAAAAAGTTTGTATACAGATAGAAGTACTATACAAATACTGTAATTGCCCACCTAACCATGTGAAAAATCATAGTGAGGGGTAAAAGTCACGGCGATTTTATTATAAAATCATGTACAGAGACATTCCAGTTGATTCTTACTATTTCCTTATCAGAAATAATAGAAAAGTTAAGTTGCTATTGATAAAATACATGTAAAGGAGAAGGAGGAATTGCTAGAAATTACTGAAGACAGTGAAATACAAAGTTCCTCCCCTGCCCAAGGGCTACACACATCTAAAACTTGAAAATTCTCTTCAGGAATAGTTATGGCATAGGAATTAATTGATTATATCTTTTATTGAATCTTTTCTGTCTCTGTTAGCTTTGGAAAAACAATATTTTTTCTATTTTACAAGTTATTGGAAGTTCTATTTTACAAGTTTATAATTGGAAGTCCTGCCTTATTGTACTGTTATGATTAAAAGATAACAAAACCCCTGTGTTAAGAATTACAGCAACTAGCAAGTTTCCAAATTATTAGCTGTAATTGTTAATGACAGTTTGTACTTCATTCGGTCGTAATTTAATCCACTTGGTGATGCTATAACAAAATACAAGAAGTTGAATAATTTGTAAAGGAATGTGAGCTACATGGCTCACAGATTTGGAGGTCTGAGAGCCTACTGCCATTGTGAACTTTTTACTGCATCACATTCATGGTGGGCATGAGTAATAGACAGAGGATCACATGGTGAGAAAGGAAGCCAAATAGAGAAACCCAGGGAAGTCAGACTTTCTTTATGACATTAGTTCCCATTTAAAACAATTAATTTGGGTGCATTTTTACTTTATGAATATGAATGTTTTGTCTGTATGTAAGTACAGCAGTGTCATACAATGTGAAAGGACAGAAGAGGGCATCAGATCCCTGGAACTGGAATCAGAAATGGTTTTAGGCACAATATAGGTGTTGTGAAAGGAGCCCAGGTCTTTTGTAAGAGCAGCCAGTGCTCTTAACCACTGAGACATCTCACTACCCCCACCCTCCCTGTGTCTTATTCTTTACTCTTCTGAAACAGTATTATCATTCATGATTGTTATGTTCCTATGAGATACTCGCCCTCCACTAGACCGTCATCCTAATACTTCCACCTTCTGTATTAGGGACCCAACTTCCAGTACATGGGATAATAAGCAAACACGTTTAAGGTGGTTTTTTATTTATTATCTCCTCATCTTCACTATCTACCTTACTGGCTCTGAGCTTAGCATTCACATATGTACTCTACACACATTTTAGTAAGGGTAATGGTTGTAATGTTTGTTCTTCTCTACAAATCAATTAGAATTCAAACCCCAATGCAATAGTATTAAGAATGAGCAGAGGGAACTGAGAAGGAGCCTGAGTCCTCTTGCCTTGTGCAGGAGTAGGAGTTTCAATCTTATGAAATGGCCAATGACTTGAAGATGTCTGTTTCATTGTCTTGCTTTTGCATTTCCATGAGAACTTTATGCAATTGGTCTCAACATAGACCAAATATGCTAACATCTGTATCTTGGCCATCTACTACCATATGTGGGAGGAATGCAAGTGGATTGGTCATAAATTACCATGGTAAAGTGTTCCATTGTATCAGAAGTAATGGATATGAAATAAATTGAAAATGGAAAGTATTTTTACTGAAATTATTGATGCACTTTCTCTTTTATATCTCAGGAAAAAGCTTTTCACAAATTTCCAAATGTTTTCTCAATGCTATTCCTTAAGTTCTTTCTCCAATTAAACACTGACAAGCAAAAGGTCAGTATACACAAAATCTCTCTCTCTCTCTCTCCTCTCTCTCTCTCTCTCCTCTCTCTCCCTCTCTCTCTCCTCTCTCTCTCTCTCTCCTCTCTCTCTCTCTTTCTCTTCTCTCTCTCTCTCCCTCTCTCCCTCTCTCTCTCTCCCTCTCTCCCCCCCCCNCTTGGCTATTCGGGGTTTTTTTGTTTTTCCAATGGAATTAAAGAAACTTTTTTCCAAGCCTTTGTAGAAACTCTTGGGGATTTTTGACTGGGATTGCGTTTTAAATCTATACAAGAGTTTTGTAAAATGGACATTTTCACAACGTTAATTTTCCCATCCGATGGGCACTATGGGAGGTTTTTCCTCTTCTGAGGTCTTCTTACAATTTCTTTAAGGGTTTTAAAATGTGTAATGTCGTGTGGTGTGTTTGGTTAGGTTGTTCCTAGGTATCTATGTTAGGCTATTCGTGAGTGGAAGGTCCCTTTGAATTCTTTCTCCAGTTTTTTGTTCTTGGTGTAAAGAAAGCCATTGATTTTTTAAGGTTAATTTTGTATCCTGCATTTTACTGGAACTGTTTAATCGGTTTCTAGGAGTTTCTTGCTGGAGTTTTTTGCATCCCTTAAGTAAACAAATCATATCATCAGCAAATAGGGATAGTTGGACTTCCTCTTTTCCAATTCTTTTAATTATTTTTAAATATTTTGTTAATTATTTTATTCTTTATGTGTTTGGTGGTATTGCCTCCTGGCATGATGTAAAGTGCAAACCGCTGTCATTGCCAATGGCCAATGAGAGAATCAGGAAGTGGCATGGAATCCCTGGGAACTGGGAGTTTTCAGTAGTACAGTTGTTAGCCAACCATCTTAAGTGTGTCCAAGATCAAACGCAGTCCTCTGCAAGAATACCACTCAGTCACTGAGCCATCTCTCCAGGCCCTGAACACAGGACTCATGACAGCATGCACAAACAAAGATTCAAGGCGGACGAAAGGTCAGCATTGAAATTGAGTGAGGCAGGCAGAGAGTTCCACCCTTAACTGAGGATCTATTTGGCAAATGACAACTGCTGGAAGAGGAAGAGTCAGGGCATTTTTAGGGGTGTGACACTGGGTAGGTAGACCAGGACCCAAGGGATAGACCTAGACTCAAAAGTATTTGAGAGAAACAGATTAGACTCCATTAGCCCCTTAAAGAAAAAAAATTAAGAGGGCATGATAGTTGGGGGAGCAGGTATTAATGTGAAGCTAGGATAGGGAGAAAACCTGAGAGCCTGTGTTGAAATTCCTGAAGATAAAAAATATTTTTAGAAAGTGTCTGCAGTATTTAATTTTGTAATAACTGTATGCATCATTTTAAACCATAGGACTTCAGAATTGAAATGGAAAATGTCTGTGAGATAGCTCTTTAACAATATAGCTATGAACTGATTGTTGCATAAGAAATAACCATTTCATACTATTTAGAAGTCTATTTTCTGTTAAAAACAGCAATATTCCTATAACTTCTATCAATTGCTTTTCATATTGACTTCTAAGAAAAAGAAAATATTTTCCATTTATTCTATGTAATTCCATAACTAGTAGAACAATTATTGGGTTTTTGAGAACCTGTTAATATTCAGATTCAAATTAATTAGCCTCTACCAAATGTACTCTAACTTGACTAAAATTGTTGAGATTGGACTAATTCATTGTGTTTCAACAACAGGATACATTTAAACCATTTAAAATTAATGTTGAATCTCGACATTCCACAGGTCCTTCAAATCCCAGCACTCCGAACGCAGAGCCAGTAAGATCTCTGTAAGATTGATTCCGGCCCCTGATCTGTATAGCAAGTTCCAGCTCAGACAGAGCTACATGGTACAGAAAATCCTGCTCAAAAAAAATAAAAAGTAATAGGAAACAAGTCCCAGACAGGAGAAATCTCCCATTGAGTTGTTGGTCAATGTTATCCAAGAAAAAAAAAACCCAATAACAGAGGCTATTTCCAAGATCAGCCTTTGATTGCATTACAGAACTTGAAGTTAAGATCCCTATTGCTGACCAAAGACACACTTCAGACACAGGACCTGGAAGAGCAATAGATCTATAACTGATCTAAAAGCCTTCTCCCTGAAGACTAGCTCTCTATGGTTCTGGAGGATATTTCTATGAAACATTTAAGGAAGATAATCAATCAATAATCCAGCCCAGCTGTAAAGACTAATAACCATGACTGGCACAGCAAATGATCTCTACTGGTACAGTTAGTGGAGACTTCTATGCAGGGGCGCAATCCAATACCTATATAAATTGGACTTAAGCCCTCTCAATGGGAAGTAACTAATGGGTGATACGTTTGTTTTTTTTTTCTTTTTGAGACCAGGGTCTCCTGTAGCCCCAGCTGTCCTAGAACTCACTCTGTCGACAAGGCTGGCCTTGAAACTCACAAAAGATTCCGCCTGCCTCTGCCTCCCGACTGATCATAGTTGCTAGGAAATTAAATTAAAGGCGTGCACCACCATGGCCCGGCATTGGGTGACACTGTAAACACAGCCAAAAAATGGGAGAAGTCATAAATCCCAGAGAAGAGAAAAACCCTACTTTCATATCTCTTGTATTATGCTAATTAATGGACTTATATTTTCACAGACAAATATACTCTAAGGTCGCTCTATCAAATAAGTATTGAACAGATGCTGGACGCGCTGTTTACCAGATTCAATTGGTCACACACATAGAACATATATCTGAGAGATGCCTGGCCCTAAATGATACATGCACCGTGAAACATCTACATCTAAGGGTCACAGAAACTTAGCGAACAGGGGAAGAGAAAACTAACATATCCATCAATTACCAATAACAAAAGTACTTCTTATAACAGAGTGTGATGTACATAGAAGGCTACAACTGGACCAAGGTTTTAGGGAATAAGAAACAGCAGAGTGCATGTCCTGGATAGGACTCCTATGCTAAAACTTACGCACCACTTGGGGACCATTGCAGAAGAATAATGGGGCATTAAGACTGTTAGTGGCAGTACTGAAGCATGAACATAAAAAAAAATGCTTACAGGCCTCTGTGGGAACTTGTTTATATGAACTTACAACAATGGCAACAGAATGCACAAGATCATGAAAACTCAATCAAACAAAACCAAGAAATTGAGAATGGGGAAAATGGTAGCAAGCCCCATCCTAGCCAAGAGAACTGTAGTCAACATTTAAATATTTGTAATCAAAAAGTTGTATACAGATAGAACAAAGAAACAGTACTATACAAATACTGTAATTGCCCACCTAACCATGTGAAAAATCATAGTGAGGGGTAAAAGTCACGGCGATTTTATTATAAAATCATGTACAGAGACATTCCAGTTGATTCTTTTACTCATAATTCCCTTTATCAGAAAGTAATTAAGAAAAGTTTTAAGTGCTATTTTTGATAAAATACATGATAAGGAGAAGGGAGGAAGAATGCTAGAAATTACTGAAGACAGTGAAATACAAAGTTCCTCCCCTGCCCAAGGGCTACACACATCTAAAACTTGAAAATTCTCTTCAGGAATAGTTATGGCATAGGAATTAATTGATTATATCTTTTATTGAATCTTTTCTGTCTCTGTTAGCTTTGGAAAAACAATATTTTTTCTATTTTACAAGTTATTGGAAGTTCTATTTTACAAGTTTATAATTGGAAGTCCTGCCTTATTGTACTGTTATGATTAAAAGATAACAAAACCCCTGTGTTAAGAATTACACACAGCAACTAGCAAGTTTCCAAATTATTAGCTGTAATTGTTAATGACAGTTTGTACTTCATTCGGTCGTAATTTAATCCACTTGGTGATGCTATAACAAAATACAAGAAGTTGAATAATTTGTAAAGGAATGTGAGCTACATGGCTCACAGATTTGGAGGTCTGAGAGCCTACTGCCATTGTGAACTTTTTACTGCATCACATTCATGGTGGGCATGAGTAATAGACAGAGGATCACATGGTGAGAAAGGAAGCCAAATAGAGAAACCCAGGGAAGTCAGACTTTCTTTATGACATTAGTTCCCATTTAAAACAATTAATTTGGGTGCATTTTACTTTATGAATATGAATGTTTTTGTTAATGTAATACAGCAGTTCATACAATTGATAAGGACAGAAGGAGGGCATCAGATTCCCTGGAACTGGATCAAGATGGTTTTAGGCACCAATATAGGTTGTTGTGAAAAGGAGCCCAGGTCTTTTTGTAAGAGCAGCCAGTGCTCTAAACCACTGAGACATCTCTACTTACCCCCACCCTCCCTGTGTCTTATTCTTTACTCTTCTGAAACAGTATTATCATTCATGATTGTTATGTTCCTATGAGAAACTCGCCCTCCACTAGACCGTCATCCTAATACTTCCACCTTCTGTATTAGGGACCCAACTTCCAGTACATGGGATAATAAGCAAACACGTTTAAGGTGGTTTTTTATTTATTATCTCCTCATCTTCACTATCTACCTTACTGGCTCTGAGCTTAGCATTCACATATGTACTCTACACACATTTTAGTAAGGGTAATGGTTGTAATGTTTGTTCTTCTCTACAAATCAATTAGAATTCAAACCCCAATGCAATAGTATTAAGAATGAGCAGAGGGAACTGAGAAGGAGCCTGAGTCCTCTTGCCTTGTGCAGGAGTAGGAGTTTCAATCTTATGAAATGGCCAATGACTTGAAGATGTCTGTTTCATTGTCTTGCTTTTGCATTTCCATGAGAACTTTATGCAATTGGTCTCAACATAGACCAAATATGCTAACATCTGTATCTTGGCCATCTACTACCATATGTGGGAGGAATGCAAGTGGATTGGTCATAAATTACCATGGTAAAGTGTTCCATTGTATCAGAAGTAATGGATATGAAATAAATTGAAAATTGGGGGGGTGGGGGGGGAAAGTATTTTTACTGAATTATTGCATTCACTTTTCTCTTATATCCAGGAAAAAAGCTTTTCACAATTTTCCAAATGTTTTCTCAATGCTATTCCTTAAGTTCTTTCTCCAATTAAACACTGACAAGCAAAAGGTCAGTATACACAAAATTCTCTCTTCTTCTCTCTCTCTCTCTCTCTCTCTCTTCTCTCTTCTCCTCCTCTCTCTCTCCTCTCTCTTCTCCTCTCTTCTCCCCTCTCTCCTCCTCCCCTCTCTCTCCTCTCTCTCTCTGTTCTCCTCTCTCCTCTCCCTCTCTCCCTCCTCTCTCTTCTCTTTCCCCCTCTCTCCCCTCTCTCTCTTTCTTCTCTCTCTCCTCGGTCCCTCTTCTCTTCTCTTTTCCTCTCTTCCCCCTCTCTCCCTCTCTCTCTCCTCTTTTCTCCTCTCCTCTCTCTCCCTCTCTCTCTCTCGCCTCCCTCTTCCAGCCTCTCTCTCTCTTCCTCCTCTCCTCTCTCTCCTCTCTGTCCTCTCTCTCCTCTCTCTCCTCTCCTCCTTCTCCCTCTTCTTTCCTCCTCCTCTCCCTCTCTCTCCCTCTCTCTCTCTCCCTCCTCTCTCTCTCCCTCTCTCTTCTCCCTCTCTCTCTCTTACTCTCTCCTCTCTCTCCCTCTCTCCCTCTCTCTCCTCTCCCTCTCTCTCTTTTTCTCCTCTCTTCTCCTCTTTCTGCTCTTCCTTCTCTCTCTCTCCCTCTCTCCCTCCTCTCCTACCTCTCCCTCTTCTCTTCTCCCCTCTCCTTCTCCCCTCTCATTCTCTCCTCTCTCTCTCTCCTCTCTCCTCTCTTCGCCTCCCCTCTCTCTCTCTCTTCTCTTCTCTTCCCTCTCCTCCTTCCTTCTTCTCCCTCTCTCTCCCTCCTCTCCCTCTCTCTCGTTTCCCTCTTCTCCCCTCTTCTCCTCTCTCTCTCTCCTCTCTCCTCTCTTTCTCCTCTCTCTCCTCTCCCCCCCCTTTTCCTCCTCTCCCTCCCCTCCCCAATTTTCTCCCCTCTCTCTCTCTCTCCTTGTCTCTCTCTCTCCCTCTCTCCTCCTCTCTCTCTCCTCTCCTCTCCTCTTCTCTCTCCTCTCTTCCTCCTCTCTCTCCTTTCTCCTCTTCTCTCCTCTCTTTTTTTCTCCTCTCTCTCTTCTCCCTCTCTCCCTTCTCTTTCTCCTCTCTCTCTCTCTCCCTTCTCTTCTCTCTCTCTACTCTCCTCTCTCTCCTCTCTCTTCTTCTCTCTCTCTCCTTCTCTCTCTCTCTCTCTCCTCTCTCCCCTCCCTCTCCCATTCTCCTCTCTCTCTCTCCTCTGGTCTCGTCTTCCTCCTCCTCAGTCTCCTCTCTCCTTCCTCTCTCTCCTCTCTCTTCTCTCCTCTACTCTCTCTCTCTCCTCTCTTCTTTCCTCTCTCTCTCTCTTTTTCTCCTCTCTCTCTCTCCCTCTTCTCCCTCTCTCTCCTCTCTCTCTCATCCCTCCTATCTCCTCTCCTCTCTTCTCCTCTCTCCCTCTCCTCTCTTCTCTCTCTTTCTGCCTCTCTCTCTCCTCTCTATCTCCCTATCCTCTCTCCTCTCCTCTTCTCTCTCTCTTTTTTTTTTTTTTTTTTTTTTTTTTTTTTCTTTCTCTCTCCCCTCTCTTCCTCTCTCTCTCCCCCCTCTCCTCCCCTCTCTCCCTCTCTTCCCTCTCTCCTTCTTCTCTCTCTCTTCCCTCTCTCCCTCTCTCTTCCCTCTACTTCCCTCCTCCCTCTCTCCTTCTCTCGTCTCTTCTCCTCTCTCTCTCATCTCTCTCCCTTCTCTTCTCTCTCTTTCTCCTTCTCTCTCTCATCCCTCTCTCCCTCCTTTCTCTCATCCCTCTCTCCTCTTTCCTCTCTCCTCTCTCCTTCTCTCTCTCTCTCTTCCCTTCTCCCTCTGTTCTCTCTCTCCCTCTCTCCCTCTTCTCCCTCTCTCCTTCTCTCTCTCTCCCTCTCTTTCTCTCCCTCTCTCTCTTTCTCCCTATGACCCTCCTCTCTCTCCCCATTTCTCCCTCTCTCTGTGTCTCCCTTTCGCCCTAGTCCCTCCTCTCCCTCTCTCTCCCTACTCGTCAGACCCATCCCTTGCCCCCTCCATCTTCTCGTCCCTCTCTCTTCCCTCTCTACCTCTCCCTTCTCTCTCTCTCTCTCTCCCTTCTCTCCCTCTTCTCCCTCTTCTCCCTCTTCTCCCTCCTTCTCCTCTCTTCCCTCTCTCGTCTCCCTTCCTCTCTCCCTCTCTCCTTCTCTCTCTCTCTCTCACCTCTCTCCTTCTCCTCTCTCCCCCCTACTCCTCCTCCCTCTTATCCCTCCTCTCCCCCCCGCTCTCTTCCCTCTCTCCCCCTCTTTTCTCTCTCTCGTCTCTCTCTTCCCTCCTCTCTCTCCCTCTCTCCCCCCTCTCTCTCTGTCTCTCTCTCTCTCTTCCGCCCCCTCCTCTCTCTGTCTCTCTCTCCCTCTCCTCCCTCTCTTCTCTCCCTCTTCCCCCTTCGTCTCTCTCTGTCCTCCCTCCCCTCTCTCTCTCTCTCTCCTCCCTCGCCCTCTCTTCTCTCTCTCTCTCTTCCCTCTCTTCCCCTCTCCTCTTCTCCCTCTCTCCCTCATCTCCCTCTCTTCCTTCTCTCTTCTTTCTTTTCCCTCTCTCTCTCTCCTCTCTCCCTCCTCTTCTCTTTCTCTTTTCCTCTCTCTCTCCCCTCCCCCTCTCTCTCTTCCCTCTCTCCCTCTCTCTCCCCTTCTCTCACTCTCTTCCTTTCCTCTCTTCTCCTCCCCTTGGCTCTCCCTCTCTTCCCTCTTCTCCCTCTCTCCCCCCTCTCTTCCCTCTCTCCTTCTCTCCTTCTCTCTCTCTCTCCCCTCTCTCTCCCTCTCTTCTGTTTCTCTCTCTCCCTCTCTCCCTCTCTCTCCTTCCCTCTCTCCCTCTCTCTCTCTCTCCTCTCTCCTCTCTCTTCCTCCTCTCTCTCTCTCCCTCTCTCTCTTCGCCTCTCTCTCTCTCTTCTCTCTCCTCTCTCCCTCTCTCCCTCTCTCCCCTCTCTCCCTCTCTCCTCTCTCCCTCTCTCCCTCTCTCTTCTCCCTCTCTCCCTCTCTCTCTCTCTCCTCTCTCTCTCCCCCACTCTCTCTCTCCCTCTCTCCCTCTCTCCCTCTCTCCCTCTTCCCTCTCTCCCGCTCTCCCCCCCTCTCTCTCTCCCTCTCTCTCTCTCTCTCCAACTTCTCTCCCCCCTCTCTCTCTCTCTGTCTCTCTCTCCTCCCTCTTCTCCCTCGTCTCTCTCTCCCTCTCTCCCCCCTCTCTCTCTCTCTGTTCTCTCCTCTCTCCCTCCCTCCTCTCTCTCTCTCTCTGTCTCTTTCTCTCTGGTGGTGGTCTCTCTCTCCCTCTCTCTCCTCTCCTTCTCTCCCCCTCTCTCTCTCTGTCTCTCCCTCTCCTCTCTTCCCTCCCTCCCTCTCTCTCTCTCTCCCTCTCTCCCTCTCTTTCTCTCTCTCCCTCTCTTCTCCCCTCTCTCCCTTCTTTCCCTCTCTCTTCTCTTCTCTCTCCCTCTCTCCTCTCTCTCTCTCCCTCTCTCTCTCCTCTCTCTCTCTCTCTCCCTCTCTCTCCACCTCTTCCCTCTCTCTCTCTCCTTTTCTCTCCCTCTCTCCTCTCCCTCCCCTCCCTCTCTCTCTCTCTCTCTCTCTCTCTCTCTCTCTCTCTCTCTCTCTCTCTCTCTCTCTCTCCCTCTCTCCCTCTCTCCTTCTCTCCTTTTTGCCTACCTCCCTATTTTTCTTTGTTGCTGTTTTCCATTATGGAGTCTCGATCACTACTATATTTTGTCTTTACTAGTACTAAATTTCGCTGTTGCATATAGACCTCAGGAAAATAATATCATTTTCCTAAGGCTAAGTACTTTAACAAATTTCTGTGGAGGAAAGTATTGTATGATGTAGTATCTCCAAAACTTTTCTTGCTACAGCACCATAACTCAGAAAATGTACCATTTACGTGATTATATTTTGAATTGTCAAGGCTTAATATTGTACTGTTCTGTCCCTTTGCATCCTTTCTACAATGTTCTAAATCAATATTATAGGGCAGACATTATTTTAGGTTGACTGCTTGAAAATCCTTAGGCAAACAATTTGCAAAAACTTATGAATTGGGCTGGAGAGATGGCCTAGCGGTTAAGAGCGCCGACCGCTCTTACAGAGGACCCGGGTACGATCCCCACACCCACATGGCGGCCAAAAACCGTCTGAAACTCCAATTCCAGGAGAACTCCAGTTCCAGGGGAATCCAACACCCTCTTCTGACCTCCGCGGCATTGCACGACACGGGTGCACAAACCTGCATGCAGACAGTACATTCCTACACATACAGAAATAAATAAAATTAAATTAAAAAATTAAAAAAAAACTTATGAATCACTCTTGGCTTATACTTCATATTGCAAGTATTTATCAACAAATTATACCCATCATAGAAGCTTCTTTTCCAACAGAATATGTGAATGAATATGAGGTATGCAGCCCTAAGAGATACATCTAGAACACAAACTCTACAGCTAAGGATCTAGGAGCATTGTTAGAGAGGGTGTGGAAAGAATGTAAAAGTCAGAGAGAGACAAGACACTTGCTAGCTAGTGCACTCTAAACATGAAAGTGGAGCTCCGTGAATGGATACACCACAGTATGGGAGTGTAGCAGTGTCTGTATAGCAAAGCAGTTGATATGCAAACGTGGACAGGGGAAATTGCACGTGATCCAACTTAAGATGAAGAGCTACAGGCAGTGAAATGATGCTGAGGGAGGGAGATTAAGTTCCTTCAAAGGCCTTGTTTCCTGAGATGTTATCTGATACCAAATTGGTACTAAATACAGAAACATATGAGCACCACTAAATAGATTCAATGCAATATATATATATAGATATATATTATTATCTATGTATATTGTTGTGTGTGTGTGTGTGTGTGTGTGTGTGTGTGCGTGTAATAGTAGACAAAGAAGTGGACAAGAAATTGAAAAGTAGTGAAGGGGCAAGGGGGGAGCTGGGGACTGGGAGGAAAAGTAATAATGCAAATATAATACTCATGTATGAAATTCTAAAAAGAGATTATTTTACTAATAAAATATAAATATAAAAGTTTTAAAAATCATTTAAATTTAGAAGTATCATTTTTTTCTAATGTCCAATAATTTTTTCATAATAAGTCTAAGAAATTCATTTATATTACCACCAAATTATAAACATGATACCGTGGCTAACAATTGCTTTCAGAAAGTTAATGTTACCTAAGTAATCATACTTGTAAACATTTTACTGGACACATAAATTTAAACAAAGTACTGAATTTACACAACACATCAAGTTCACACCTCAAGAGTATGTTTAACCCTGACTACGAACTAATGTAAAAGATATTAGGATCCACTGGGTGTACTTTGCAGTTAATGAGCATAATAAGATTTTTGTTAGAGAAGAGAGAATACATTTTTTTGATCTTCAACCTTGTTAAAAAGTTTTCTATAAACTCATTACAACCATTTGCCTCAGTAATGCTAATGCAAAATGAAACTGTGCAAATGTGATTGTCTTCGGACTTATATTCCAGCCTGCTTCAGTAGAAAGAGAACCACTCCCCAGAAATATAAATCATAGGAATGCAACCAGTAGATCCTTTATTAAACATATTTTGGATATTTCAACACACAGACACAGACAGACAGACAGACAGACACACACACACACACACACACACACACGCACACACACCTACAAAAAGGAAAAATCAAAGTTTTTCACTTAATCTGTATTCCTCTAATTCATAAAATATTGAAAACACTTTTGAAACTTTTCTTTAGTC
Source organism: Rhizomys pruinosus (assembly GCA_009823505.1). Classification (NCBI taxonomy): domain Eukaryota; kingdom Metazoa; phylum Chordata; class Mammalia; order Rodentia; family Spalacidae; genus Rhizomys; species Rhizomys pruinosus. The sequence continues at coordinate 62,730 of VZQC01001157.1, read as the reverse complement.
ATTTGATACATGACAAATTCTTTTTAATTTGTATATTCATATCCTTAAAGTTGCTCTATGTGAGGCATCACTTCTATTTAAAAAATTTAGAAGGAACATTATTTTTAAAAGCAGTAAATACAAGGATTAAAGGTGCTAAATTTTGCTTACCATCCAAAAACTAACCTGAGAATATAGGAATTCAGGTCCTGAGAATTACAAAGCTTTAATTATTATTCTATATATGCCAAAATGTATTTATTTAGTATTTATTTACTTTCTCTCTCTCTCTCTCTCTCTCTCTCTCTCTCTCTCTCTCTCTCTCTCTCTCTCTCTCTCTGCCTACGTCTGTGTGTTATGTGTTTGTGTGATTTGTTACAGAGGCAGGAAGAAGACATTGAGATGCTATTCTGTCACAATTTGGCTTATTCCTTGAGACATGGCATTTCAATACATGTGGAGTTAGGCTGACAGCCAGCCATAAAGCTCTAGCAGTGGACTTGTCCCCAGTCCCCATGTGTTGCAGTGACAGGCACAGAGGCTGCAACTGGATTTTTTATTGGTGCTGAGGGATTCAAAATTAGGTCCTCATGCCTCCAAAATTCTATTAGCTAATCAACCATATATCTAGACCCCTAAAGCTTATATTCGGAATGTCAAACTGCCCTAAAATTAGTGATTTTTTAAATTACTATTTAACCATTTCTAATATGGGAGGAGCAAGCAAGGGTCCAGAAGGAATTTTAGTATCCAACTGTCTGTAACTCCAGTTCCAGTGCCTTCTTCTGACATCTCTGGGAATTGTCATGTGTGCCCTTGCATAAACACAGACAATATATTCATATACATAAAATAAAAATGATAAAATATTTTAAAGACCATTTGCCTCTGCAGTATCAATGAAAAATTAAACCCTGCAAAAATTTATTAACTTATTTTATTCTTTGTATAGAAACATAGTATATAGAAAAGCCCTACTAAAAGTGACCTTAAAGAAAAAAACATAGAATCATGACTGAAACACATATCCACATTAAATGGAAAGATTGGGGGCCTTTAAGTAGAAATCTGGGTGTTTTTCCTCAATCACAAATTTCCCATGCCTTCCTCTTCTGGGACAAAACCTCTGCACCATGAATCAAACATAATCTCATCTCCAGAGAAAACCAGAATCCCAGTTTTACTTTAATTCAGAGCTCTTGCTTGTGACCTAGTCTTTACAAATCAGACTCAACAAAATGCAACTTTGATTTATACATGGTAAATTTTATAGAAGTAGAAATCAGCAGGATCCATGTTAGAAAGATGGTAGTATGATTAGGAAAGTTGGGATGGAAATTCTGTTACTTAGACCATTTTATGCTGGTGTTTATGATGAATTTACATTAAAGAAGAGAGGCAAGGCACATGTATCATGAACATGGTTATGCTGTGCGATCTTAGGCCTGATCATTTGTCTTTCCTAATGGATATGCGAGTTAATACTAAAAGAATTTTTAAATTACTTCAAGTATTTTATATTAGTATCTTATTTTAAAATCCTTGCCTTCATAGAATAAGATTATGAAGTATGTCAAGTGTTTGATTTTAATGTTTAACACATCCTGAGTTTTAATAATCAAAATTTTTTTAAAAAATAAAAATAAAAAAACACATTTGCCTATTTTTAAAATTTATTTATTTGTTGTCTTTTTGAGACAGGGTCTCCCAGTAGCCCCAGCTGTCCTGGAACTTGCTCCATAGACCAGGCTTGCCTTGAACTCACAAAGATCCACCTGCCTCTGCCTCCCAAGTGCTAGGATTAAAGGCATGTGCCACCACGCCTGGCTCACATTTCCCTATTTTCTATAATTCAATTTAACTTCTCCAATTATAACCCACAAATCTTATGAAAGGATATTTCATGGGAAAACAAAAGACTGCAAATAGCCAAAGCAACCCTGAGCAAAAATTGCAATACAGGGGGGATCACTATACCAGACTTCAAACTATGTTACAGGGCTATAGTCATAAAAACAGCCTGGTATTGGCACGAAAACAGACCCATAGACCAGTGGAACAAGACTGAAAATCCAAACTTGAGCTCATAAAATTTCAGCCACCTCATATTTGACAAAGGGCCAAAAAAGACTCAATGGAGGAAGGACATCTTCAGCAAATGGTGCTGGCAAAACTGGATCACCATTTGTAGAAGAATAAAATTAAACCCCTACCTCTCACCCTGTACAAAAATCAACTCCAAATGGATCAAAGACCTCAACGTGAAACCTGAAAACTCTGAAGGTGATAGACGAAAATGTTGGCAGCAACCTACAAGACATAGGCTTAGGAAAAGACTTTTTTTTTTNCTGGGTTTGATTCCCAGCACCCACATGGTGGCTAAGAACCATCTTTGACTCCAGTTCCAGGGGAATCCGACGCCCTCTTCTGATCTCCATGACATTGCTCCACATGCGTGCACCAACCTACATGCAGACAGGACACTCATACACATAAAAAATAAATGAATTTAAAAAAGTGTTCCACATCATTAATAATTAAGGAAATACAAATTAAAACCACCTTAAGATATCATCTCACTTCGATAAGACTGGCTAAAATCATGAAAACAAAAGACACTGAATGCTGGAGAGGATGTGGGGAAAGGGGAACACTCATCCACTGCTGGTGGGAATGTAAACTCATACAACCATTATGGAAAGCAGTGTGGATAACCCTTAAAAGACTCAAAATGAGTCTACCACCTGACCCAGTCATACAACAAGACTCCTCCTACTGCAAAGATACATGCATATCCATGTTTGCTGCAGCTTTTTTCAAATGCCCCTCAACCAATGAGTGGATAGAGAAAATGTGTACATCTACACAATGGAGTTCTATGCAGCAGTAAAGAAAGATGACATCATGAACTTTGCAGGTAAATGGATGGAACTAGAACACATTATGCTATGTGAACTAACACTGTCCCAGAAAAACAAATGACAAATGGTATCCCTCATCTGTGGATGCTAGCACCAAATACCTAGTAGTAAGTTTACCTGAGCAATGTCTATATAATATATATATTTTATAAATGTATAAAATATACATATATATTTCTTTTTCCAGAAAGCAACTGTGCCATTATAATGTGAATAACTTAATGGGATTTAGTAACCTACCACTTATTTTCAGACTTTGTAATTGAGGTATATGGGGGGAGGGTATGTATGGATACTTTAGAGTAATATGAAATTAAAGATTTAAAGGGAAAATTTGAATTCCTAAATTTGTTTTGGAATTAATATACAGTTTACTTTCAGACATCATAGTTTTAAGAGCATATATGCATATTTTGGAGCAATACAAATTGGTGGGAACAACAAGAAGACTGTGTCAATGAACTGACTGAAACAGTAAACTTCAGCCCAAAACAATAAACTTCTGTATAGAAAAATCTGAAAAAAAAGATGCAAGACATGTATGGCAAAACGCATGAACTTGGGTGGGGTGGGGGCATGGAAAGGGGAATGAGTAAAAAAAAAGAATATTTGAATATTTCACATAGTGGCAATTATGTTGACAGGAAAATTAAATTCAAGAGCTCTTAATCCTTATCTAAATCTTTAGTATTATGGTGTGCATTTAGGTTATAATGATAAATTAGTGCAATCTCTATTCCCCCAAGAACTTAGGACTCCAGAAAAACATGTATTCAAAGCAACAGCTTTTAGTAATTCCTCTTAGTATCCTTAAATTAGACATTAAATTTCACAAATAGTTCACATTTTTAAGATTAATGAAGTACTATAACTTTCTGATAAAAATATAGGTAGAAATTTTAAGCTTGCCTGGTGTACATTAATAGAGTCTTATTTAGTTACTGGATCTCCCTTTGTACATTTTTTAATACTAAAATATTTTCTTTTTTAATTTTTATTTATTTTTGTATGTGTATGAATGTACTGTCTGCATGTAGGTTTGTGCACCCGTGTTGTGCAATGCCGTGGAGGTCAGAAGAGGGTGTCGGATTCCCCTGGAACTGGAGTTAAAGATCATTCTCAGTTGCCATGTGAGTGCTGGGGATCGAACCTGGGTCCTCTGCAAGAGCGGTCGGCACTCTTAACCTCTAGGCCATCTCTCCAGCTCCATAAAATATTTTCTAAATGACAGTGTTATTCAAGAATTCTAACATTATTTGGAAGAAAGAAAAACTGTGTTTTATCTCTAAATGCTTTATCTAGCATTTGTTTTAAGAATTGTGGAGTAAAATTGAGGGGAATTAAAAGAAAATATTCACTTTAAAATTAGTTAAACTAAGAAAAACTAATCTAAAGTAATTAATTACAGATTAGTTTTCATTACCATAGGATTTTACTGATTTTTGGACTTTTTATGTTGTCAGTAGATATCATTGCTCCTAAAGTCATTGCATAAGATTTATGTGTAAGTGAACTTGATGGAGTATTTCCCCCCTTCTTTGTGAAGGTTATTTCCCAAGCAATGGCTTATTGACAAGCAATTTTCCTTAGCCTGATTTTATATACTTCCTGGGTAGAAAAATATTTATAAGTAGGTCATTGTTCTGATTTTTTAAATCAACTCCACTAACACACAAAATGCCAAAACCTTATATTTGTAAGATCTTTCAATTATTTTAATTAGATTTAACTTGCTTTATGTTCTCCAAATATTAGAAAATGCAAGTATAATTATGTTTGTTTTTTTGACTGGAAATCCATTCTCTTGGCAAAATGTACTTGTGAAATTTACCTTGTAAGATGCTTCCTGGGCAGCATTTCTGACTTTGTGAAGCAGTAGTCTCGTCAGTAAATCAATTGGCAACGTATCTTAATGATTGCATTCACAAACATTATTAGCTCCCAACTTATTGGAAATGAACTGCATTGCTCATTTCACCCTAAGTGCTAAGTGGTACTCTCTTATTTCATTAATATGCACCATTACCTTAACTTTGTTTCATAAATGAGAAAAATAGTATTTAAAATGAATTAAAGTTATAAGCAGAATTCAGTATTTGTTGTTCCAAACTTACTATGGATATTGCTTTATCATCTATGTTAACATCATGGTTTCTGGGGCAATGGCTCTTTTAAGAACACACAAAGTACTAGGGTTTGAAAAAGAAGGAATGGTTTTCAGGGTTTTTTTTTTTCAGGGTTTTCCTTGAAAAGAAACATGTAATTTTGGGGCTTCCCCCACATGTATTGTACTGTTGTTAGCAGTGGAATTGAAGGCTGATAGCTTGATATTTGTTTAACTTTGTTCCCAATCTCTAATTTGAATTTAAAAATCATACCTAAACTGGTGGTGCAATTTAAGACATCTTGTAATCTACAAAGACCCAAGCAAACTAAGAAATATGGTAAATGAGATTTCATATGAGAGGAGTCCTGTTTAACCTGTACCAATATTATTTTGACTGAACAGATGATAAGAAATTAGATATTAGAAGCCACCTCCAGAGTCTAATAATGATTAGGTGCATGACTTGATTAATTATGTCTAAGCAGGGAAATTCAAGCTCTGAACTAGCTTCCTAACCCAGACTGTCTAAAAGACACAGCTTCTAAAGAGTTCATACCAAGCATAGCATCTGAGATAAAAAAATGAATGTTTGTGATATTATTCTATCATATTATTTTTTTACTTTTAAATGTACCATTTTATTGACATTTTGTTAACTAATTTTCATTCAAATTAACAGGCTTCCTAGTTGCATTTTCCTTTTTGTAATTTTGAAGTAACTTTTGTAGATTTCATACAACACAACCTAATCTAATTTAGGATCCCTCTCCTATCTATACCCCCACACACCTCCCTGCCCCTCTGGACCTCATGCATCCCGCCACACACAGTAAGTCCTAGCTTCTTAAGCATTTGTGGCCAGATGTCCATTGGTACAAGATCATCCTCTGGAGTCCAGTCAGCCTATCTAGAGATTGCAAGGTCTATTTACTTTCTTGACCTGAAAAAATATTTAAATGCCTTATATTCTTCTTTATAGTCATTTATTATGTTAAAATCCCCTGCCATTTAATGTCATTATGATTACACAAGAGTTGTGGACTGTAAAATACTAACATATAGCTTATCACTCTATCTAGCTAAATTTTGAGTCCTTTACAAAGAAGCCAAATTGCCACAGCTGTCCCAGTTGTAATAATAAGAAAAATCATAATTGAAAGAGAAAAAGTATTGACTTAATCCATCTGGTTTTGTGATGTTTTAGGTGCTGGATAAATAAAGGTGCATTTTACAAGGCATGTTTTTTAACTTTTGGATGACAGTGACAAAACAGTAACTTTTTCTCAAATAATTTATAGAGGGTAGTAATTCTTTTATCACAAATTCTAGAGGGAAAAGAGCATATAACCATTTCTTTTAAATATAAATAGATTTTTCCACAAGGTAAGGCAGATTTCTTAATTTTCTTCCAAATTACAATTTAACTGTATGTTAACTCCCCATTAAGCTTAAATACATTGTGTGAAAATCTTGCAATATTGTATACTTTTCCAGCCCCTGGATTCCTTTTACTATATTGAGGCAGCTGAAGAATATCAGTGATGCAAAAATAATTGTTTTTTTTTTCAGGTCCTTTTCAACATATGTAGGAATGGAACAGAGGAAAACTTAGCTACTAAAACCAAAACTGTGCAGCCAGGAATCCTAGAGACAATCTAATACAATCTGCTTTGTCAAACCTATGGCTTGAAGACTCAAGGTGATGTATATTGTCATATTAATAAAACCTGGGTCAGCCGCATGCCTACATAGCTTCTCTCTGCATTATTTACAATCTTAGCTGTTAATTTCTTCACTCTGAAAGTTGTATTTCTTAGCTGTGAATCACAGCATATCTGACATGTTCTAGCCTACTTTTAAAATACATCTAGGTCGGAAGAGATAGTTTAGCAGCTAAAGGTGAGTGCCATCAAGCCTGATGACTGAGCTCAATTTTCAGGTCTTGTGTACTGGCAAGGAAAGACTCCTGAAAATTTTGCTCTGATAGCCATATGCAATCTTCTGCATGTGTGTGCACACACATGCAGGAACATGGACATACACACATACACATTGTAGAGAAACACATAAGACCACACAGAGCTGCACACAGACACACAAAGATATATACACAATTGAAACATATAGAGATATATACACACAGAAACACGCACACAATACACACATGAAATAAATATTTTTAAGCAGTTTTTTTAAAAATTCACCTAAAATTTTTGTGGTTTTATAATATCTTTCAAATTCTCTCATGCAGGATAATTCATATAATAGCCCTTTCTTAAGAAATATGTATGTGCCTGAAATAAGTAAGAAAGAAAATGAAAGATGACATTGGTCTAAGCATATATTCCATTGTCCAAATGCTTGCTTTGTAAGCACCTACATTCTATTACCAGACAAACCTGAAAGTAATGTCCTCCTGTGCTTGCAATCCCAGCATTGGAGAAGCTCAGACAGGTGGGGTTCACTGCCAGCCACCCAAGCAGACTCTGTGAGTTGCCAAGCAGTTAGAGACCCTTACCATAATAGATAAGTAAACAAATAAATAAGTAAATAAATAAATAATAAACGAACAAATAAATAAATATAAATGATTAATGAGAAATACTGGAGAGTGTTCACTGGTCTCCATAGTAATGTGTACATGTTTGTGTGAACACTATTACATACACATACACACACACACACACACACACAAAGTAGGAATAGAGTTGTAAAAAATTATATTGTACTTGGTAGCATTAGAGATGCCAAGTTTTATAAAGGATTATTCTTTAAAACACTGAATATCTAAGGTGCTTCGAAGAGAAGGTGATTAACGAGGAGGGAGGTTTCATTGAGTAATGAATGGTAATGTGGGACAGAGGAGGGGTTGGAGGAGGGATAACCAAAACTAAGTGACACAGATATATATATATATATATATTTTTTTTTTGATTTACTATACTTAGGGAATTGTGTTCACCTCAGGAGCCATGGATTACCAAAAAAAGAAAAAAGAAAAATTCCAGGGCCCAGTATCAGATATGGGTACTGCTCCTCTATTCACTATCTGTTGGTCAGAAGTGTCCCAGGGTCCTCCAAAATACTACAGGCTAATGTTGTTACTCTTGGTTGCTCATCAGAGTTTGATGTTAAGATGCTACTTAAGACACCACACACCTGGTCACAAGATATGGATAAATAAAGTTGGTGCTGACAGTGAAGCTGGCTGTCTGCTGGTTAGCTTCATAGTACAGGGTGTGCTAATCATGCCCCTAGGGGAGAAGTCTGTGAGCCCCGTGAACTGCAATGACGACCAGCATGGCAAGATATGTCCATGGGTGTCCTTATAAATGAGATCCAGGTATGTTCTTCTCTCTCTCTTCCTAATTGAAAGCAATGTTGCTCTAAATTAATCATCAGCTATTTCAAAGATGAGGAGAGAAACAGTAGTCTACTCAGTTTATCAATAAATGCACCCCTCTACATTTATTTGAAACCTAGAATATAAAGAACTTGAAACTAAAGAGAGAAAGGAGAGAGAGAGAAAGAGAGAGAAACAAATTCGTGTCCCCAAATCCCCTTCAGTGAGGGTCTAGCCACTGAAGTCTACTTAATTGATCCAGCATCACACACTTAAAGAAAACTTACTCTCCTCTCCCAGCAGCAATATATTGACAATAGTTTTTCGGCTACAGTAGGGGGTTCTTAAACCTTATCTGACTTCTGTTCTGGTATTTTGTCTGGCTGGAAGTTATGTAAGTCTTGGGCATGATACCACTATTACAGTGAGTTCATATGATTAACTGACCGGCTGTCAATAAAACTGTTTCCTTGTGATCGCCTATAACCTCTGGCTCTTACAATTTTTCTGCCCCTCTTCCAAATGGTTCCAGAGCCTTGAGTGACAGTTTGATACAGGTGTTCTATTCAGAACCAGTCTCTTACTCTCTGCACATTGAAATATTGTGAGTCTCTGGGTAATTCATTATTTGCTGCATGAGCAAGCTTCTCTGGTGAGAGTTGAAAGAGAGATTAATCTATTACTGTAATAATAAATCATAAGCAGTCAGTTTAATACTATATTTATTTAGCAGAATAATAGTATTAAGCTTTTTCCTACAGCTGTGACTTTTCTAGCCACCAGTTTCTGGGTCTCATTACAGTGTCAGGTATTGGTTCCATCTTGTGAAGAACTTGCATCCAGAGACTGCTAACACTAAAGCCCTATTTAAAAAGTTCTAAGTATTCGCAAATTGGTTTGATATGAAGGATGCTTGTACTCACAAATTATCACTTATTGTTAAAAAAATGAAAACAAAACAACAACAACAACAAAAAAAAAACAGAAAGATGCAGAAAAGTTACGGCAGAATGCATGATCTGGGATGGGTAGGGGGTGGGGCGGGGTGAGGGAAGGGGATATATGCCTGAACTGAATTGGAAAATGATGTATGAAATACACAAAGCATCAATAAAAAAAAAATAAAAAAAATAAAAAGTTCTAAGTATTGACTAATATAATTTAACTTCTCCCATAAACTTCATCTATTTCTGAACAGCAGTTATTTTTCCTCTAATACTTGTATCATTGTTCTGAAAGAAAATTTACTCTCAGAAATATGAATTTTTAAAATTCTTATGAATTTCTTGATGGGCAATGTTCAATTTATTGTTGCTCAGAGGCATATCTTGTATACACTCAACTGACTCCACAGAAGTCTCCCACATTTGTTGCTGAACACTGTGATTGCACTTGTTATACAGCATGAAATGAATCTTTGTACTCACTCATAAAGCAGGTATTTAAGCACCTAGTAGATGCTGAAAATTGTTTTAGGTATTGCAGATAGAGTAATGATGACTTGAAGCAAAACTCCTCCCAATGAACATGCATGAATTGGTGACTTCAAGGAATTATATGATAGTAAAATTTTTATTACTTTATATTTTCAATTTTCTGTGTATGAATGATTCATTTACATTTATGTGAGTGCACCATGTCCTACAGTGACTGCAGAGGCCAAAAGCGTGCATTAGATTCCCTGAGATTGGATTTACAATTGTTAGCTGCAGTATGATTGCTGGGAATTGAACCTGGGTCCTCTACAAGAGCAGTCATTGCTCTTAACCATTAAGCCATCTCTCCACCCCCTTGATCCATTTTTTTCATTGCTATAAATAAAAACTGACTATCTACCATATTTTTAATTATTTTTTTACTTATTTTTATTGTGCATATATTGGTGACTTGCCTGCTTGTATGTACATGTGTCACATGTGTGCAAACCCACAGAGGATGGAGGATGGACTCATATTCCCTGGAATTGGAATTTATGGACTTCTCTAAGCCACCATGTAGGTACAGAAATGAAAGCCAGATGTGCAAAAGTACCCAGTGCTCTTTATGGCTGAGTCATCTCTCTAGCCCCCATCCCAGATGATGAAAGAAAAATTTATAGAACGTCTCTCATATGTGATCCTTTGAACTTGTAGTTGCTTTGTAATTTCTGGTTCTTTTTCATAGATACATTTGCAAGCACACCAAGTCATAAAGATTTCTAAACTTATGATCTAGTCAAGCCATCAACCAACCTTCAGCCATAATTTCCAAATACCACTAGTGAGAATTATCTTGGAAGCTCATATTTTCACAATCTTTTGGCATTTTGAAGAAAAATGCCTAAAATATTTCTGACTACATTCCAATGCAGATATGAGAATACAGCAAATAAAAAAAGTTCCCTGGATAGTAGTACAGGTTTCAGCATTACAGAGAGGACTTTGCAGCTGTGTCCAACAGAAGTGCATGAGGCAAGCATTGGGCAGCAGAGCAATTAGCTAAAAGCCTGATTAAGCAAGTGAGGTTCAACCAAGCATTTCAAACACGCAAGATTGATCCCTGAAATTTCTAAGAATGGGAGCTGCTTTCTTTCTACCACAAACAATGAGCCTATGGAGACAGAATCAAATACCAAATCAAAGGTAGGACTAAATATAACTGAAAAGCAAGAGGCACCATTCCAGCAATCTGAAAAATAGACTGTGTGATTTAGAACCCCTGCCTCTGGCCTGGGGATAACAAATGACTGCTCAGCACCACATGTGCACCCCAGGGCTATCCAGACCAGGTGAAATATAAACAAGTTCCTGGATACACCGAACAAGTAGAAAGGATGAGCTTTCTTAATTGGATCAACAGCTTTCAGTAACAAGCTATCAAGTGAATATGTTAATCTAGAGAGGCTGGGGAGATATAATCACAATTTATTTTACTTTAAATTTTATTTGTTTATTTTTTATGTGTATGAGTGTACTGTCTGCATGTAGGTTGGTGCACCCATGTCGTGCAATGCTGTAGAGGTGAGAAGAGGGCATCGGATTCCCCTGGAACTGGAGTTAAAGACAGTTCTTAGCCGCCATGTGGGTGCTGGGAATTGAAACCAGGTCCTCTGCAAGAGCAGTCGGTGCTCTTAACCACTGAGCCATCTCTTCAGCCTCAATCACAATTTAAAAATAATAAAATGCTTTTTCATGATGTTAACTGTCAGTCAATATCTTTTTCCTACTCCTAATTGTAGCACACTCAACCATATTCTCTCTCTCTCTCTCTCTCTCTCTCTCTCTCTCTCTCTCTCTCTCTCTCTTTCTCTCCCCCTCTCCCCCTCTCCCTCTCCCTCATACATTCAGGGAAAGACAGTGGAATTATTAGTTTTAATCTCATAGTAAAAATGTTTATGTAATAATGCTTCATTATAAATTTAAAGATGAAAAGAACAGTCCTTAAATTTAATGAGAAAATTTCATCTAACATTTTATCTTAAATATTGTTTAAGAAAACTATAGTGAAATTGTTGAGATAAATTTAAAAAAGAACAATGCCTGCCAAAAATAAAATATTTAGGCATTTCTAGTTGGATACTATACTTAAGGTACCTATATCTTCATTGTATTGCCCACCACTGTAAAAATTATTATGGAATTCCAAATGTATATCTCCATCTTTCCTCACTGCCGCATGAACCCAATGAACAACTGTAGCTAACATAACAAGTTAATGTGTACATAACAAGACTGAGAGAGAAGGAAGTTTCTTGTGCATTTTTGTTGCCTCTTGAAAGTATCACATAATTAGAATAAGAGTCCTATAGGCCAATAATTGTACTTTTCCTACTTCTTTGATGAAGAGTAACATACTTTGGTGATACTGAGGTGTTAAATAGCATTCCGTCAACAAGGTACAGTGTTCAAATGAAATTGCAGGCACTGTCTAGAGAACATCTACTCATTTTACACAGCACACATGTTGTTTTTGTTTGCTTTGTTTTGTTTTTAAATCTGGGAGAACTCAAAAATACATAACCTTGGTTAGGCTAGTACTTGCTATGTAGCCCAGGGCACCTGAAAATCATGGCTAATTTTATTACGTTCAATCATAGAGTTTACATATAGTATCTGGTTCATTTTTATTTTTATTCTCCTGTCCAGCCAAGTGGGGAAGAAAACCATTTGCAGTTTGTCTGATTGCTGATACTATGTTTAATTCTCTAAGAAACTTTGAGGTGAGATTTTAAAAGAATTAAACAAAAATCAATTTTTATTATCATAAGTGTCTATGTATTTGCCCACAAAAATGTTTCAGATGAAGAAATATATAGAACATTTAAAAAAATCATCCATTCTGTGTTTTACATTCTTTTGAGGCAAACATATGATAAGGATATTTTCTTAATTTTGAAGGTAATTAAATAACTTAAATGGGCAATCATTTTGAAGTAGTGATGGTTAAAATTGTGTACCAGATGAAGCTTCCAGATGGTGTATAAATCAGGAAGCCATAGATAGGTTCACTCCAGAATATGTCCTTGAAGTAGCTGCATGGGAAGTGTTGCAGAAAGAGGGCAGTGCCATCAGGGATGGAAATAAATAAATAAATGAATAAATAAATAAATAAATAAATAAATAAATAAATAAATACCTGGCCCATTTGGCTTGTGTAATTAGAAAAGCTAAGAATAGATTTCTCTAAGCTCTTGACATAACAATTTTCAAGTATCCAAGACTCCAGGTATAGGTTGAAAGACCCTAATCCAAATAACTTATACAACCTAAATTAGTGTAGCTTCTTCCAAGAGCACTCATACATATTACGGCAAAGGCAAGGTTCTAGTTTGACCATCAGTTGCCAAAAGCACTTCAGGTTAAGTTGAGGTTTCTTACCTATCTCCCCACATTTACATTGAGATTTTGTCTGGCTTGAGCTTATATTAAATTGTGCATGCTGGATTATAGATAGGGAGAAGGAATCTAAATACAATCAAACTATATTGTATAGTAATGAAATTCTCAAAAATTCAATTAAAAACACCGAACAAAAGCAACTGGCTTCTACAGTTCTCCCTAAAATAATATGGCCCAATTCATCACAGCACTGTCCGTCTCTGGTACCAAATTCCATCCTAAATTGCCTCTGTTGATGTACTAAAATGCTAATCAAAGGCAACATGGGCAGGAAAGGGTTATTTGATCTTTAAACTCCAGGTCATAATCCATCACTTGAGTAAAAGCAGCAACTTAGAGCACAAACCCATAAGCAGAAACTGTAAAAAGTCACCACAGAAAAATACTTCTTATGGCTTGTTTCCCCTGGCTTGCTCACCTTCCTTTATCATACAGCCAAGACTCACCTGTCCAAGGATGGCACTATCCACAGTGGCCTGTGAACTCCTACAGTAATTAGCAATCAAGAAAATGTACTGCAGACACTCCTACAGTCCCATCAGTTGGAGGAAATTCCTCAGTTGAGGTTCCCTTTTCCTCAGTGTCTCTAGTTCGTCACAAGTTGACAAAACTAATCAGCACATGCAGATAAAGAGTAAAGGGAATCCTAACATTCTTTATACAGATGAACTAACTGACCCAAAGCAACCTTAAATCCAGCATACGCAGTGTGAATCTAATTATTTCCTTTATATTGCAAATGAGGAAAAAGTCTCTGTCCTTTTCTCTCCTTTTCCATACCCATTAATGAACCTTTATTAAAAATATGCAGCCGTCATGTATCCTAAAGTTCAGCACATCACTAAAGCAATATATTATGACTGGAAATTTTAAAGTTGAATAAACAAGATATGCAATGTGTATGATCAACTTATTTCTTGTACCTCCAAATGAAATTTTTCAGGGCTTATAAAACTATTAAAACAGAAAAATACTAGGAAGAGAAACCTGACCTGAGAGAATCTCTCTCTCTCTCTCTCTCTCTCTCTCTCTCTCTCTCTCTCACACACACACACACACACACACACACAGCTAAGCACCATCACCATGTGGATACATCTCTTGTCCTTGAGTCTATCTTTAAATCTTGAAGGTACAAAAAAAAGCAAGAGAATCTAAACACCCTTCTAAACTAAGTGGTAGGTTTAGTAGTTGTAGCTGATAGAAACTTGCAAGTATGTTAGCATCAGTGTTAGACTCTCACAATACCATTATGCAGTTGTTTAGCCCAAGAACTTACATTGGCATGAATTCCCTGTTACAGATTTTACCCAGATTTCCTCAGTTCTCTATTAATGTCTGATCTGTTCCAGAAGATGTCAATGCAATGAGTTGCCACATCTACTTTATCTCTTCTAATCTGTGAGAGCTTGTAAGTATTTTTTTTCTTTTGTGTTATTGACACTTTGGAATAATCATGATCAGGAATTTTCAAAAATGTCTCTCATTTTGGACTTTGTTTGTGGCTTTCCCATGCTGTAATGAAAGTTATTACAGGTTTACAGAAGTTATCAAACTAAGGCTACTTGTTTCTCATCCCAAGAGTGTAAAATTTTCACATGTTCTGGGATATTAATGGCGTTGCTTACCTGAAATGATATTTTCTTGGTTTTGGAACCGAATATTACTTTTAATTTTTGCATTTAACATATGATCATAGTATACAAACATAATAAAATATTACTTGGGACTTTAATAAATTAAATATTGAAATTCACAGATAAATGAATAAGTATGTTGAGTGGGACAACCCAGACTTATAAAGGGGAATGCCTTCTTCTTCTCCTTCATCTCCCTCATACCTGGGTACTATCTTTGAAATCTATAATATGCATGTTTCAATATGAACACCCAGAAAGTCCAAGGAAATAATAAACTTCCATGGACATGGGGGAAGGGAGGAATCCCTGGAAGCAAGGGAGAATGCAATGATATAAATAGAGAAAAATAGTAAGACAGTAGGAGGGGTTAAATGGAGTGGGAATGGGAAGGAAGGGCAGCAGAGGGGATATATGGAAGAATAACAGAGAGAAACACAAGTGGCCAATATGCAAAGAGGAAGAGACTCAAAGTGGTTATTCCTGAATTGGACACCTGTATCAAACCTCTGCCTTCCAAATGTCAGGGATCACTGGAGAAAAAGTCAGGAAGATTCAAAGAGCCAGAGATGTTGAATGACCTCAAAGAACCAGATTTTTCTGGACATCTTTGTAACCACTCATATGAACTCACACCAATGGTGACAGTATGCAAAGGTCCCATGCAAGTTCAAGTCAGACAAAATCTCAGCAATCTGATGGGGAAGTGGGTAAGAAACTCCAACTATACTGGAAGAACCAAGGCTTCTGGTTACAGGACAATCAGTCTGCTTTGAGGGTTTGACTCTTGTTAGGTTAATCAAGCTCCAATGAATGCACTGACATGACGAGTATTTGACGTGCACCAAATTTGATTCCATAGGCACATGTGTGTGTAACCATAATATATATATATTATATATATATATGAAATACAATGAAAATATATTTATGAAATTTGAAAAAAAATTAAAAAGTAGAAAACCCCATATGATTGATTGATAGAAATGACACTTTTAGAATATAAGAAATTGTCTTTCTGCTTTAACTTTTGTATACTTTTTTTCTTTATGTTTTTATTTTAATGAGCATGTATTTCTAAACCAAGTCATTCCTTGTTTACAGGGTTTTAAATATCTAATTCCCTTCTCTTTAGTGTATTAATTTTTATTGAATGGTGTAATATATTCACCTGAATTTACATTTACTTTAAGATATGTGGCACTCTAACTCCATGACTTATATGTTGTCTCATTATGTACCCTTATCTGGAACTCGATATGGAGAACAGGCCAGCTTAGAACCCAAAGAGATCCTCATTGTGCTGAGGTTGGAGGCATGTGCCACCATGACTGCTTACACATCTGTAAATGTGTATGTCTTTATTTTTCAGTTTGGACAATTTTCAATTATTTGTATTTGGAAGAAGGAGGATATAGTTCTCTTTTGTATAAGAATCCAGGAACATGTACATAGTATGCTGTAATATTTCCTCAATAAAAATCGATTGTATATTTAAGAAAAAAAGAAAAACATAAGATAATTCACGAATTGGTGCTGAGTTGTTTGTCTACTCACATAGAGAACTTTTGTATACTTTTATGATAAGGTTTCCTAATATTTTAATTAATAGCATGCTATGTTCTGAAAATGAATCTCTAATTTTTCAACCTTCTACTTTTAATAACTAGAATCATGCTAACAAAATAAAACAAAGTAGTATTTTGGGGCCATTCCATTTCAACATACATTTATATTTATAGAAATCCATCAATGTTTATACTACCTGGGTTATAATTCAATAGTATTATTTTGTATTGTTAAGTTTATTTTGAGTTTGTTCCTTTGAAGTTCTTTCAAATCTATTCTTGTATCCCTTTGACATATTTTAGTCTTCATTTTATCTATTGTTATGTGTCTCTATGTATATCCCCAATGTATACATAGATATTCCCTGGCTTAACAATTGCTCAACTTAAAATTTGGGACATTAATTATTGACAGTCAACTGTCCAATAATTTATAAAGAAACAGGAAAAATCCAATAAAGCTACTGTGTGTTTTCAAATATTGACAATAGGGTAATGATTCAAATGTGAGACACACAAATCCAGTGAGTAATGTCAACTTGTACAAATTTTCTATGGATTTGATTTATTTGATATATCACATATTTGGCTACTTGAACTTTTTTTAACATCACCATTTACAGAATAATGGGATGCTGTTTTTGGATATGAATAATATCTAACCTAAGTTAATGTATGCTATTGTGCAAGACTATAAAATATGAATAAAAAGAACTTTGTTATACTCTGCAAATAAAGAAGATGAATTGTTAAAGGCTATAGAATAAGTTGTATGTAAGAACTATTTTTTCTCTTCAGAATAAATTATCTGTAAAAAGCCTACAAAAAGGGTCCCCATGACAAGAAAAATATCACTAAACAGTCCAGTAATGGGAATATATTTACTTAGAAGTCAAAAGGGTAAACCTGGCTTCACAGGAGGAGGATAAAATGTGATGATATAAAGCACGAAATGGAAATAATAAAGCAGGAAGGGTTAATAGAGATGGGAAATGGGAGGGCAGGGCAGAGGAGGGATAAACGGGATAGATGACTAACACTAAAAGAGTCATGTGGCAACCTGAATTTATAAAGTATGTACTTTATAAAAGGATATTAAAGGGACTTATCTTATAATATGGGAACATTATCCCTACTAGATACCATAAGCTAAAAAACTGAAACCCCGAGACCAGGAATAAGCTCTTTCCCTTTAAAGCTGTTGACAAGGGCCCCCATAGACTTTCAAACAACACTGGCTTTTTTCCCTACTCTTGGTTACCCAACGGAATTTCATAGTAAATCCAGTTCTGAAAACACTACATACATGAGCTGTAGCACAAAGATAAACCAAACTGGTATTGAATTCAAAATCTAATCGATGCTGCCTAGGTTTCACAGTATTGGAGATGCTGTGCAATAATATTAACCTTATCAAACTGTGTTTCTAGAAGTGGTCTGTTGTGCATTAATGGTGTCAACATTGTGGGAATAAGCAATCACGTTCCAGTTGGATTTAAGATCTTCTTTATAAGAAGGAGCCTATACCTGACTTTTATATTTGGTCTAGAAACATGTGGCTAGAGAGAGTATAGGCCATAAGGGAGAGTCTAACACTATAATAATGACAAATAGATATAGTATTAAAGTAACTCCAAGTGACTTAGTGTAATATATCCATGAATCTCTCAGTTCACCAAAGAAGCTACTTATGCAGCAGATAAAATTAACACAGAGAACAAACAAACAACTGGATAACATGCAGAGAATAAAAGACATCAGGGCAATTACCCGTGAACTGGATGCCTATATCAAAATAATGAATCCAAAGGATCAGGGATTATTGCAGAAGAGGAGGAGGGACAATTATAAGAGCCAGAGGTGGCATTTGAGCAGAAAGAAACAGTTTTTCAGACAGCTGGGAAATTAGTCATTTGAATTCACAGGAAAATAACCACAAGTCCCATGTAAACCCAAGTCAGACAAATCACAGCATACACATGGGAAAGTGGATAAGAAACTCCAACACTACTTAAGAACTATTGTAAAGTGACAGCTGGTTGGAAGGGTCAAGCCAATATCTTTTAAAGGTATGACTCTCGGTTGGATAATAAGACTCCAATGGATGGATCCACACTGAAGGACATTTGAGGACACAAGCATGGCTCTAATATTTACATATAATATATTTTATGCATACTATACATTAATATATAATAGAGTACTATATAATGCAGTAGTACACAACTTCTCTCTCTCTCTCTCTCTCTATATATGTATATATATATATATAGATATAATTATATAGAGATATATATATCATGAGAGATCAGAGCCCCTTGCTTCCAGCATAGGGAGAGTAACAGGATGGGTTGCCTGGCAGGCAGGTTCCCAGACCATCTGAGCCCCATTGCTTCCAGCACAGGGTGAGTGACAAGCTAGGCTATCCCAGTGGGAACAGAGAAGGTGACATGGAGCAGAAAGTAACAGGAGAGACAGCAAACCTTCCAACCTAGAGGGAAACTGGAAATACTAAAGAAATCACAGTATGAAATGAAAAAGGAAATTGCACACTCACCCAATCATCAGGAAAAGTTAGGAGAAAGCCACAGTAACAGACTGGATGAAGCAGAAAGTAGAGTATCAACACTGGAAGACAAGGAAGAACTACAATGCTCAAAGAGTATGAATTTTAAAAAATTACAACAGTGGAATAATCAGGAGATATGGGATACTATAAAAAGCTCAAACCTCCCCATCATAGGGATGGAGGAAGGAGAAGAATCCCAGGACAAAGGTATTGATTAGATCTTCAACAGAATAATAGAAGAAAATTTCCCCAAACTGAAAAATGACAAACACATACAAAGAAAAGAAACACACAGAACACCAAATAGACAAGATCAGAAAAGGAATTCCTCATGCCATATCATAGGTAAAACATTAGATACCCAAAGCAATGACAAATTCCTGAAGGGCACAAGACAAAAACAAGATACATTTAAAGGGAAACTCATCAGAATTACAGCTGACTTTTCAGTGCAAATGATGAAAGCCATGGATCAAAGTATTCCCAGTACTAAACAACTATAGGTGACAACTCAGATTACTATACCCAGAAAAAAATGTCAATTATAGGTGAAGGAGAAAGAAAACTCGTTCAGGACATAAACGACAGGAAATAATTCATGTCCAGGAATCCACCCTTCAGAAAATACTCAAAGCAATCCAAAGATCAGAGGAAAGGAGCAACTATCCCCAAGCAGATGAGAGAGTAATGAATAAAATATAACTGTGGAAATATAAACCTAGACCAAGAATGCAAACATAAAAATAGGTAAAAGGAAGAAGCACACATCTCTCAATAATAACCTTAATTATTAATGGCCTGAACTCCCCAATCAAAAGACATAGACTGGGAAGAATGGATTAGGGAACAGAACCCATCTATCTGCAATCTACAAGAAACACATCACACCCTCAAGGATAGGCACCAACTTAAAATGAAAGGATGGAAAAGTATTTCAAGAAAATGGTACCAAAAAAACAAGCAGGAGTTGCAATTCTAATATCAGATAAAATAGACTTCGAAGAAAAACTAAGCAGAAGAGACAAAGAGGGCCATTACATCCTTATCAAAGGAACAATTAACCATGAAGATTTTACAATCATGAATATATATGCACCAAACTCCAGTTCACAGAATGTTACAAACACAATTCTACAGGACCTCAAGGCACAGATTAATCCCAGCACAATAATAGTGGGGGATTTCAATACCCCATTGAGCCCATCAGATAGGTCAACTAGACAAAGAATAAACACAGAGACATCTGAACTGAACAACACAATACACTAAATGTACCTCACAGACATCTACTGAATATTCCCCCCAAACAACTGAGAAAATACTTTCTACTCAACACCCGATGGAGGATTTTCCAAAATCGACCACATACTGGGACACAGGAAAAAAAACTCTACAAACACAAAAAGAATGAAATAATTCCATGTGTTCTATCAGACAACAGTGCAATAAACCTCAATATCAACACCAGAAAAAGCCCTACTATCTACAAGAACACATGGAGATTAAACAACACACTCCTGAATAGTGAATGGGTCAAAGAAGAAAGAAAGAAATAAAAGCATTCCTGTAACTAAACAAAACTGACAAGACAATACAACAAAATCTATGGGATACTTTAAAAGTATTCCTAAGAGGGAAGTTTATAGACCTCAGTGCCTACATTAAAAAAGCAGAAAAAGGAAAAATAAATGAACTAATGCTGCAGCTAAAAACACTTGAAAGACAACAACAAATGAACCATAAACAGACAGGAAGAAATTACAGAAATCAGAGCAGAAGTCAATGAAACAGAAACAAATAAAACAATACAAAGAATCAATAAATCCAAAAGCTGGTTCTTTAAAAGGATAAAAAAGATAGATATACCTCTAGTCCAATTAACCAAAAGAAAGAAAGAGCAACTCCAAATCAATAGACTTTCCATGAAAATGGAAACCTCACAACAGACAACAAAAAGAACCAGACAATCATATGAGAATACTTCCAAATATTATACTCTACTAAACTTGAAAACCAAAGAGAAATGGCTGAATATCTGAAATCCTGGAATTCACCAAAGCTTAACCAAAGAGAGATTGACAGCTTAAACAGATCCATAATATATGAGGAAATTGAAAGTGTAATAAGAAACCTTCCAATTAAAAAATGCCCAGGCCCAGATGTTTTCACTGCAGAATTCTATAAAACATTTAAAGAGGACTTATTCATGGTGAAGTCTCTGTTCAGCTTTTTACTCCATTTTTGAGACACTCCTTTGTTTTCTTCTTTGTTTTTTAAGTAGTTTACATATTCTGGAGGTTAATGCTCTTTCAGATATATCACTGATGAAGATTTCCTCCCACTCTGTGGGTTTTCTCTACACTTCCTTGATTGTTTCTTTTTCTGTACAGAAACTTCTGAGTTTGATGAGATTCCACTTGTCAGCTGTTGACCTTATTTCATGTGCAGCTGATTTAGAAAGTCTTTTCCTACTCCTGTGTCTTATAGATTGCTACCAAATTTTTCTTCTATCACCTTTAGAGTTTCAGGTTTCAAGTTGAGCTCTTTGGTCCATTTGGAGTTGGTTTTTGTACAGGGTGAGAGGTGGGGTTTTATTTTTTCTTCTACATATCCATCCAGTTTTGCTAGTACCATTTGCTAAAGATGCTCTCTTTCCTCCGATGAGCTTCTTTGGCCCCTTTATCAAATATGAGGTGGCTGAACTTGTATGAGCTCAAGTTTGGAACTTCAATTTTGATCCATTGGTCAATGTGTCGGTTTTTGTGCCAGTACCAGGCTATCTTTATGACTAAAACCTTGAAGTATAGCTTGAAGTCTGGTAAGGTGATCCACCCTGTATTGCATTTTCTTGCTCAGGATTGCTTTACCTATTCAGTGTCTTTTGTCTTTCAATATGAATTTAAGAATTATTTTTCCAAGTCACTGAAGAAACTCATGGGGATTTTAGGATTGCATTGAAACTGTATACTACATTGGTATAATGGCCATTTTTACTACATTAATTTTTCCAATCCATGAGCAAGGGTGGTTTTTCCATCTTTTGAGGTCATCTTCAATCTCCTTCTTCAGGGGTTAAAAAGCTTTTGTTTTGGAGATCTTTGGTGTCTTTGGTTACATTTGTACCCAGGTACTTTTTTTAGGCAATGTTGAGTGGGAATGTCTCCTTATATTCCTTCTCCAGTTATTTGTTGTTAGTATAAAGAAAGGCTACTGATTATTCTATGTTAATTTGTATCCTCCCACTTTACTGAAACTCTTAATTGTTTCTAGGAGTTTTCTGGTGGTTTTTAGCATCCCTCAGATAAGCTATCACATCATCTGAGAGCAGGGATAGTTTTACTTCCTCTTTTCCAATTAGTACTCCTTTAATTTCCCTTTCTTGCCTTATTTCCCTAGCAAGCATTTCAAGCACTATATTGAAAAGGAGTGGCTGTGCAAGAAAGGTCAACAATTGACAAGTGGGTTCTCATTGACTGTCAGCCCATGAAAGGAAACAGCCAGTATTGATCAGAATCCAAGACAGCAGCTCCAGAGAGAGTGGACTGTTCTGCTTCTCATCCACCTGTGCCCCTTTTCTAAGCCCAGGGAATAATCTGCGGAAGAGGGAGCGTGGTAGAATGTAAGGGCTGCGAATGGGGTGAAGGGTGAAACTACAGCAATGTAGTCTGGACCCTCATTTGATTAACCTGATTGAACATACAACCCCTCACCCCCCGCTGGAAGGTGGGGCTGTGGGTGTTTGGGCACAACAGCCTGCAAATTGGTTTTACATGAAGGATGCTTGTACTCATGGATTATCACTTATAGCTAAAAAATGGAAAAAAAAACTGAGAGAGATATGCAGGACAGTCATGGCAGAATGCATGATCTCGGTTGGGGTGGGGGTGGGGGGGAAGGGAAGGGGAGATATGCCTGAACTGAATTGGAAAGTGATGTATGAAATGCACAAAGCATCAATAAAAAAAATGTTATTAAATTAAAAAAAGTTAATAATATAATAATACAGTGAAAGAAACAATGAAGTGAAGAGAAAACACACAGAGTGGGGTGAAGCCTTCACCAGTGATACATCTGACAGAGCATTAACAGCCAAAATATATAAACTACTCCAAAAAAACCCCGAAGAAATAAGAAAACAAATGACCCATTTAAGAGATAGAGCAAAGAGCTGAACAGAGACTTCACATGTGAGGAAATAATGATGGCTGATAAACATCTTACAAAAGTGTTCAACATCATTAATAATTAAGGAAATGTAAATTAAAACCACTTTAAGATAGATATCATCTCACTCCAATAAGACTGGCTAAGATCAAGAAAACAAAAGACACCAAAAGCTGGAGAGGTTGTGGGGAAAGGGGAACACTCATCCACTGCTGGTGGGAATGTAAATTTGTACAACCTCTATGGAAATCAGTGTGGAGAACCCTTAAAATAATCAAAATGAGTCTACCACCTGACACAGTCATATTATTCCTGGGTATATACCCACAAGACTCATCCTACTGCAAAGATACATGCACATCTATGTTTATTGCAGCTCTCTTCACAATAGAGAAGAACTGGAAACAAGCCAAGTGTCCCTCAACTAATGAGTGGATAGGGAAAATGTGGTACATCTACACAATGAAGTTATATGCAGTAGTAAAAATACTGAAGAAAAAAAAAAGATGCAAGACATCTATAGCAAAAAGCATGAACTCAGGTGTGGTGTGGGCATGGAAAGGGGAATGAGTCTAAATTGGACAGAGAAATGTTGTATGAATTGCACAAAAATTCAATGAAAAACATTAAAAGTAAATAAATATATAATAGAGTACCTAAAATTGAAGGGAAGGTAGTAAGGGGGTGTGGATAAGGGAGAGGCTATTAATACAATCAAAATATATTTTATGAAAGCAAATACTGGCGAGGTTGTGGGGAAAGGATAACACTCAACCACTGCTGGTGTGATTGTAAACTCATACAAGCACTGTGGAAAGCAGTGTACAGAACCCTTAAAAAACTCAAAATGAGCCTGCCACTTGACCCAGTCTTACCACTCCTGAGTATATACCACATGACTCCCCTACTGCAAGATACATGCACATTTATGTTTATTGCAGTACTCCACAATTACGAAGAGCTGGAACCAATCCAAGTGCCCCTCAAGAGATGAGAGGATAACAAAAATCTGGTACATCTATACAACGGAGTTTTATGCAGCAATAAAGAAAGATGACATCATGATCTTTGCAGGTAAATGGATGGAACTGGAAGCCATTATGCTAAGTGAAGTAAGACAATCCCAGAAAAAAAAAAGGTGAATGGTTTCCCTCACTGTGGATGCTAACACCAAATCCCCAGTTGGGAGGCAAACTGAGCAACTTTATTATTATATTTCTTTGTATCTTCAAGTAACTGTGCTGTTATAATGTGAATCTTTTAATGGGCTCTAGAAAACCTACCACTTATATGCACACATTGTGATTACCATATATGGGTGGAAGATATGTATACATATTCTAGAGTAATATAAAATTAAAGGAATAAATGTGAATGCCAAAACATACAGTTTATTCACAGAGGTCATAATTTTGATACATATGTGTTTTTTATATAGGCGTAGTTTGGAGTAATACAAAGGGGAGGAAATAACATAAGGACTGGGTCAAAGAACTGACCTGATTGATACAGTTAAATTCTCCTCAGAACAACAAGCCTTTGCAGAAAAAAAAAATCCTTGAAAACACTGAGAGAAAGATGCAAGACATGTATGGCAGAATGCATAAACTGGAGAGGGGGGAGGGGCAGGGAGAGGAGAATGTATCCAAATTGGAATTAGAAATGATGTATGAAATATACAAAATGTCAATAAAAATAAAATATATAAAAAAATAATTTGCTGGACTGGAGGGATAGTGCAGCCATTAAAGGCTAAGGCTAACAACCAAAACATAAAAAAAAGTTACCAAAATTTTGATTAGAAAAGGATAAAAGAAAAGGAGTGGAAGAAAAACAAGCAAGGTATGTAGCATAAATTTAAGAAAATACCATAAAAATAATTTTATACAATGAATAATACTATGGCAAATAATGAAATTTGAAGTGAGAGAAAAATAAGAAGAATAGGAATCAAGTGTTAATTGGCTAAGGGTGAGTAATAAGATTAATAAATGATAAATTAGTTATGGATATTTTAAATATAAGTTTTCAATTATTTTCTGACTAAAAATTAATCTGATAATTGCCAATAATCATTTGTAACTTCTTAGACTTATATGGTGGAAACATTCTTAAATTCTCAAAGCATACATTAGTAAAGAATCTCAAAAGATATTTGTAACCTAATGATAAGAGATAGAAACTCAAAAAAGTCTCAGAAAAAATTTTTAAGTAGGCAATGTGTGACATAAGAAGTTGTGTGCTAGCTTTGGCAACACATATACTAAAACTGGAATGATACAGAGAAGATTAGCATGGCCCCTGTGCAAGGATGACATGCAAATTCATGAATTATATAAAAAAAAAGAAGTTGTATGGGAGAGAAGTGAATTGCAATGTCAGCATGGTTGGCATGATATTGGTTGGGCATAATTACTATGGGACCCATACAAATGCTTGTACAGACATCTACATAGTCAGACAATAATGCCATATGCAGAGATACTGGCTCAGAAGCTGCAATATCCATAAGGAATTTATCTTCCCCTCCTTATAATGCACAAGTCATGACCCATCACCAGTAATTTTAAATCTAACTAGAAAACAGTTCAAATTTAAATCATGAATAACTACATATATGACACCACAGCTAATATGAAACACCCTGGTAGCCCATGTCCATAGAATTTCATCACTCATATTTAATCTATTTAGAGCCTATTGGTGCCCTGGTAAAGCACATGATAAAATAGAGTAAAAAGATTATTTTAGTCTTATGTATCACTGGCTTAAGTGGAAGCCATTGGAATGATGGGGATTAACATGCTTTCAAAGATTGCTCAAAATGCTTTATATTAGACTATTTTGCTTCTCATCCACCTGTGCCCCTTTTCTAAGCCTAGGGAACAATCTACGGAAGAGGGGGCGCGGTAGAATGTAAGGGCTGCGATTGGGGAGAATGGTGAAACTACAACAATATAGACTGGACACTCATTTGATCAACTTGATTGAACATACAAGCCTCCCCTGCTGGATGGTGGGACCCATGAGCTGTGTGGGTTTGGGCACAGCTGCTCGCAAATTGGTTTTACAAGAAGGATGCTTGTACTCACAGATTATCACTTATTGTTTAAAAAAATGAAAACAAAACAAAACAAAAAAACAGAGAAAGATGCAGAAAAGTTATGGCAGAATGCATGATCTGTGATGGGTAGGGGTGGGGTGGGGGGAAGGGAAGGGGATATATGCCTGAACTGAATTGGAAAATGATGTATGAAATACACAAAGCATCAATAAAAAAAGTAAT
>VZQC01001157.1:0-25512 GCA_009823505.1 Rhizomys pruinosus | reverse complement strand
AAGGGAAAGGGAAATATGCCTGAACTGAATTGGAAAATGATGTATGAAATGCACAAAGCATCAATAAAAAAATGTTAAAAAAAAGAAAAATATAGTTTTGTATTTTGGTGTTATTTATTAAAACAGAACTTTAATTAACTGTTATTTGTCTTTTTTAAAATTCAGTTATACAGCTTACTCATGGACTGTCCATCAAAATAAATAAAAAAAAAATCAACATCGAAGTAAATATGAAAAACTATAGAAACTCAACTATAACAAAGGAATGCATAGGCAGATGAGAATAAAGCAAACTGGGAAGTTTTGCCTAGAAACCCTTCATGAAATTCAGTGTTTCATGCTTCAAGTACTTCTCAACTTGATTGTTCATAGAATCCAATTTGCCTCCAATGAACATTAGATATCATGGGTTTCATTTAAATAGCGTAACTTTTGAAATTCAGAACTTTGAATGAATAAACAATCTATTAATTTATAAATATGTAACTATTATTATAATTTCACGTTCAGAAACTCTTCCTCTTGTTCTGCAGAGAAAACTCAGTTTAAGGCACTTAACGTTAACATGGTGGAAAAATAATGGAATTCATACAGGTTGCCATTAGATGACAGTAGACTATGTGATAAGTAGGTGTCTGCCATGAGTAAATAGGGATATGTCATGTTTTGTTAAATGACCAAGAGGATATCATACAGATATCTGTGTATGGAGGGACATGGAAAAATGTCCACAACACAGTGGTATAGTGTAAGCTATTCTGACACATTCAGAACTGTCAAACAAAAATGTTCATACAAAGATGTGGCCTGTGCATTACATAACACTTAAGAGAACATACAGAAATCTCTATGTCAATAAAACTGTGTTCCAAGATTTTAGGAAATAGAGAAGTAGAGAAGGACAAGTGTGCATTCCAGGGCCTTGGTGTTACATATTTACTTTCACTTTCCTTTGCAGTCATATGAACAAAAAGTAAGTGTGGATAATTTCTTTTCAACTTCTCAGCTGAAATGTAGATATATGTACTATCAATCTAACCAAAAAGATGACAGAGAAAAAAAAAACAAATTAACTATGGTAGTTTAAAGAGAAATACATACTGACAAAACTAGTTGAATTGTCAGGTGACTGGGGAGGATGTCCCAGAGCCCCATCTCAGGGGGAAGAATTGCAAGAAATCAATGGCTGCCAAGAAAGGGAGACTCAGTATTCTCCAGTGACTAGCAAAGGTTATGTAATCTCAAGTGGACAGGT
Source organism: Rhizomys pruinosus (assembly GCA_009823505.1). Classification (NCBI taxonomy): domain Eukaryota; kingdom Metazoa; phylum Chordata; class Mammalia; order Rodentia; family Spalacidae; genus Rhizomys; species Rhizomys pruinosus. Next base: position 24,257 of record VZQC01001157.1, on the reverse strand, counting down.
ACACATGACCACCACTAAGTGGACTGAGTGCACTGTGTTTGTGTGTCTGTGTGTGTCTATGTGTGTGCCTGTGTGTGTGTCTGTATGTATATAATGTATATAAATATATGTAACAATAACCATCAAAGAAGAGCTCCAGAAATTGAGAGAGAGTTAGGGGAAATTGGATAAGTTGATAGGGACCTCTGAGGAATAGAAATAATGAAAAGAAATATGTGTGAATTTCTCAAAAATATTAAAAATAAAAAACGAAAAAGACAAATTTTCAAATCTCAAAAAATTGTAAAAAAAAGTGACAATTTTCAAATCTCAAAGTTACACTTCCTAAAATGTGGCCAATTTATAGACCTATTTTTCTCATTATAACTCTGACCTTGGAAATCCAAAAATACTTTCCATTAGGTGGCTAGAAAGACTATTTCAGAATATGAAGGTAGAAAATTTGGAAGCAGAAAACATGTTAAGCATGTTAGACAATACTTTCTGAGTGATAAGGGGTGGGAAGGTGGAAAAGGGAGGTTAGATTCAATCACTACATATGATATTAGTGTCAATTAATAAGTAACTAATATTTTAAAGGAGCATAGAATGTACAAAAATTCTAAGCCAAGTATGAACCAAACCAATCAGCACAAATTCTGTCAGAAGTGGACACAAAAAAGGGAGTTGCAGAGAGGTTTTAAACATATAAGTATATATTATTTATTTAATATCTGAAAAAGTTGATAAACTATAAATGTGTTAAATCTATGTTTGGGCAAATGTGTATCAGTTATTAAATATTTTTATCCTACTAGGGAAGTGTATTAGTCACTTTTCTGTTGCTGTGGTAAAACCACCATGACCAAGGGAACTTACAAAAGAAAGAGTTTATTTGAGTTTAAGATTGATGGTTCCAGGGAATAAGAGTCCATTGTGGTGAGAGGCATGGTGGCCAGAGCTGGAGCAGAAAGCCAAGATTCACATCTCACAATGAGCACAGGAAGTCAAGAGAGAGCCTCTGGAGACTAGCAAGGCTTGTTAAGCTCTGTAAGTCTGCCCCCAGTGATCTATTTCCTCCAGCATGGCCATACCTTCTAAGATTTCCCAAAACATCTCCACCAACTGGTAACAAAATGTCTGAACTTAAAGCCTATGGGGGACATTCTCATTCAAACCACCACAGGAAGATTAATTTACATTCCTATTTTCCTGTATTTCAAAAAGGGCTTCAGTTAGCTACTTAAATAATCAAAAAGATGCCCAGGCCCAGGCTGTTTTACAGTAGAATTCTACAAAACATTTCAAAAATACCTACAACCATTATTACTGAAACTGTTTAGAAGGATACAATCAGAGGAAATTCTCCCAAATTCCTTCTATGAAGCCAGAATCACTCTATTACCAAAACCAGGCAAAGATACAACTAAAAAGGAGAATTATAGACCCTTCTCCCTAATGAACACAGATGCCAAAATTCTAAACAGGATACTGGAAAATCAAATACAGACCCACATCAAGAAGATCATCCATCATGACCAAGTTGGATTCATACCAGAGTTGCAGGGGTAGTTCAACATACGAAAATCAATAAACATCATCAAACACATAAATGGACTGAAAGACAAAAACCACATCATCATCTCAATTGATGCTGAAAAAGCCTTTGACAAAATCCAGCATCCCTTCATGCTTAAAGTCCTAGAAGGAATTGGATTGGAGGGATCATTCCTCAATGTAATCAAAGCCATATATAGGAAACCCACAGCCAATATCATCCTAAATGGGGAAATGACAGAAACATTCCCTTTAAAGGGAGAACTCAGCAACGCTGCTGCCTGTCACCACTCCTCATCATATAGTGCTTGAAACACTTGCTAGAGCAAATAAGGCAAGAAAAGGAAATTAAAGAGTACTAATTGGAAAGAGGAAGTCAAACTATCCTTTGGCTGATGATATGATTATTTACTTAAGGGATGCTAAAAAACTCTACCAGAATACTCCTAGAAATGATTAACAGCTTCATCCAAGTGGCAGGATACAAAATTAACATAAAAAAATCAATGGCCTTTCTTTACACCAAGAATAAGCAACTGGAGAAAGAAATCAAAGAGACCGTCCCACTCACAATAGCCACAAAAACAATAAAATACCTAGGAACAAACCTAAACAAATACACCAAAATCTCTACAACAAAACTTTTAAACGTTTAAAGAAAGAAATTGAAGAGGACATCAGAAGATGGAAAAACCTCCCACGCTCATGGATTGGGAAATAACATTGTAAAAATGTCCTTTCTACAAAACTCTTGTATAGATTTAATGCAATACCAATCAAAATCCCCAAGACTTTCTCACAGGCTTGGAAAAAAAGTCTTAAATTCATTTGGAAAACAAAAGTCCCCAATAGCCAAAGCAACCCTGAGCAAAAAGAGCTACACAGGGGGGATCTCTATACCTAGACTTCAAACTATACTACAGGGCTATAGTCTAAAAACAGCCTGGTACTGGCACAAAAACAGACCCGTTGACCAATGGAACAAAACCGAAGATCCAAATCTGAGCACATACAATTTCAGCCATCTCATATTTGACAAGGGGGCCAAGAGACACAATGGAGAAGACAGCATCTTCAGCAAGTAGTGTTGGCAAAACTGGACACCACTTGTAGAAGAATGAAATAAACCCCTACCACTTCACTGTACAAAGTCAACTCCGATGGATCAAAGACCTCAACGTGAAACCCCAAACTCTGAAGGCGATAGAAGAAAGGTTGGCAGCAGACTACAAGACTAGACATAGGAAAAAGACTTCCTAAATCAGACAGCAGCTGTGCAAGAATTAAGATCGACAATTGACAAATGGGACCTCATTAAACTCAAAAGCTCTGTACCTCAAAAGAACACATCAAGGAAGTGAAGATAAATCCCACAGAGTGGGAGGAAACCTTCACTGAAGAAACATCTGACAAAGCATTGATTTACAGAATATAGAAACTACTCAAAAAACAAAGAAGAAAGAAAACAAATGACCCACTCAATAGATGGAGAAAAGAGCTGAACAGAGACTTCACAAGTGAGTAATTAGAGATGGCTGAGAAAGACTTTAAGAAGTGTTCAACATCACTAATCATTAAGGAAATGCAAATCAAAACCACTTTAAGTTATCATCTTCCTCCAATAAGACTGGATAGGATCAATAAAACAAATGAGGGCTGGAGAGATAGCCTAGCAGTCGAGAGTTCTGCTCTTTTGCAGACGACCCAGGTTCTATCCCCAGCACCCACATCGTGGCTGAGAACTGTCTATAACTCCAATTCCAGGAGAATTCCAGTTCCAGGGGAATCTGAGACCCTCTTCTGACCTCCGCAGCATTGGCCGACATGGGTGCACAGACCTACATGAAGACAGTACACTCATACACATACAAAAATAAATAAAATTAAACAAAAAATTTTTTTAAAAAAGAAAACAAATGATACCAAGTGCTGGAGTGGTTGTGAAGAGGGAAAGGAATACTCATACCACTGCTGGTGGGAATGTAAACTCGTACACCCTATGGAAAGCTGTGTGGCGAACCCTTGAAGACTTTGGAATGAACTTGCCCCCAATCCCAGCCATACCACTCCTAGGCATGTACCCTCAAGACTCACACCACCACAGAGATACATGCATGTTTATTTCAGCGTTTCTTCACATAGCAAGGAGCTGGATCCAACCAAATGTCCCTCAACTGATGAGTGATAGAGAAAATGTGGTACATCTACACAATGGAGTTCTATGCAGCAGTGAAGAAAGATGACATCATGAGCTTTTGCAGGAAAATGGCTGGAGCTAGAGGGACATCATGCTGAGTGAAGTAACACAGTCTCAGAAAAACAAACAATGATGGTATCCCTCATCTGTGGATGCTAGTGCCAATTACCTAGTTGTAAGTATTTCTGTGCATGGCCCCTTGAGCTTTTGTTCAAACAGTTTGGAGTGATGCATATTGGATACAACAAACAACAACAACAAGAAAAGACTGCAGCAAAGACTGACTGAAACAGTGAACTGCTCAAAACAGCAACTTCCACAGGGAGAATATTGTGAAAGACTGAAAAGGAAAAAAGCATGTTTGGCCAGAATGCATGAGCTCTGGTGGGGTGGGGGTGTAGGGTGGGGGACGGGTCAGATTTGATAAAAAATTATAAATAAATAAAAAATAACCAAAAAGTTACATTGAAATAAACTGGATGCCATGTTTTTCCTTTAAATATTTGTAATTATTCTTTGAGAATTTCCTACAATTATTCTTTGACAATTTCCTATGTTGCTCATCTATGAAAGCCCTTCCTCATTTCCACCCCACCATGTGACCCAACTGGACTTCATGTCATCTCTTATATTTTTTAATTCTATTGAGTTTAATTTGTGTTTTCCAAAATGTCTTATGCATGAGTCCATTCCCTGGAGCCTGGTCACCATACCGGAAGTCACAACCTTAAAGAAAGCTGACTCTTCTTCCTGGCAGCTATCAATTGCCAACAAGAAGGGTTGGGGCTTCTTGGCTACTCCTCATTCAACCTGGGCTTAAGCTTGCATAAGTTTAGTCCAGGTTGTGAAAAGTGCACTGTATATACTGATAACTGTCTTACATTCTGGAAAATACTGTGTCCTTGTACTGATCTACAATGTCTGACTTTTAAAAACTTTCTACTCCGGGGATGGAGAGATGGCCTAGTGGTTAAGAGTGTGGACCACTCTTACAGAGGACCCGGGTTCGATCCCCAGCACCCACATGGCAGCCGAGAACCTTCTGAAACTCCAATTCCAGGAGAACTCCATTTTCCAGGGGAATCCAACACCCTCTTCTGACCTCCGTGGCATTGCACGACATGGGTATCACACTTGCATGCAGACAGTACATTCATAAATACAAGAATATAATAAAAATTAAAAAAAAAACAATAAAACTTCCTACTCCCTCTCCTGTAATAATCCCTAAGCCTTGGCAGGAAAGCATGTGATATAAGTGTCACACATAGGGTACAACGTTCTGCAGTTTCTTATTCTCTGCATGTTGACTAGTGTGGAATCTCTGTTAATCACAGTATGCTATAATAAAAGTTTTAATATAAAATAAAATTTAAAAATATATAAAATAAGACTGTAGATATAGCTTGGACATTTTGCACCCCACCCTTCTTTTCTACCTTAGTGTTTCCATGCAAATATATAAATCAGCATTTTATATTGAAAAAAAATATATGTATATATAATTTCCCCACTAATGGCTGAAATCTCTGTCAAGATTGAGGAATCACCACAGTTTCTGGTCTTAGTACTCAAAGTGATTTTCACATCTAGTTAATAATCATAGAGCTGAGCTGCCTGTTAAATATATCATAAACATTAGAATGAAAATGCATTAAAATGTATTACAGACCAAGAAAAGTTTCTTTCTTAAGAATTAACAGTAGGGGCTGGAGAGATGGCCTAGTGGTTAAGAGCGCCGACCGCTCTTACAGAGGACCCGGGTTCGATCCCCAGCACCCACATGGCGGCCGAGAGCCATGTGAAACTCCAATTCCAGGAGAACTCCAGTTCCAGGGGAATCCGAGACCCTCTTCTGACCTCCGCGGCATTGCACGACACGGGTGCACAAACCTGCATGCAGACAGTACATTGATACACATACCGAAATAAATAAAATAAATAAATAAAAAATAAAAAAAGAATTAACAGTATATGATTCTAAGAGTAAGTCACTAGAAGTTAGTTTAATACTATGATAATTTAGCAGAACAATAATAGTAGGATATCTGCTATTGACAGTGATTTGTCTACCACAGGTTTCAGTACAGATAATACAGCCAAGAATGGGCTCCATCTATGAAACAAGCCTTAAATCCAATCTAAAGATTGTTACTGCCATAGCATTTGTATTTCTATTGCACCAGTGAACATATCTTACCAGATCAGTCTTTATTGTAGTTCACAGGGTAAACAGCTGGCTAAAGTTAATGAATACGTTTTCCTTTTGGTAGCATGCACAGTAACTTTTATGGTACTATAAAATCTAGGATAAGAGATGAACCGTCAAGGTCAAAGCCAATGGTATTTCTCTATATTGTCCTATTATTCATATATGTAATGACTTCAACAATATGATCTTATCATTAAGTTCTGTTGGGTAACCAAGAGCAATGACAAAATCCAGTATTGCTGGAGGGTCTCTAGGGCCCTGCAAGTCAACAACTCTTAAAGAGGGACTATGTTCATGACACTGGGACTATTAATTTATTATTTATATTTATTATTTATATTTATTATTTATCTGCTAGCCTGTAATACATAGTAGGGGAATTATACATCCATTAGAGAGGAAGTCCATTTAAAGACTTTGGAAAAATCTTTGAGGTTTTGTGCATTTCATATAATAGATCTCAATCTAATTTTGATCTCTCTCCCATCGGAAACTTCCCCATAGCCCACTCTGCAATAGGATGAGTCTTGTGTGATTATACCCAGGAGTGGTATCACTGGGTCAGATGGTAGGCTTATTTTCAGTCTTTTAAGAGTTCTCCACACTGCTTTCCACAGGGGTTGTACGAGTTTGCATTCCCACCAGCAGTGAATGGGTGTTCCCCTTTCCCAACAACCTCTCCAGCATTTATCTTTTGTTTTCTTAGTCATAGCCAGTCTTACCAGAGTAAGATGAAATCATAAAGTGATTTTAATTTGCATTTCTTTAATTATTAGTAACATTGAAAACTTTTTAAGGTATTTCTTAGCCATCTTTACTTCTCCATTTGTGAAATCCGTTCAGCTCTTTATTCCATATTTTTAGTGCATCATTTGTTTTCTTCCTCCTTTGAGTAATTGATATACTCTGGAAGTCAATGCTCTGTCAGATGTATAACTGGTGAAGGTTTCCTCCTACTCTCTGGGTTTTCTCTTCACTTTTTTTATTGTTTCTTTCATTGTACAGAAGGTTTTGAGTTTAATAAGGTCCCACTTATCAATTGTTGACTTTATTTCCTGTGCAGCTACTGTCTGATTTAAAACGTCTTTTCCTACGCCTATGTCTTGTAAGTTACTGCCAAAATTTTCTTCTGTCATTTTCATTGTTTCAGCTTTCACAATGAGGTCTTTGATCCATTTGGAGTTGATTTTTGTACAGGGTGAGAAGTAGGGATTTAATTTTATTCTTCTGCAAGCATTGATACAGTTTTTCCAACACCATTTGCTGAAGATGCTCTTTCCTCCAATGAGTCTTCTTGTGCCCTTATCGAATACGAGGTGGCTGAAATTGCTTGTGCTCATGTTTGGGTCTTCAATTTTGTCCCACTAATCTAAGGGTCTGTTTTTATGCCAATACCAACCTCTTTTTACGACTATAGCCCTGTAATATAGTTTCAAGTCTGTTATTGCTCTTTTTATTCAGGGTTACTTTGGCTATCCAGGGTCTTTTGTTTTTCCATATGAAATTTAGGATGTATTTTTCTAGGTCTGTGAAGAAACTCTTGAGGATTTTAATTGGGATTGCATTGAATCTGTATATTACTTTGGGCAGGATGGTCATTTTTACTATATTAATTTTTCCAATCCATTAGCATGGGAAGTCCTTCCATCTTCCAGTGTCTTCTTCAATCTTCTTCTTCAAGGATTTAAAATTTTCATTGTGGATATTTTTAGTGTCATTGGTCAGGTTTGTTCCTAGATATTTCACTTTTTTGAGACTATTGTGAATGTGAATGTCTCCTTGTATTCCTTCTCCAATTCCTTGTTATTGGTATAATGAAAGGCTACTGATTTTTCTAGGTTAATTTTGTATCCCACCATTTTACTGAAACTGTTAACCATTTTTAGGAGTTTTCTAGTGAAGTTTTTGGTGTCCTTTAGGTAAACTATTGTGGCATCTGCAAAAAGGGATAGTTTGACCTCCTATATTCTAATGAGTCATCCTTTAATTTCTTTGTCTTCTCTTATTGCTCTAGTGAGCAATTCAAACACTATACTGAAAAGGAGTGGGGATAGGGGGCAACCTTGCCCATTCCTGAATTTAAGGGTAATGTTAACTTTTCCCCATTTAGAATAATGTTGGCTGTGGGTTTGTTGCAGATGGCTTTATGTTGAGGAATGTTCCCTTCAGTCCAGTTCCCGCTAAGCCTGTAAACATGAAGGCATGCTGAATTTTGTCAAAGGCCTTTTTCACATCAATTGAGATGACCATGTGGTTTCTGTCTTTCATTCCATTTATGTGCTTTATGACATTTATAGATTTATGTATGTTGAACCATCCCTGTAGCTCTGGTATGAATCCGACTTGATCATGACAGATGATCTTTTTGATCTGTGCCTGTACGCAGTTTACAAGTATTTTGTAGAGAATTTTTGCATCTATGTTCATTAAAGAAATGGGTCTATATTTTTATTTTTTTGGTTGTATCTTTGCCTAGTTTGGGTATTAGAGTGATGCTGACTTCATAGAAAGGATTTGGGAGATTTTCCTCTTTTTCTATCCTTTTCAATAATTTGAGTCTTAACGGCTGTAGGTCTTCTTTAAGTACCTTGTAGAATTGTGCTATAAATCCATCTGGGCCTGGGCTTATTTAGTTGGGAGGTTTTTATTACAGTTTCAATTTCCTCATATATTATGGGTCTGCTTAAGCTGTTGCTCACTTCTTGGTTAAGCTCTCGTGATTTCCATGACTTCAGATATTTCCACCTCTCTTAGGTTTTCAAATTTAGTATAGATTTTTAAAGTATTCCCGTAGGATTGTCTGGATTTTTTCATTATCTGTTGTGATGTTTCCTTTTCATCTCAAATTTTATTGATTAGTAGTTGCTCTTTCTTTATTTTGGTCAAGTGGGTTAGAAGTCTATCTATCTTGTTTATCCCTTCAAAGACCCAGTTCTGGTATTCATTGATTCTTTGTATTGTTTTCTTTGACTCTATTTCATTGATTTCCCCTCTGATTTTTGTTATTTCTTTCTATGTGTTGAGTTTAGGATTCATTTGTTGTTGTGCCTCAAGTGTTTTTATTTGTAGTGTTAGATCGTTTATTTGTGCTCTTTCTGTTTTCTTAATATAGGCATTTAAGGCTATAAATTGTCCTCTTAAGACTATTATAGTGTCCCATCGATTTTGTTGTGTTGTATCATCCATTTCATTTAGTGCCAGGAATACCTTCATTTATTTCTTTTTTTCTCCTTTGACACATTTGTTTTTCAGGAGTGGGTTGTTAAGTCTCCATGAGTTCTTATACATAGTAAGATACTTTCTGGTGTTGATATTAAGATTTATTCCACTGTGGTCTGATAGAATACATGGAATTATTTCATCTTTTCTTTTTATATTTGTTGAGGTATGCTCTGTGTCCCAGTATATGGCTGATTTTGGAGCATGTTCCATGGGGTGATGAGTAGAAATTATATTCTTTGGTGTTTTGGTGGAATATTTGATATATGTCTGTTAGGTCCATTTGGTGTATTGTACTGTTAAGTTCAGATGTCTCTCTGTTTAGTCTTTGCCCAGTTGACCTGTCCAATGGGCTCAGTGGGGTATTGAAGTCTACCACTGTTAGTGTGCTGGGATTAATCTGTGACTTGAAGTCCTGCAAAATTGTACTTATGAAGTTCATTGCACCAGAGTTTGGCTCATATATATTTACGATTATGAAATCTTCATGATTAAGTGTTCCTTTGACAAAGATGTAGTGACACTCTTTGTCTCTTCTGATTAGTTTTATTTTGAAGTCTATTTTGTGTGATATTAGAATACCAACTCCTGCTACCTTTTTGGTACCATTTGCCTGGAATGTTTTTTTCCATAGTTTCACCCTAAGATGGTGTCTGTCCTTAATGGTGAGGTAAGATTCTTGTAGACAACAAAAAGATGGATTCAATTTTTTTTCTTATTTATTTTTTTAATAATTTATTTATTTACTTATTATTTTTTTATGTGTATGAGTGTACTGTCTGCATGTATGTTGGTGCACCCGTGTCATGCAGAAGAGGGAGTCCAATTCCCCTGGAACTGGAATTAAAGATGGTTCTTAGCGGCCATGTGGGTTCTGGGAATCGAACCCGGGTCATCTGCAAGAACAGTCGGTGCTCTTCACCACTGAGCCATCGCTCCAGCCCCTGGATTCAATTTCTTGATCCATTCTCCCTGTCTGTGTATCTTTATTTGAGTGTTCAGATCATTAATATTTAAAGTTATTATTGAGAGATATGTATTGCTACCCTTCTATTTATTTTCTCTGCATTTCTGTTTGTATTTTCATGGTTATACTATCATTAATTACTCTCTCTTCCCCCTTTGGGGTAGTTGCTCCTTTCCACTTTCCTTTGAATTGCTTCAAGTATTTTCAGAAGCATTGGTTTTCTGGATAAGTATTCTTTCATCTTCTTTATGCCATGAAAGATTTTTCTTTCGCCTTCAAATATAAGTGACATTTTTGCTTGGTATGGTGATCTGTGTTGGTATTTATAGTCTTTTCGTTTAGTACTGACAATTCTTTGGTCCACGCTCTTCAGGCTTTCATTGTTTGCATTGAAAAGTCAGCTGAAAAAAATAAAATAATAAATTAAAAATTTTGCTGGAGAGATGCCTCAGGGGTTAAGAGCACCCACTGCTCTTGGAGAGGACCCGGGTTCGATCCCCAGCACCCACCTGGTGGCTAAGAGCCGTCTTTAACTCCAGTTCCAGGGGAATCTAACGCCCTCTTCTGACCTCTGCAGCATTGCACGACATGGGTGCACCAACCTACATGCAGACAGTACATTCATACATATAAAAAAATAAAATAATAAAAAAAGAAAAGTCAGCTGGGATTCTAATGGGTTTCCCTTCATACGTAACATTTGTTTCTCTTGTGGTTTTCAGTATTCTATCTTTACTTTTAGCATCTAGCATTTTAACTATGATATGACATGGGGAATATTTTTCTGATCTTCTTTATTTGGTGTTCTATGTGCTTCTTGAATTTGTATGGGTATGAGTTTTATCAATTTGGGAAATTTTCTTCTATAATTCTGTTGAAGATCTGGCCATTATTGTTATTCTGGGATTCTTCTCCCTCCTCTATATGTATGATGCGGAGGTTTAGTCTTTTCATGGCATCCCACATTTCCTGATTATTCCACTCTTGTGTGTTTTTTTAATTTTTCATAATCTATTTTTGAGCAATCTAGTTCTTCAGGTTATGGTACAGTCTCGATATTCTATTTTCTGATTCATTGATTCTGTTACTGAGGCTTTCTGTCATCCTTTTCTGTTGACTAGATGAGTGCTCAATCTCCTTTTTCATTTCAACCTGATATTTCTTCACGACAGCTGAATATTTCATTGTGTAAATGTTTCATACAATAATTATCCATTCATCAATTGAGGTAAATTTATACTGTTTCCATTTTTGGCTTTTGTGAATAGAACAACAATTAAGACAGATGAACAGGTATCACTGGAGTATAATATATAGAGAGTCCTTTGAATATATTCTGAGGAATGGTATGAGTGAGTAATGTTGAAGACCTCACTTTAGGCTTGTGGGGAGTGTCCACACTGATTCCTTTGTGGCTGTACCAATTTGAACTCCTACCAGGAGTGAATAACTTTTCCCATTTCTCCACATCCTTCCCCAATTTTGTCATTGTTCTAGTTTTTTGGGATCTTAGCCAAGGAAACTGGTGTAAGATGGCATTTCAAAGTGGTTTTATTTTACACTGTGTTGCTGGCTAACATATGAAACATATTAAAAATATTTTAGAAGGAATTTGAATTTCAAGGTTTTTTTATGATAACATAGAAATTTTATTCCAATATACAAAATATGGGACAGCATCCCAACAAACATGTACATAATTATATAGCAATCAGTCTCCTTTACAACTTGTATCTACCCTCTATTTAATCACAGCCAACCAACAGGTCACCTCCCAATGATTCCTAGACTGGTCGTTTTTCTTACTATACCTATATTTTACCCCCAACCCTAACCCTGTATGTTTTTAAATTATATTGAGCTTCTGATAAAATTCAAAGTGTTTTACTTAGATCCAGCTGCACTAAGAATAAAGAGTGAACCTAGAACCATCACCCCTCCCCAAGAGTAGCCAGTGTCTTTGTCTGCTGAGCCATCCTCTCCAGTGCTCACTCTTTTTTAAGAAAGGGTCTCAGCTCTGGATGACCTGGAACTTTCTATATAGACCAGGCTGATGCTGACTCCTGGCATGCTGCTGTATATCTTGGATTCGAGCACTTGGGAGGAAGAGGGAAGTAGATCTCTATGAGACAAAGGACAGCCTGGTCTACATAGCAAGTTCCAGGCCAGCTGGAGCTAAAGAGAGACCATGTCTCAAAAAAAAATCAATCATATTGGCTTGAAACTTACAGAAATCTGCCTGCCTCTGCCTCCCTAGTGCTGGGATGATAAAGATATATGCTTGGCACAAAAGTAACTTTTAAAAATATTTTAAAAATTTAAATTTAAAAATCCATAAAGGTCTTGCAACCTTTTACATAAGCTTTATGGAAAACTTAGGTTACATTCATATTCACATTCTCTTCAGCATTTTGCAAGCATGCTGAAAATTACCAACAGATTCTAAAATGCAATTTGAACAATTCTTTTAAAATCTTTAAAAAATTTTGTGTTGCTGGAAATTGTACCCATGAACTTATACATATTCAGCAAGTTCTACTACTTGTTACAGTTTAAGAAGCCATTTTTTTAAACCTGAAACTCCACAGTTCTTCACACTACATTATGTAATAATGTGATGATCTCCCCATAAACTGGGGAGCTGGTGAGGTGACTGTTAAGAGTATGGGTCATTCTATTTCTTTTTGCGTGAAGTGATTGTTCATAACCTGGGTCTATATGTCTTTTAAACTTTAAATGATTATCTATTTTTAAAAAGTTTTATTTAATATTTTAATTATTTATATTGGAGTATTTTTTCTGCATGTAAGTACACCATGCTTGTGCAATGCTTATGGAAGCAAAGAAGGCATCAATTCCCCTGGAACTGGAGTTACAGATAGTTGTGAGCAGTCATGTGGGTGCTGGGAATTGAGCCCAGGTCTTTTTCTTTTCTTTTTTTTCCCCTTTGTATTGATGTTTTGTGTATTTCATACATCATTTTCCAAATCAGTTCAGGCATATTTCCCTTTCCCTTCACCCCACCCCACCCCACCCCGTCCCAGACCATGCATTCTGCCATAACTGTCCTGCATCTTTCTCTCAGTTTTTTTTCATTTTTTAACATTAAGTAATAATTTATGAGTACAAGCATCCTTCATGTAAAATAAATTTGCAAGCAGTTGTGCCCAAACCCACACAACACACCTTCTTTACTGCTTGTGCTTTTATTTTATTTTTTTTTTTTTTTGTCTTTTCGAGGACAGGGTCTCCCTGTGTCCCAGCTGTCCTGGAACTCACTCGTCGACCAGAACTGGCCTTGAACTCCACCAAAGATCGCCTGCCTCTGCCTCCCAAATGTGTTTTTTTGTCTTTTTGAGCAGGGGTCTCCCTGTAGCCTCTGGGCTTGTCCTGGAAACTTCACTCTATCTAGACCAGCTGGCCTTGAACTCACAGAGACAAAAGAGAGCCACCTGCCTCTGCCTCTAAGGGCTAGGATTAAAGGCATGGCATACCACGGCCCAGCTTGTGTGATCTTTAAAATGTCCTTTCCTCTCAAAACTTTTTTTTTTTTTAAATTTTTTATTGTTATGTGTATGAAGGTACTGTCTGCATGCAGGTGTGTTGCACCCGTGTCCGTGCAATGCTCTCCAGATGGTCCGAGATGGGGGCTGTTGGATCCCCCTGGACCTGGAGACTCTCCTGGCCATTGGAGTTTCAGACATTCTCGGCCGCCATGGTGGGTGCGGGGATCGAACCCGGTTCCTCCTAAGAGGGTCGGCGCTTCTTAAACCGCCTCTAGGCCCATCTCTCCAGCCCCCTCGCAGCTTTTATATTCATAGCTGATAGAGCTCCTCAGAGGTGATGGAGATTTTAAGAGGCCACTGGGCATATGCCCTTGATAAGGATATTGGGGTCCTGACCTCTCTCTTGGCTTCTGCTGCACAAGGAGATTCAGGGGCATCGTCCACCACCACCTCTGCCGCCATGATATGCTTATGTCTCATCACAGGCCCAACAGAGAAGGGGTCAACTGTGGATGAAAACCTCAGAACCCTGAACCAAGACAGACTTTTCCTCCTTTGAAGTTTTTATCTCAGATATTTTAGAAAAGCAATGGACAGCTCTTTAACCTACAGTTCAAGCCTAAACCACATTGAAGCAACATGCAGCAGAGAGCACACTGTAGAATTCTTTCCTAATGGCATCAGGGGGCTGGCTCTTTTGTGAAGGAAAACCAAGCTAGTTCATGGAGTAGAAGCACAGAGAATTCTTTTTCTCACTTTGTGTTTGCAAAGACTGTTTTCTTCATGATTAGTCTTTAAGGGTTGGGTAAATCGGCCTGTGAACTTGAGCCCCCTATTAATAAGTTTAACTACGCTCTTATTTATTTCATTCTCTAAAATTGTGCTGTTTCTGACCGTTTACACATGAAAAGATTACACCAGTATTGGAGAGACAGCCAGTTCAGAATTGCCCTGGACTGACGAATAGACGGGAAATTGCACAGCAATGAAGGCCAGACACCGAAAGGACGCGAGAAAGAACCTGGGCTGGTTTATGAAATAAAGAAATAATCAGATGTAGAATGCACTAAGAAAGCTCAGATTTTTATTATCATGTAGTGAATTTCTATAGTAAAGGTGTTTCCCCCCCAAAAGTCAAGTTCTTTTTAGTGTAAATACCATGGTTTCATTCGTGTCAGCATTTTTCAAGTATTTGTAGGTGTATGCCAGGTATATTTTTATTTTAAACCATAATAATAGTGTTGCTTCTTTGCAATTTAGACTTTCCTCGACAAAACAAACACATAGCTGTATTGACATTTTATTACACAGCTAGTCTTCATCCCTTTTTTGGGACAAGGCCCTCCCACTATGTTAGCCCTGGCTGGCCTGGATCTCATATGTAGCTCGGCCTGACTTACATTCATGTAGATCTGCTTACCTCTGGCTCCTGAGCATTGAGATTTTAAGGGTGGCACTACCATTACTTGGCCCATTTTTCTCCTTTTATTGCTTTCATTCTCTTTGGCCGGACCAGTACTTTAACAATGAGCAAATCTATTGGATTCTAACCATTTTGATTATAGGCTTCCATTTACTTTCATGGCTATATGTAGTATATTCAACCTTTTCAAACGCGAGGAGCAACAAACAGGGAAAGATTAATTTGAATATCCATCCTCGTATACTTAAGACATAGTGTTTCAATGCTTGTTTTTCGTTTAATCTACAGGAAAAAGTTAGTATATAACCTTATATAATATATATATATCTAATATCTATATATTAAAATTATAAAAAACGAACTACTAAGAATACTTGATCCTAAAGCAGAACTCTGTACACAAATAACGTTTTGAAAAGTTAAAGGTGTCAAAATTATAGAAATTATTGAATAAACACAATGGGATTTCAACAAAACCCTGTCAGACATTTTCATCTGAATTTTGACCATAGGATCTCCACTTTATGCCAACATTCTCGTTGTTAAGAATGAGAAATTACTTTGCTGAGACAGTAATCTAGATTGGAATATTCTTTGCCAATATGTCGATGACTTTAAAAATTTTCTATTATTTATTTTTATCTGTTTGTATGACATGTTACTTGTGTGCATGTAGGTGTGTGCACACCCGTGTTGGATGCAATTTGCTCCCTATTTGAGGTCCTAACGTAAAGCTCAGAGAGGGTTCGGATCTTCCACTGGGAACTGGAGGTAACATAGCCTCCGTGCCGGTGCCGTTTCTGGGAATCGAACCTTCTCAAGGATCCCTCTGCTAACGCGCATGTGGGCACTCTTACAGCCCTGAGCCATATCTCTGCCCTGTGATGACCTTTTACAACAAATGAAAACTACACTAATTATATAAACATATAACTTAAGGATTTATTGCGATGAAGTACCGGACCACTAAAGACCCAATCTTTGTAAGCACGACTTGGTCCTTTGTACTGTTGTGTTGTTTTTTTCAGACAACGGGTCCTTACTCTGCAGTCTAGGCCTAAACCTATAAGGTCCATTGACACTTCCTGGTTCCATCCCCAATTCTCGGATTGCTGGTCCACCCACCCTACAAACCTCCCCCCATTAAACGAAATTTTGTTGAACCTATAGAACTTGTATATCATGGCCATGGTTAATGGATAACTCAGGCCATAACAGCTCTGGCGCTCGCGATTTTAGGTCTAGCCATACATGTTGAAACCAATAGGACCCATTCTAACCTTCCAACAAAATCTTCGGTCCAATCCCCTCAAAATCATATGTAGTTGATTTAAATCATCTTAATATAAAACCGCAAATTCTTAACCCAATCCCACACAGACCGAAATAGATTTTTCAGGTTTTTGTGTGCAAGCAATCGTGCATCTATACTTGTATTGAAAGAATTTTAAAAAATGAAAAAACGGGGTCAATATACTAAAAAACTACTGAAAATAGATACTGTATTCTTGTTATAAACAAAGATAAGATTAACATTTTGTTTGCACGCATCGACATTATGCATGCTTTTGCTTAATAGCTTTGGGTTTTGCCCGTTCCTGGTTATCTCTTTACACCCCCAAAACATCCATTTGAAATGTCACATTATATAGGTACACAATTTTACATGTCATTAAGGATAAATAACTAGGGGGCTGGAGAGATGGCTCCCTGTGGTTAAGAGCATTGCTGCTCTTGAATAACAGACCCTGGGTTTCACCTTCCAGCCCCACCATTTTAGGACATTGCTACGACCAAATTCTGTAACTCCTCGTTCCATCGGATGAATTGATGCTTCTTCTTTGCTTCCATAAGGCAATTGGCTCCTACCGCAACCCTTGGTTGTTCTTACCATGCAGAAACAGATATCATACTCCTCATATAAATTTAAAGTACAAAATATTGGAACTCATACAACTTTCTTTAAAAAAAGATTATCTTTTAAGTTTAAAGACATATACGTACCCCAGGTTATGAACAATTCCCTTCCACACAAAACGAAACAGACATGACCTCCCACCACACTTAACAGTCACCTCACCAGCTCCCCAGTTTATACATGATATAGTGTGAAGAACTGTGGAGTTTCAGGTTTAAAAAAAAATGCCTTCTTAAATTGTAACTTAAGTAGTAGAACTTGCTGAATATGTATAAGTTCATGGGTACAATTTCCAGCAACACACAAGAATTTTTAAGATTTTAAAGCAATGTTCAATTGCATTTAGGAATCTGTTTAGGTCCTTTTCAGCATTGCTTGCCAAATCCTAAGGAATGTGAATTATGAATAAGCTTTCCATAAAGCTTATGTAAAAGGTTGCAAGGCCTTTATGGATTTTTAAATTTAAATAGTTGTAAACATATTTTTTTCTATACAAATTAGTTACTTTTGTTGCCTATCACCACATATCTTTACCATCCCAGCACTTGGGCGGCCGAAGCAGGCAGATTTTCTGTTAAGTTTAAAGCCAATATGGTTTGATTATTTGGGACAAGGTTCTCTCTGTAGCTCCAGGCTGGTGGAAAACTTTTTTTTTTTTTTGCTATGTAGACCAGGCTTGTCCTTATTCTCATTAGAAGCATCTACTTTGCTCTTCCTCCCAAGCTGGAATCCAAGTCTTACACAATGCAGATGCCAGGAGTCAGCATTGCGCCTGGTGCGGTCTATATCAGACAAAGTTCTCAAGGTCATTACAGAGCCTGGACTAGAGGAGACCTGTCTTAAAAAAAACAAAAAGAGTGACCATGGAATGATGATGGCTCAGCAGACAAAGACACTGGCTACTCTTGGGTAGGGGGTGATGGTTCTAAGTTCACTCATTATTCTTAGTGCAGCTGGATCTAAGCAAAATAGTTTGAATTTTATCAGACGCTCAATTCTACTTTTAAAAAACCATACAGGGTTAGGGTTGGGGGTAAAATACAGGTATAGTAAGTAAGAAATGTGACCAGTCTAGGAAGCATTGGGAGGTGACCTGTTGGTTGGCTGTGACTAAATTGAGGGTAGATGCAAGTTGTAAAGGAGGCTGATTGCTATATAATTATGTACATGTTTGTTGGGATAGCTGTCCCATATTTTGTATATTGGGCAGTACAAAACCTTTAGTGCATGGAATTATCATAAGTCAATAAGTATACTATTCTAAATTATAATGTTCGCGTACTTATACGTTCCTGTGGATCTGTCTGTGGGGATTTGACCCTGAAAAAGGTTTTCTTAGACAGGGATCAGCCATGGGAGGCCTATATGAAGGGCGGAGTAAAAGAAGCCGCACGCTGCACTGTGTGGGCCCCTGTGGCCTCAAGCATCATTGTAGGGTGTTTTCTGTCCTATTACACGCTGGCCATAGAAAAGAAACCGGATTCATTTTGCTCTAATGGCATACCACTCTTGACTAATTTCTGTACAAGATGCTCTGATTAAAGAATTTCTCTCATGAGTGACTTGGCTAGCCGAGCTGACCGAGCCAGTAAGCGTGCTTGGAGGGCCTGGCTCTAGGTGAAAAACTTAATCTAGTTGTGACCCATTGCGGCAAGTCCACGTAACTGCTATGCTTCAGTCTCCCTTGTTGTAATATGGAGAGTTAAGTCACCTACCTCAAGGGTTCTGTTTGTGGGCATTACAGTAGACGATTAATCGTACCTGTAAACCATTTAAAACGGTCTTGAAGAAGGGCCACTTTGCGTAATTAGTGAACGACAACGAAAATAAACTATCCTATTTAAAAGTTTGGTTTTATTTGTGAAAAAAAGACGTGAGAATCTAACTTTCCGTCCTTCAAACAACCTACATGGCAGCTTCCAACTGTCCCTAGCTCCAGTTTTTCCAGGGTATTCTGATACCCTCTTCTGACCCCTGCCCAGGGATTACATGACTGGTACACTCCACATACATGCAGGGACACAAATACTAGTCACACACATTAAAATAAAAAATTAACTCTATAAATAAACTGTTAAAAATATAATCGTAAAACATATTTTTAAACAGAAAAACTCTTAGTTTGTCATAACGTATACATCTTGAATATACACATATTTGGTGGACATGGAAGAAATTTTTAAAGAAAATCNGTGTGTGTGTGTGTGTGTGTGTGTGTGTGTGTGTGTGTTTACACATTTGACACAGGAACTTTTTTGAAATAATTTTCATCTATTTCCTTTTAGATTTCTCAGTTTGAGTCTATGCAACCCGAAGTCAGATTATTGTCCACTGAATTGTTTACCGCTATTTCAAGTATGGAACAAGGTCCAGGTAAGGATTCAACTGGGAAAGTGTTTCACTGTACACTTGACCAGGACTCCAGAACTGGAATCTATGGAGCACAGCAAGGACTTTGAGTTCATTGATAGTCATGTTAGGTCAGATACAGAAATTGCATCCGTTTGCCAGTCAGTGAGCCCAGCACCATCTCCTTGTGCAGTGTCCCATGTTAGTCATATGTACAGGTATACAGATGTACAGATGTTCAGGCGCAATCTCTCCATCAAAAGTCCAAAGTCTATTGACTAATAAACATATCTTTAAGATGGAGTGTGATAGGAAATGCAAAATAGAGCTGCAGGGAAAGGTGAGCAGTCCCTAGTGGAGGAGGAAGGAAATTCATCAGTTCAATAAGGAGGCAAAGATATTTTTTTTCTAAACATGTCACAGGAAAAATTATTTGAAAATATTCAAACTTGCCAAAGCTCTATAATTCTCTCCCCATGGTACATTGTTATACTTCAGGGAATCAGAGAAGGAGGCTGAGCAGGGGTGGAAGAAGCAGTCAGCACTAGTGCTTACAGGATGCTCACGGAATGTTCACAGGATGCTCACGGGATGCTCACTGGATGCTTATAGGATGCTCATGGGATGCTCATGGGATGCTCATGGGATGCTCATGGGATGCTCACGGGATGCTCATGGGTTGCCCATGGGATGCTTGCCCACAGGATGCTCACGGGATGCTCACAGGATGCTCACAGGATGCTCACAGGATGCTTACAGGATATTCACAGAGAATTTTAGATAGCTCCATCTTTGTTATAATGGCTGTTGTTGAATTGGATGAAAGGAACTAAGAATCCAATGTCAATATTTTATAGTAGTAGCTAGAAACAAGCCCCTCTCAAGTGTACTTAAGGTATAAAACTTGAGTTCTTAGTAACGAGACAAAAAGAAAAACAAGAAACAAGCTTCTCTCGTTTTAAAAAGATTTATTCTCTCTCTCTCTCTCTCTCTCTCTCTCTCTCTCTCTCTCTCTCTCTCTCTCTGTATCTGTAGTACAGGAGGTCGTTATCTAACCGATGTGAAAAATGGGAGCCAAAGTCAGGTCCTTAAGAGCCATACTCTTTTTTTCCTTTTTTTCTGTTTTGGCCAGAAGTTTACTGTTTCAGTCAGTTCTTTGACCCAGTCTTTGTTGTTGTTGTTCCTTCCAATTTGTATCACTACAAAATATGCATGGCAAGAGCAGTATTTTTTTTTTTTGTTGTTGTTGTTTTTTGAGACAGGGTCTCCCTGTAGCTCCAACTGTCCTGGAACTCACTATGTAGACCAGGCTGGCCTTGAACTCACAAAGATCCACCTGCCTCTGCCTCCCAAGTGCTAGGATTAAAGGTGTGCACCACCACGCCCGGTGTGAGCAGTACTCTTAACCACTGAACCATTGCTCAGATCCCTCTCCCTTATCACATTTAAGTCTCTGACCATCTTATTCTCAGCACCAGAAGTGTGTCAAATGTGTGATAAAGATTAGCAAGATGATTATAAAGGCATTGCCATGTATGACTCTGTAGTGAGACCACTGGTTGATATCAGGGTTGATTTTGCAGTAATTAAGAGAGAATTCCAAAAGCTAGAAGTCAATATAGGATATTTTATCTTCCAGATAGCCCAAAAGCTACCTAAAAATCACCTTAAAGTTATCATTGATCTTGACATCATCCCCTGAAGCATCTCTAGATTTGGCTCAGTGCAGTTTGATCCTGTATCCCTCTCTGGTTCCTATTTCCTTTGACAAATATCCTTTTTTATCATTGTACAAACACTGTTGCACTGAGTTAGGGGTCACCTGAGCTGAATGACCCCCATCACTGACCATATATGGGACCATAAAACTCCCATAGGTAAGGCACTTCATTTAGATTACACGTCCTGAGTTAGGCTTAGCTCTCCCTAGAATATCCTCCTGTCTTTTAATGCCAAGGCCATCATTAATGTCCATATATTTAAAAAATGGCAGGATAGACATGCAGAAGATTAATGCCTTGACCTTGGTCACACAGATAATAAATGATAAAGAAAGCAAGCAAGCATTTAAGCCAGGAATCTTTGGTTCTGCTTTCCCCCAATATTCTATTGTGTAACCTAGAATAAACATCTAGGAGGCCAGATCGGTGTGAAGAATCACTCATGACTCCTGAAGGAAACTAATCTCTCAAGCACCTTGGACATCCAGGAGGAAGGGTCTTTGATATGCCCTTACACATCTAAGACAATGATTTAGAATGTATTCTCTCCTCAAGAAAACAGCTCCAGCTCTCTGGGAATCTTTGCCTGCTCTTCTTTAAGGCACCGGGTATGGCAGAATTACATATTATATGCCCTAAGTGGCTTGGGCAGAGTGAAATATTTGAATTACTGTAATGAGCTGTGCTGCCTGAATTGTGTCCAGTGCTCTGATTCTTCACATAGCTGAGGAAATTGGTCACATGTTTATGCCATTTGGACAGTGGCTAGACTGAACTAATTCAGAAGTGATCCATACTTTTCCTCACTAACCAACATACCATGAAGCAAGAGAGCTCACAATTACTTAGTTATTAAATGGCTGGGAGCAAATGGCTTGGATGCCTATTGATAGAAGCATGCAAGAAAAAATTGTGTGAATGATGACCAAGGCACAAGGAAACAGAAACTCTGTCATTAATAAACACTGGGCACCAGTGAGTTATTCCACGCAGTGTCTAAACAAGATGGAAACAGGAAGTGCATCAAATCTTCAATTCTTCATTTAAATGTTGAAGGGCTAAAGAGAGTCTTCTCTTGGGTTATAATGAAGACTTCAGAACTTTTCCTGTTCATTAATCTGAAAAATTATCAGTGAAAATGTTACCCAAAGTGATCTATAAATTCAATCAAAGCCCTGTTAAAATTACAATGGCCTTTTTTTTTTCAGAAATGGGAAAAAAGAATCCTGAAATTGATATGGAATCCCTAAAGATATCAGTTGCTAAAATGGTCTTGGACACGAGAAGCAAAGCATGGGTATCATATTTCCTACTTCAAATTACACTGCAAACCTGTAGTGATCATACAGTATATGTAGTCCAGCATCAAAATAGGCCCATGGACCAACGGGACTGAACGGGATAAAACAGAACTAAAACCATGAATATATTATCAACTAATTTTCAACCACAAAGAATACATAATGGGGATAGGCTCTTCAATAAATGATTTGGGAAACTAGATGTCCACACAGAAAACAGAAAGAAAAAAAATGTGGATGCTTACCTGTAGAAATATACCAAATGTTGGGCTGGAGAGATGGTCTAGTGGTTAAGAACACCGACCACTCTTACAGAGGATCCAGGTTCGATCCCCAGCACCCACATGGCGGCCGAGAACCATCTGAAACTCCAATTCCAGGAGAACTCCAGTTCCAGGGGAATCCGACACCCTCTTCTGACCTCTGCGTGCATTGCACGACACGGGTGCACAAACTTGCATGCAGACAGTACATTGATACACATACAGAAATAAATAAAATGTTGGGCATGGTGGCGCACGCCTTTAATCCTAGCACTTGGGAGGCAGAGGCACGCGGATCTCTGTGAGTTCGAGGCCAGCCTGGTCTATAGAGTGAGTTCCAGGACAGCCAGAGCTACAGGGAGACCCTGTCTCAAAAAAAAAGACCAAAAAAAAAAAAAAAGAAATATACCAAAAGTATATTAGAAATTTAAACAGAAGAACTGAAACCATAAAACGTTTAGAAAAAAAAAAAAAAATAAACTTCATGATGCTGGTCTTGGCAGTGATTTTGTGGATTTGATAGCAAAGGAATGGGCAAAAAATAAGCAAGAATGATTGCATGAAACTAGAATGTTGCTGTACAGCAAAGGACAAAATCAACCCAATTTAAAGGAGACCTACAGAACGAGAGAAAAATTTACAAACCATCTATGTAATAAAGATCTAAAATATGTAAGAAACTCATACAGTTCAATATGAAAACTTAAATGAAATAAAATAACCTGATTTAAAATGGTCAAACTGACATTGTTTCCCATGAAGGCATAGCTGACCACAGGTACAAAAGACCAATAATGATCAGGGAATGAAATCATAACTACAGTGGGACATAGCCTTTTCACCTGTTAAGATTACTATTACCAAGAAAGCAGGAGATATTAAGTGTTATCAAGGGAATAGAGAGAAAAAATCTTTGTATGTTGCGTGTAAGAATATAAATTGTTATAGCCATAATAGATAACATCATGGTGATTCTGCCAAAAAATTAAAAATCAAGATACATGACACCAATCCTTCTTCTGCATATATATATATATATATAATCAGCACTCCTGTGTTTATTGCAGCAATATTCACTGACTCAAGATATGGAATCAATATAAATATTGGCAAATTAATGGCTAAAGAGAGTGTTCACATGCAGTAGAACATTTTCCCCCCTTATAAAGAAGAGAAGTTGGCTAAGGCCAAGGTTGGTGGTGCCTGCCTGTAATCCTAGCATTTGGGAGGCTGAGCCAGGAAGATCACAAGTTTGATACCAGCCTTGAGCTCCATAGTGAGTTCCAGGCAAGCCTGGGCAAACAAAAGATGAGAGATGAGGGAAATGGGGAAGATGTTGGTGAAAAGATACAAACTTTCAGCTGTAAGATGAACATATCTTAGATTTAATGTACAGCTATCAGTGCGTTGTAAATTTGCTAAGAGACTAGGACTTAAGTAGTCACATGGCAGGGAGGGGTGGCTATGTGTAGTGAATAAATTAACTTGCTTGATTGTAGCAGTCACTTCATAACATAGAAAAACCACTTGTATGAAGTTCTACATATAATATTCTCATTAACTACAAGTGTAATATGTATATTATATTAAATATAGTATGCATATTATATATTATATAGTTAATATGCATAAATTATTTCTTATA
>VZQC01001151.1:0-18228 GCA_009823505.1 Rhizomys pruinosus | reverse complement strand
TTATGATGGGGATTATGCTGTCCATGAAGGGTTTTGGTAACAAGGTTCTAAGGGAATATGGAAGCCCATCCCATGCTTGTATTTGCTGTTATCACTGGGTGTTCTCTTCCCAGACAGATTATCAGTTTTCTTGGCTCGTGTTGAAATTATTTCACCGACATTCCACAGTTCTTGCCCTAGATAATTTCTGCCTCTCTAAGACTCTGTGGACCTCTGTACACTTCTCCCATTCTTGTGCTGTTCCTCTCCCAGACAGTGGCATGTCTAGTATCTCATCAGGCTTTTAATTCCAGCTCCTTTTTAGAATCTCAGCCAGTGCTGCTCTGGTTGTCTTTCTGCTCGTGATCTATCCAACCACTGGCCATGTTTATGCAGCTCAATCTTTACAAGGTAACAATTTTTAAGTTCTCCAAGTCCACAAGCAGATAGCACCTCCTTGGCATTTCCCACTGACAATGACCTACTGCAAAAGCTCAGGTAAGTCTAGGCCAGCTGGAAGCACATTCTGAAGGCTTCTCTTAGAGAACTTTACAGGAATCACATTGGCTTATTTTTTCCTTCAGCTCTTTCTCTCAGGGAAACAGAGTCCATTTGTTTTATATTCTTACTCTTATCCTTCAGCTTCTGATTTTTATTTATTTATGTATTTATTTATGTATTTATTTATTTATTTATATTTTATGTGTATGAGTGCTATTGCTTATGAATGTAAGTGCACTTGTCTAGAATAAGGATCTATTCCTCTGTCAACTGGAGTTCTCCTGAAACAGGAGTTATGGGTTATTGTTAACCACCATATGGGTGATGGGACTTAAACCTAGGCCTTCTGCAAGAACAGCAGGTGCTCTTAACCACTGGCCCCTCTCTCCAGCCCTGAGAGCCAACTTCTAATCATCCCTCTTATGTAGTATTACCTTCCTATTTTGGATATGACATATAATCTCTTATATATGGATGATATTTCATAAATATTTTTAAATAGAAAAATTAATTTAAAGATCTGTTTAAGTTGATAAGAATATAAAAATTAAAAATGATGACACAGAGCCAGTTATGATGGCATATGCCTGTGATCCCGGCACTTCAAAGGCCAAAGCACAAACATTACAAATTTAGACAAACTTGGTACATAAACCAAGAAAGAGTTTGCACCCTGACAAAATAAAGTATAAATAAACCAAGAATTTCAGCTAGAGGAACTTCAAAGATCTTTTTTAAGCCAATTTACACAGATAAGGTATTATATAAAGAAAAGCAAGGAGACTTTTTCAATATCACTTATCTTACTTTTAGTACCCAGTTTAAAGGTAATTTTAATTAAAATAAGGTATGTAAAAGTTGTATATCATTAAAATTTTTAATGTATATAATTGAATTTATCAGAAGGCTGACATCAAAAAGGACTATTGAATAATAAACTAGTAAACTGCATAATGGCCCTGGGAAAAACCTGAAAGGAAGAATATGAAGACAATAGGTTTTTATTCCTGATTTTTCCTATATAGGATTAAATGACATGACTTTTATTAAAGTGAATTAAATGGAGTTATCTGAATAATGCGGTCTAACTTCAAAAATACCTTAGGAATCCACTGTATTTTAGATAATAAGTCAAAATATCCTAGGACTCTTCTGTATCTTGGATGCTAAAGTAGGTGCTAGGAGACAAGGAAATTATAAAACACGAACTGTGCTGTGAGAGGCCATTGTACAGTAGAGGGTGAGTACACAGTCTAGTGTCTCTTCCATTTACTAACTAAATTAATTTGACCACTTAATCTTGGCCTCAGTTTCTTTCTCCATGAAATGGAAACAATGAGTATATTGTAGCTCATAGAGTTACAAAGATTTAATCATATATTTATATGACTATATATTTATATGCAATTATATATGATATATATAATTTTAGATAAATAAAAATACGTTGTCTGGAGAGGTGAATGGTTAACAGCATGCACAAGATACATGAGATAGAGATGCGGCCAGAAGGAGACAAATGTGTGGTAGGGATACTTACAAACCATTTATTCTGCCACAGGAATCTTCACAAAAATCTCTAAATTTGATACAGTGGTCAAAGGACATGGATATCAGTTCTGTCTCTCCAGTCAGAAAATGGAGGCATATGATAATAAATTAATACAGCCATTATGTGGTAAAGTTGATTTTACAATTTAAACCAGTATAGATATAAAGGACAAAAGTAGAATATCAGCCAACTCCCATCCTACCATCAATAAATGGCAGAGTTGGATGCAAATTCATGCACTCTAGGCCAGAGGACTGTATATATATTATATATATATATTATTATATGCATATATATGTGTGTATTGTAATATGTGTATATTGTAATTGAATTCTGTGCAGTTAATATATTTAATCATATTTTAGGGCTCCCCTGTCTGTACCACCCTAGCCTGTCCGCAGGATTTCATGCATTTGTCATATTTGTATGGTACAGAGTCAGTTTTGTCTATAGATGAAACGATTGAGCCAGAATAGACAGAGTTCCATACACAAAATTCCCTTTAAATGAATGACATTAGCCTTTGCTTGCGAGGACCTGAGTATCCCTTCCACTGTCTGCTTGCAAGACACCAAACACTTTGGTTCCAAGGTTTTTTTTTTTTTTTATAGAGGAATCAAGTTGGAATTGAACTTGGACAGCTTTCCTCCTTGTTGGGTCGTTTTTTTTTTTTTTTTAATTCCTTTTGTCATGTGTATGAATGTTACTGTTCTGCATTGCAGGTTTCCATGGTTCTTTTATAGTGCTGGAAGATGCTATGAGGATGCTGTGGGAGCAAAGGCAGCAATGGTTATACCCAGCTGTGAACCCTATAAACTGATGCAAGCCTGCCAGGCAAAATATGCCTGTTGCTCCAATAGTGGAATGATTGTTATGGAGGCAACTAACTACTCTCTTATTATATTGAATTTTCCACATGATGGGAATTCATACCTGGTACTACAAACTCAGTCAAAAATCCATGGCTGAGGAGATCTTCAGCTTCAGTGCTGAATTTTCTACTGTTTTTTAGATGAATTGTCCTGGCAACAAGTTACCTTCTATACATTTCTGTGTATACACTTTGACAAATGATACCTTAATCATAGAAGCTTCTCCTCACAATCATTTGCAATAAATGAAGAGGAGATACATCCTGATCAAGGTGCTCAGAATAAGTGGTTTGAGTGCTCAGTGGTAAACAGGATATTTGTGCCACCCCCTTTAAGACTCAGGGCTCATTGTGGAGATGGGGAGAAGAGCAGAAACAGTAAACCACAGAAACTAAAATGTGAAAGGAGGGTTGTGTAATTATGTTTTCTGGGCATGGTAGACCCAATGGAATCATGATCTCTCATCAGCTTTGATTGCCTGTCACTGATCTAGGCATGACTAGACCTATCAACCACCAATAATTGATCGGGGAGATGCTCCCAGGTCCCTGTCCCTCCTTGCTGACTATTAGCCACTTATGAATTCTGGGAGAAGTGTTTTCTTATCTTTAGTTTTATAGTCACTGAAAAGCACTGAGAACATCCTTATATTATAAAAGAACATCTTTTATCAACCTTGAAAGGAAAATCACTCGTAACTATTTCATGCTTCATCATCACCCCTGCAGTGAAACTTTGCCCTGAGCTTAGAAGAGATCACAGCCTTCCCATTAGCTTCACAGGTTCCAATCTTGTGGATGTGCAGATTGAAGCTTCCCAGTTCACATTGATTTCTGCACCAGGTAGCCATAGTACCCTTGTCCAGGGTCCAGCAACCTGTAGATACTTGGAACGCTCACTGCTACCAAGGAAGAGAAGGAAGTGAATTCCCACAGGCAGTAATCCAAAGGGAGAGTGGCCAAAGGAAAAAGGGCCATAAGTCAGAGTTTTTTTTTTTTTTTAATTAAGTTTCATTTGAAAGAAAGATGGAAGAAGCACAAGAGAACAGAATTAAGATTTCCCAACAACGCATTAGTAGAGGATCAGAGACCAGGTGCCATCAAGAACACAACATCTCAGAGTAGAGCAAGAGAAATGGATGGGGGACTGGGCCTGGCCTCAGAACTACTAGAAACTGATTAATGTGGGTAAAGGAAGAAATGAACTGATTATTAAGATTTCTGGATTATGCCTGACTAGACTCCAGTGGAGAATTTGCAAAGAAGGACATCGGGTTCAAGCCGGTTGACTGGATAGACTTAAGTGGGATGATGTAATGATATGAGTTTTGATGGAACTGTTGGGGAATGGGGGGGCTGTTTGATTTGGAACCATTGTATGAAATGTACAAATGATCAATAAAAAATTTTAAAAAGGGACTTCCATTAATGCGGGCTTGTCCCCCTTGCTAGAAATATCCAGTTGCCTCAGGACCTCACTTCTACCCATTATGACAGGCAAATTTCTGTGAAAGGAAACTGGTAGAAAACAAGACCAGTCTCAGTCCTAAAGGCAGAGGAGGACTGATTTTATTCACCTCAGCAAGCTTCACCCCTGAGGTTTAATCCTGGCAGTTGCAGTGATTGCTTTAGCCTGGCTACAGAGTTCCAGTGTTTTGCCTGCGAGAACTATGGTGCATCATAGTGGTATCAAAGGAGAGGCAAGTGATGGCCATTTCTTTTACCCTTCCCATGAGGTTCCTTGCATTTCAAATATTTTTACTTTCTCCAGTTAGATCCTTGAAGATGTTCCTGACCAATTACCAAATAAGATAGTTGATCCTCCTGTCTCTAACTGGGTCATTGTCTTTGCCCTTCCCACCAAGAATAGAGTGGGTTGACAGAAAAGAATGAACAAACCAAGGGGAGCTTTTATTTGTCACAGAAGAGTAACAATTTATAAAGGAAAGTAGCAGTTGGAATGGAAAATAGAGAGTCTGAGACTCTGGGAGGCAGTAAGCTGCCAGCTAAAAGAGGCCCTAGGTGTCCTGCTCTGTCCTCTCAGCAGAAATCAGGTCATCGATGAGAGTAGCAGGAGTCCCACTGCTCCATCTCTTGCAGGTCTTGAAGAGTGGAGGATAGATGTTTGGATCAATGCTGTTTAGATAGATGGTGTTCTAGTTTCCTTTCTGCTGCTGAGCTAAAACCCTGACCAAAAGCAACTTAGGGAAGAAAATGATTTATTCTATATTTTGCTTCAAGGTTGTAGTCCATCAGAGTAGAAACCGAAGGCAGGTACCTGAAGGCAGGTATCATGGGGTGTGCTGCTTGACAGCTTGCCTCTTTCTCACTCCCAGGGTAATGCTCCTTTAACTTCTTGGTGGAAGCTACCTACAGTAGGTGCCAGTGGTGGGCTTGCCTCCCACATTAGTCTTTAGTATACACAATGGCCCACAAACATGTCCCAAGGCCAGTCAGATATAGGACATTTCTCAACTGAGGCTGCCCATTCCCAGATGATTCCAGTTGGGTCAAGGTGACAGCTGAAGCTAACTAGGACACATGTGAACAAACATCTAGCCACCCCTGACAGGTCACCAATGACGGATCATAGAAACTTTCCACCAAAGTTTAGCCTTGTGGATCAGGGACCAGGACGAGAATGCTTCCATTTAGAGGAAATAGCTGCACATCATTCATCAAGAGATGAATGCAGTTTGGTATAGTGGTTCATGCCTATAACCCCAGCAGTCAGGAGACTGAGGCAGACATTTCAATGTGGGTTCAAGGTCAGTC
This sequence comes from Rhizomys pruinosus, assembly GCA_009823505.1. Classification (NCBI taxonomy): domain Eukaryota; kingdom Metazoa; phylum Chordata; class Mammalia; order Rodentia; family Spalacidae; genus Rhizomys; species Rhizomys pruinosus. The sequence goes on along the minus strand of VZQC01001151.1, from coordinate 12,550 downwards.
TGGCTACATGATGCATTCCATCTAGCACAGCATGGACTATAGGTGAAAATAGCCCAAATGGATGGATGGATAAATGAATGATACACACACAGACACACACACAGACACACAGACACACAGACAGACAGACAGACAGACACACACACACAATCCAATTTTGTTCAAATACAAAAACCTCAACTGGGACATTTCCAAGAAAACGGAAATCATTGCTTTAGCCAAAATAAGCCAGTTTCTGAGGAACAAGTACCATGTTTTGTCTCATATGTGGAACCTAGGTTTAAGTTTGCATGTCTGAGTATAGAACTCATGAAAATGGGAGAAAATACTTCAAGAGAAGAGGTAGGAGAAGAAAAGATTATGGGAATACATGAGAATGGAAACGTAAAAGGGTCATGGGGTGTAGAAAGCTAACAGTAAGAGCCATGTGCTATGAACAAAGTATGTATGAAAATGTCACAAGAGAATCCATTACTTTGCATTCTAACTTTAAAACATTAATTAAAAAGAGCGAGACTTTTTATTCTTAGAAGATCTCATATTAATGAGTTTAATTCTTAGAAATGTACAAGGTGGATTTTATTATCATTTGGGATTTTTTTGAAAAGTGGTAAACAACTTGAGTAAGGTCATATAATTTGCTGCAAGAAATAGAGTAGCAATTTATACCCCCATCTGACTAATTTCAGTCTCATATTAGCCTTTATTCAAATTACCACCTCCCATTTTAACACTTAATTACATATTATTCCTTAATAATCTCCATAGTCTGTTTCTAGCATTGACACAAGTGAAGGTTCTATTTAAACCAGATTTGTGAACCAAAATCTCACCTATTGATGAAAATATGTATAATTTTAGCTATGAAATCTAAAGTTAATGAAACAGAGACTAAAATATCTGTGTCAAAATCAGTGCTTTTATATTCCAAGTATTAGCTTTGAGTCTAAATACTTGTATATTGAAGATATCACCATGTCTCAAAATGGTTCACGGCTAATTTTCCTGTGGAGGCTCTTTTTTTGTTCCTCATTTTCTGTTTAGGCATGGAAAGATAAAATGTTCACATTTACACATAGATAATTACAGTATTCACATAGCCCTTAGCTGTCCTGAATATTATTTTATTTCCCTTCAGAGTTTCTGCATTTCCTGAGTTTTCTATCAGCCTAAGCACAGGGAATACTTCCAGTTTGCACTTAAACTAATTTTAGAGGTGGAACAGCATAATTTATACGTTGTATGCATAGTATTTGTGAAACAGCACTTATTAAAGCTTTGCAGACAAATGTGGTTAGAGCTTGGCAGGTTTTCATGGTTGTGATTCTTTTTCAGCTGATTTATGGCAGCTTTCTCTCTTCAAATCTCTAGGTCTTTCTCTAGTAGTAACAAGAAAAATTGATAGCTAGATGCTGACTGCAAAAACATGTGTTTTCACCCATTCTGTCATATGCCAAGATTAGGTGTCTTTCATTTTTATTTTAATCCATTAGTTATTAGAACTATTGATATCTTCTTATATGTCTTAGCTCCATGTTTCAGAACATGGACCTGGAGAGATGGCTCCACATTTTGAAGCATACTGCTCTTCCTGAGAATCTGGGATTAATTTCCAGCAGCTGCACTGTGGGCTGTATATGTTTATAACTCTAATTCTATTGGATCTTATATCTTCTTCTGGCCTCCACAGTGACTGCACACATATGGTGTACTTAAGACAAAGCACATACACAGAGAAAACAAAAAAATTTCAAACTTAAAAAGATAACATTTCCCCTCATTGCCTAGAATAAAATAGTGGAAAACAGTACAAATGTGCTTAGACATTGACCGTGGAAGCAAATTTTTTTTCAATTCTTATTTCTAAATTTCCAAATGGTATTATCTCATATTCTATTTTCTCATCTGTAAAATTGAATCAATACAGAAAGAAATTAGCAGTTATTCATCATAGCATATGCAAAGCTTTAAAAAATTAATTTGCTAGAGAGCTGGTGCAGCTGTTAAAGGCTCAGACTCAACCAAGATCATTTATTTTATGCAAAGGAGTGTTTTGTCTGCCTGTAAATGCTCCATGTGCAATACCTGCAGAGGCCAAAAGAGGGCATCAGATCTGCTGGAACTGGTGTTACAGAGCAGGCTCCAAGTGGGTGTTGAGAACTGAACCCAGGTTCTCTGGAATAGCAGCCAGTGATCTTAATCACTGAGCCATATCTCCAGCCCCCGAAGCTTTGTTTTTAAAGGTTTATGTTTATAGACATACTGAACCCACACCAGCTTCTTGAGGAGGTTCAATTATCAACTCCATATGACTGAAGTAAATCAATGCCCAGAGAGGCTGAATAGTTTGCTCAAGGTCTCTCTTGCAACGTGAGTAACAGAGTGCTCAAAAAACACCAAGGGAAAATACTTTCTCAGGAGACCTGGACGGTCTTTCCTTGAATCTATCTTTGCAGCTTCAGTAATAAATGTAAACAGTGTGTTACTCTCTGCTTTCTAGTTACTTACCTGATTGTTTGAGTAAAACTTCAGAAAATTTGACCAGGTCAGCCATTTCATTTTATGTGATGAAAGAGATGCTTCTGGCTCATCAATTTGCTAAGGCTTCAGGGAAAAATGAATGGCAATGTAAAAGTGAGAACCTGCTCTTTCTCTCTAACTATGGGTTTATTTTCTGTATTGCTTTTCATATTCCTGCTATTGTTGGCAATGTAATTTCAGTTAGAAATCGCTAAGGTCAAGGGTGTTTTGAGTTCTTCCCAAGAGATAGTCAAAGACAAATGACCCTGGTAAAAGGTTACAAACTTTTGACAGGAAAAAGAAGTGATTTATATATTTATGTTGTCCTTTCTATGCACAATAAATGTTTGGTTAAAATAATGTAAAATTGTTACTGTAGGTGCCTTTCATTATTGGGAAAATGACCTGCATTAATCTTTCAAATTGTCTAATCAAATTCAAATTTCTGTATTTGTTTAGTGTTTTCTCCCTTTAGAAACTTTAAGTAGGAAATGTAAATATTGAAAATGACTTTCAAACAAAGGGTCAGAGAAATATGCAAATAATGATCACATTCAGGATGAGCAAATTTTTCTAAAGGTAAGAGAAAATCCAAGATAAATTTATATGTTATGATGGCATTACGATTTTAAAATGAAGACAGCAATTGTACTTAAAAAAAAGACAAAGTCTTTTTTTACATATCTTTATTTTACATATCTCTAGACTTGTTTGAAGTGCTAGAATTCTTTTTTAATCTTTTTTAGAAATTAATTAATTAATTTTTATGTGTATGCGTGTACTGTCTGCATGTAGGTTGGTGCACCCATGTTGGGTAATGCCATGGAGGTCAGAAGAGGGTGTCAGATTCCTCTGGAACTGGAGTTAAAGACGGTTATTAGCCACCATGTTGGTGCTGGGAATCAAACAGGCATTATAAGTCTGAAGATATTACTCAAATTTTTAAATATTTCTGTACTATAGCAAATGTAACAGTTAAAACGACAATGGGTAATTATGTGTGATATAGGTCCAAGAATTCTTAGACCATCGAAATCTGTCCAAAAGCAGTTATGTTTTCAGTATACACATAAGGTCTCCAAGACCAAATCACACAAATCTTTGTTCTACTATTTGAGTACTTTTGAATAAATACATGCTGAAATTGCATCGCAGTTTCCCCCATTTATATTTCTTTCTACTTTTTGTTAATAATGCTACTTTGCTTTACTATAAGCCTCTCAGTCAGCTCAGATGTAGGTATTTAGTATCCATAAAAGGCCATGTAAGTGATAAAGATCCTAAGTGAGACAGTTTATTTAACTAATATTGAGCTGTAGTTTGCTATGAAATACAGAGACAAAGTTGCTTGATTTTGTGCCTTTAATTTTAATTTCATCTTTTGTGCCTGATATAAATATATTTAACAATTTTATCTAATATAAAATTATTTATATTTTTATGAGTTTTAGTTTCAAAGAGATGCTTGTCAAATATGTGGGGGAAAATGTATGTTAAGTGCTTCTCTTTGGACTCTGAAGCCAGGCTACTTTAGTTTTCATCTCAGCTTTGCTCCTGTAACACTGGGCACTGGACGGCTTCTTGTCTTTCCTCTGCCACAGCTTCCCTCTGGTAAATAGAAGATGATTGTTATACACTGAGAACAAGCACTGTGAAGACAGTCTCAGCAGATGCACTGTGGTTACTGCAGCATCTGGTGCAGCATATGGAGAGCTTTGGTATTTTTGTTAATTGTCATAAATTGCCATTGAGGTTGAAATTTTTTTCCTTAGCCATTTCCACTTCTTCTATATCCCTTGTTCATTGGTGTGAGCCATGTTCATCTTTGTTAGGCATGTGTATGAATTATTGATATGATGCTTTGAGTATCATCAAGTCATAGGTATTCAGAAAAAGTCCAGAAAGATGACTATCTCACATTCTGTGCAGGGTATTGTGGAGGATAGAAAAGTAAGTAGCATGACATGGTCTCCTTTCTTTGTGATTTTTGAGATAGTAGGAGGGTAAAACAAACATCTGAAATCCTTATTCTGTGCAATGCATCATAATATTGCTTTCCATATTTGTTCTTTTGGTATGTTGATAAGGCAACAATTATTTCACATCAGAATCATCCCAGAATCCAATCAGTCAGTTGTAACCAGAATGAATAATGGGCACAATTATGAGAATCAGAGATAGACAAATTTGGGCATTCTAGTGAGATCAACTATAAGGAAGGAGAGACATTGTGGAGACAAGGTACTCATTTAAATATTGTATTTTCTAAACTTTTATCTGTGTATATATCTGTCTTTCTACAAAACAAAGAAAACATCATGGTCACTATTCTCTTATAGTTTTAAATTATTGTGAAAATACAAACATAAACTGTACTTGACGAAAGACTACTTCAAGAATTACCCTAGAACTGGAGAGACTGCTCTTGCAGAGGACCGGGTTCGATTCCCAGCACCCACATGGAGGCTAAGAACCTTCTTTAACTCCAGTTTCAGGGGAATCCGATGTCCTCTTCTGACCTCCGCAGCACTGCACAACACAGGTGCACCAATCTACATGCAGGCAGTACACTCATACACATAAAAATAAAAAAAAATACCCTAACAGTACACATAATCCAATGATTATTGCAGTTTGAAAACAAAGTCTAGTCCACTTCTTTTTTTTAAATAATGCTTTTATTGATGTTTTGAGTATTCCAGACACCATTTCTCAATTTAGTTTAGACATATTCTCCTTTCCCTTCCCCCCTACCCCACCGGGGTACAAAGGCATCTGAAGTGGCCAGCAAGCACTTCCATACAACCCAGTTGAAGAGGCATTTGAAGACTTCACAGTTGGATACAGTGCAAGGAGAAGCCCGCGTGTGTATGCCATAACATGAATAGAGATACAACAACACCATAAATTGTCAGTTATAACCTATCACCAATGCTCTGACCAAACTCCTATTTAAAATTTCCTGTACTAGATTTAATTCACTACATTTGAGCAGTTACAAATTTGTTACCAACGTCATCAAACTCAAAAAGCTTCTGTAACATAAAATAAAACAATCAAGGAAGGTGAAGAGAATCCCAGAATCACCCAGATATGGGAGGAAAGCTATACTTCATTCATATAAATCTGACAATACATTTGAGTTATTCCATAATATATAAACTAAAACGTAACTCAAAAACAAAGAAATAAATAAAAAAAAAAAAAAAAAAAAAAAAAAAAAAAAAAAAGAACTGAACATAGACTTCACAGTAGGATTTAGAGCTTCTGAAAACACCTCAAGAAGTGTTCAACATCAACTAATCATTAAGGAAGTAAATGCAAATGAAAAAGACCACTTAAGATAGCATCCTGTCAGCTGTTAACTCCAATAAAACCTGGCTAAAAAGGTCAAGAAAAACAAATGACACCAAGTGCTGGAGAGGTTGTGGGGAAGGGGAACACTCCATCCACTGCTGGTGGGAATGTTAACTCGTCAGCCATATGGAAAGCAGTGTGGAGACCCCCTTAAAAGACTGGCATGCCCTTGCCACCCCGCCCAGCCATACCACTCCGGGCATGTACCCTCAAGACTATGCCACCACAGAGATACATGCACGCCATGTTGATGAAGTTCTCTTCACAATACTAAGGAGCTGGAACCAACCCAAATGCCCACCTCAACTACTGACGAGTGATAGAGAAAATGGTGGTACATCTACACATGGAAAGTTCTATGCAGCAGTAAAGAAAGACGCCATCAACGAGGCTTTGCAGAAAATGGCTGGAGCTTAGAGAACATCATGCTGAGTGGGGAAAAAAAGGAACACAGTCCCAAAAAACCAAACGACGAATGGTATCCCCCATCTGTGGATGCTATACCAATTACCCATGGTAAGTATTTCTTGTGTAGGGCCCCCAGTTTTTGTACAAGCAGTTGGGGCGTAATGCAGTTTGGAAACAACACAACAACGACAACAAAAAGACTGCATCAAAAGAACGGACCCGGAAACAGTGAACTGCTGCTCAAAACAGTCACTTCCCCATGGACAATATTGAGAAAAGACTAAGAGATGAAAAGAAAAAAAAAAAAAGAATGCATGAGCTCTGGAGGTGGGGGAATGGGCAGGAACATGGTCTAGATTTGTTAAAAATAAATAAATTAAATAAATAAATAAATAAATAAATAAAGTAAATAATTCCTATAGGTGGGAATCTCCTGCCCCCCCCCACCCCCCCCTTCCCGGGGGATGGATCAGACAACAGATATCAAACAACAATTGTGAACATACTTAAAGAACTACAAGACTATAAAGAGCAAATCAAGGATTAAGAAGAGAATGAAGACCTCAGCCGTACCTCGAGATAGAATGACAAAACGCCAGAAGGAATCGAATACACTAAAACGGATCCCCAGGCTGAAAAAGAGCAGAAACCACCAGTGACGCAGATCTACAGGAAAAGCTTGCGAAGCTCCTAAAGAATAAAAACTTAAAGAAATCAGAGGAGGAAATAAAAAAGGAAATCAAACACTCCTCCAATCAAGAGGAAAGGGAATGGAAAAAGCCCTCAGAAGCAGAATGGAGGAAGAACAAAGAAAATCAGATCAGACCTGGAAGATAAAACAGAACAACTAAAAACCTCAAAGGAAAGATTATAAAGATTATAAAAAATAAACAAATGACAACCAGGAACTTGGACACTATGAAAAGAAGAAACCTCTGCATCAATAGGAATAGAGGAAGGAGAAGAATCCACCAAAGAATAGTATTGATCACATCTCCAAAAGAATAATAGATGAAAACTTCCCCAACATAAAAAATTACAACAATAAAAATACAAGCAGCACATAGAAATCCAAAAGACAAAGATCAGAATAGAAACTCCACAAACCACAATCATAGTTAAAATGCTAGACACCACAACAAAGACAAAATTCCTTAAAGCCACAAGAGAAAACTAACAAGTGACCTATAAGGGAAACCTATCAGAAATTACACTGACTTCCTCAATGCAAACTTGAAAGCAAGAAGAATTGTGGAGCAAAGCATCCCGCAGTGTTAAAGGAAAATAGATGCCAACCAAGGTTACTCTACCCAACAAAAATGTAGATTATAGTTTAAGGGGAGAAAAACCTTCCATGACATAAACAAATGAAAGAATAGTGTCTGGAAAAAAAGACCAACCCTCAGAGAAAATACTTGAAGCAATTCCAAAGGACAGAAGAAAGGAGCAACCCATCCCCAGGCAACCTTAGAAAGAGAAATCAATAAAAAGCATAACTGCAAAAGTAGAAAACTAAACCCCCAACCGCCCATTCTCCTCATGCCCCCGGAAGCCCCCCGGCTCCCTACTCAGATCACTCACCTTACGATCCTGGCCTCCATTCCCCAACTCCAACGCCATCGACCTGAAGCTATGGCTTCGGCCCCCGCATCCCCGCTCTGACTGCTACACGCCCCGCCCTCTTCACCTTCAACCACCACGCACAGGCCCCCCCTTCACGTGACCCAGGCTGGCCCCCATTCCCCGCACTATGGTCCACCCCCACCGGGTAGTTGCTATTTTAATAATCAGACAAAATAACACTTCAAAGTAAAAGAAATCAGAAAGACAAAGAAGGCCATTACATTTTAAATCCAAGGAACAATTCACCAAGAAGAATTTTCCCACTTTATAAATATAATCGGCCACCCAAATCCTGATGCACCACATTTTATGAAGACAATTCTCCAAGGACCACAAGTCACACACTGCACCCAGTGCACTCACTCGGCGGGAAGGACTTCAATACCCTACTAAATCCTTTGGACAGATGAACAGGACAAAGAAATAAACAGATAGATATCTGGGACTGAACAATATTTGGGGGGGGGGAGACAATGTGTACAAAAAACGCCCCAAAAAAAAAAAAAATGGACCTCATAGACCTCTCCCGAATATTCCACCCTAATACCAGAGAATATACTTCTACTCAGCATCCCAGCAGATCATTCTCCAAAATAGACCACATAATGGAACACAGAAAGAATCTCACAAATACAAAAAAAGATTTGAAATAATTCTGCAGTCTATCAGACCACATTGCAATAAATCTCAACATCAAACACCATGATAGCCCTAATTCCCCTACAAGAGCACTTGGAGGCTAAACAACACACTATTGAAAATGAATGCGTCAAAGGGAGAGATAAAGAAAGAAATAAAAGGCATTCCTGGCACTGAATGACAATGACAATACAAACACACAACAAAACATATGGATACTTTAAAAGCAAGTAATAAGAAGGGAAGTTATAGCCTGGGTGCTACATAGAAAAACAGAAAGAGCACAAGTGAATGATCTAACACTGCAGCGCCAAAGCACTTGAGAGGCAAACAACAGATGAACTCTAAACACACAGACAGGAAGAATAAACAAAAATCAAAGCAAGAAAATCAATGAAATGAAACAAGGAAAATAAGACAAAAAAAATCAATGAATCCAAAAGTTTGTTTCTTTGAAAGAATAAACAAGATAGACATACCTCTAGCCAGTTAAGCAAAGAAAGAAGGACAACTCTAAATCAATACAATTCATGATGAAAAGGGAAATATCAACAACAACAAGGAAGAGAAGATCCCCCCCAGAAAATCATATGAGAACACGTCAAAAACCTATAACTCTACCAAGTTTTGAAAACCTAAGGAAATGATGAATATCTTAAATCCTGGAAATCACCAAAGCATAACAAGAAGAGATCGACAGCTTAAACCAACGCATAATACAAGAAAAATGAAGATGTCAATAAGCCACGTCCCAACAAACCAAAAAAACCCAGGCCCAGAGGGTTTCACAACATCACGGCAGAATCTCTCTAAAACCTTGCAAAGAAGACCTACTACCATTATTATAGAAATTGTTTAGAAGGATACAGAAGGGATTCTCCCAAATTCCTTTTATGAAGCCAGAATCACTCTTTACCAAACCAGGCAAAGATACAATTAACAAAGGAGAATTTATAGACCCATCCTCCTGAATGAAAACAGATGCCAAAACTCTAAACAGGATACGGCAAATCCCCTTACAGACCCACATCAGCAAGAAGATCATCCATCATGGGACCAAGTTGGTTTCATACCAGAGATGCAGGGATGGTTCAACATACGAAAATCAATAAACAATCATAAACCACATAAATGGAATAAAAGAAAAAAAAAACTTACATCATCTCAAAAATTTATGCTGAAAAAGCCTTGACAAATCCACCAGTCCTTCATGCTTAAGTCCGAGGGAAATATGGATGGAGGGATCGGGTCCTCAGGGTAAAATCAAAGCCATATACATGAAACCCACAGCCAATATCATCCTAAGAAGGAAATGACAGAAATAGTCGTTAACGGGTAGGAGAACTCGGCAAGGCTGCCCCCTGTCACCACCCCTCTTCAATACAGTGCTTGAAACAAGTGCTAGGCACTAAGGCAAGAAAAGGAAAATTAAAAAGGAGTACTAATTGGAAGAAGAGGAAGTCAAGCTATCCCCTCTTATGCCTGATGAGATTGTTTCGGTTAAGGGGGGATGCTAAAAAGAACTCCACCAGAAACTCTAGAAATGATTATCAGACTTCAGCAAAGTGGCAGGAATACAAATTAACCTAAAAAAATCATGGCCTTTCCTTACAGCAACAAAGCAACTGGAGAATGAATTCAAGGAGACCTTCCCCTCACAATAGCCGCAAAAACATAAAATACCTAGGACCAACTAATAACGAAAGGACAAACCAAAACCAAAGACCTCTAACAACAAAAATTTTAAACCCTTAAAAGAAAGAAATTTGAAGAAGACATCAAATATGGAAAAACCTACATCCCATGGTCATGGATTGGGAAATTAACATTGTAAAAATGTCCAGTCTACACAAACTCATGTATAGATTTAAAGCAATCACAATCAAATCGCACAAGAGTTTCTATCTTCACAGGAGTGGAAAAAAGTCCTTAAATTCATTTGGAAACAAAAGACCCCGAATAGCCAAACAACCCTGAGTGGAAAAGAGCTACACAGGGGGAATCCCTATACCATACTTCAAACTATGCTACAGGGCTATAGCATAATAAAGCCTGGTACTGGCACAAAAAAACCAAACCTGTTGATCAATGGAACAAAACTGAAGTTTCAAAATCTGAAGCACATACAATTTTAGCCACTGCATATTTGACAAGGGGGCCAAGAAGACACAATGGAGAAAAACAGCATATTCGATCAAGTGGTAATGGGCAAAACGGATCACCAATTGTAAGAAGAAATGTGAAATTAAAACTTACCTCTTGCCCGGTACAAAGGTCAATTCCAGTTGAATCAAAGAGCCCTCAACGTTAAGCCCCAAACTCTGAAGGCTATAGAATAAAAAGTTGCAGCAGACTACAAGAATAGGCATAGGAAAAGACTTCCCTAAATCAGACAGCGCTGTGCAAGAATAAGGTCAACATGACAAATGGGACCATCATTAAACTCAAAAGCTTCGTACATCGAAAGAAACAATCAAGGAAATGAAGAAAACACCAGTAGAGTGGAGGAAACCTTCCACTGCAAGAACATCTGACAAAGCATTGATTGCCAGAATATATGACTACTCAAAAAAAAAAGAAGAAAGAAAAACAAATAGACTCACTCAATAGATGGAGCAAAGAGCTGAACAGAGACTTTCACAGTAGGATAGAGATGGCCTGAGAAACACCTTAAGTAGTGTTCACCATCACTAATCATTAAGGAAATGCCGATCAAAACCACTTTAAGATATCAGCTTACTACAATAGACTGGCTAGGATCAAGTAAACAAATGATACTAGTGCTGGAGAAGGTTGTGGGGAAAGGGAACACTCATCCACTCTGCTGGTGGGAATGTAACTCGTACAGCCACTATGGAAAGCAGTGTGGAGAACCCTTGTAAGACCTGGAATGAACTTATGCCACCCGACCCAGCCATACCAACTCCTAGGCATGTACCCACAAAACTCAACTACCAACGCAGAGATACATGCACAGATGTGTTTATTTCAGCTCTCTTTCACAATAGCAAGGAGCTGGAACCCAACCGCCAAATGCCCCTGACAACTGATGATTGGATAGAGAATATGTGGTACATCTACACCAATGGAGTTCTATGCAGAAGCAAAAATAAAAAAAGAAAGATGACAAACAGGGCTTTGCAGGAAAATGCTTGGAGCTAGAGGACACATGCTGAGTGAAGTAACACGTCCCAGAAAAACAAACAACAAAGGGTAGCCCTCATCTTGTAGATGCTATTCCCAATTAACCATAGCTTGTAAGATTTTCTTGTGCACGGGCCCTTGAGCTTTTGTCCAAGCAGTTGGGAGTGATGCAATTTGGGAGAACAAGAACAAACAACAAGCAACAGAAAGGACCTGCATCCAAAGAACTGACTGAAACAGTGAACGACTGCTTAAAATCAACTTCCACGAGGAGAATTGGGAGAAAGACTGAGAAAGAGATGAAAGGGTTGTTTGGCAGAATGCAGGAGCGCTGGTGTGGGTAGGAGGATAGGGTGTGGGACACGGGCTAGATTTGATAAAAAATAAATATATAAAATTAATAAAAAAAGTTAGTGAAAGAAAAAAAAATAAGCTTTTGTTACCATGTTGTATGAAACAAAAAATAGTTGGGAAGTGATTAAACATGTAGTTTAGGTTCAATAACGAATATACTATCAATTGTGATTTTTATTAAAACTATATTAAAGTATCCAAAAGTCAAAAAAAAGGCAAGCTGAGCAACATTATTGTTATAATACTTTCTGGTTATATCTGAACAACTATATGTTATAAATAAATCTCTTAATGGGCTCTAGAATCCCTAAGAAATTGAAAATCCACCACTCTTGGCTTTCAAAAATCAAACTCTGTAATTTACCCGTAGATGAGGGAAAGTAAGTATTCATATTTTAGAGGACTATAAAATTAAAAGGAAAAATGTGACCATCCTAAACTAAAAACAACTGAGAGAAAGATCCAGGACATTTATGGCAGAGTTCATGATCTGGGATGGGGTGTT
>VZQC01001144.1:1788767-1861070 GCA_009823505.1 Rhizomys pruinosus | reverse complement strand
GACACAGTTCCAGCAGGATCCAACCCCCTGTGTGTGCACCCTGGTAACCTAGTTTCATAAAATCTGGCCTCACATCAAACACAGCACAGGTTTAATTTCCCTTCACAGAGGCTAGACAGCAACCAGCATACAGGAGAGAGTGGTGCTAGAAGACTGCATTGCATGGGCACCACTTACAAAGGAACAGCAAAGCAGCTTTGTGGCTGCTATCATCTTAACAGAACCGCCCATGGGACCTCTATTGACTGTCTTTTCTTCCCACCCCCCAACCAGCAATTCAGTTTCAGTCCCTGCCTCTATCTGACTTACCATATTAATATTATTTGTCTTTTATTGCTTTTCTTTCTCGCCTAAGAAGAAAGATCTCATAGAAAAATATAACCTTTTTTTTTTTTATTTCTGTATTGTAATGAAGTTACTATCTGGCATGTAGGGGTCTGTGTTGTGACAAATGCCCGCGACGGAGGTCAGAAAGGCGTCTCGGATTCCCCTGGATGATCTTGGATGGAGTTCTCCTGGATATTGGAGTATTAGATGGTTTTCTCGGCGGCCTGTGGGTGTGGGATCAAAGCCGGGTCCTCTTGCAAAGGAGCGGTCGGCGCTCTTACCGCTCAGGCCATCCCTCCAGCCCAAAGATCACTCTTACAACAAAACAACAACACAACAAAAAGAGCAAACACGAAAAAAAAAAAAATGACAAACAGAAACTTTGCATCAAAAATTTTAAACAGCGACTGAGAAAGAGAAAAAATAGAAAAAAAAAGAGACACCTGTTTGGCCAGAATGCATGCACATTCTGGTGGGTGGGAGGGCAAAAAGGGAAAGGGATTCTAATACTTATTAAGAAATGTACTTAAGAATCGAAATATAAAATAATTGGCTGGTTAAAAAAAAAAAAAAATAAAGGACAGAAAAAGATACTCTCTCCCTAAAACTATTGTTTTTTTTAATTTTCTTTATTGTTTTTATGTATAGAATATTACTGTCTGCATTATGTAGGTCTGTTGCACCCCTGTTGTGCTGCAAGCGCCACAGATGGTCTGCTAAACGGAGGTGTCCGATTCCCCTGGAATTGGAGTTTGTTAAAGATGGTTCTCAGCCCCCATTTTTTGTGTACCTCCCGGGGATCAAACCCCGGGTTCTCCAGCAAGAGCAGTCGGTGGCTCTTAACCGCTCGGCCATCTCTCCAGCCTCAACTAATGCTTTTTAAGACTTGGTAAACCTAACATTTTTGAGGCATATTTTATTTTATTCCTTTTAATTACGTCTATTTATTCTTTCATTCATTCATTCATTTATTCATTCATTCATTGTGGGTGTGTGTACCATAGAGCACATGCAGAGGTCAGAGGACAGCATGAGGGACTCAGTTCTCTCTTTCTACCATGTAGGTCCAAGGATCAAACGTGAGCTATTAGGCTTAGCAGTAAGCACTTTTACCCACTGAACCATCTCACCAGCCTTGTGAAGAATATTTTAAAGCAAAAAATGAGGCTCACACACACTGATGAATTTTTTTCTCATACTCAGATTCTAAGAATATTTCAGTCCTATTTGATACTTAGATGTTTCAGAATCACAAGAGCTTATTCAGTGAAGAAAAAATAAAATAACATAGCATTTAACAAGCTCTGAGAACAGCACGAACCACAGCGTAAACAACAGTTGTTTCCTATCTCATTGTAAGGGGCACATTTACTGCCAGGATTCCCATGCCCTTGTTCAGCGAGTGCCTGGCCTTATTCAGCGAGTGCCCTGTAATGATGGAATTATCTGTAAGGGAGTTCTGAGGGACAAGAAAGGATGGTCTGGAAAGCATAGGACTGGGGAGATGAAAAAGACACAGAAGAGCGGGGCTTGTCCAGAGTCCATGGAGATAATAAAGCATCATGGTGTGTCTGGCTCTCTCCACTCAAGGTATCACAGTACCTACCCTTAGGAGCTATAAGAAACAAATGAGATGAGGCTTGTTCCTGGCCCAGCACAGCACTGGAGCAAGGATACTACATTACACTAGAGGTCCTGAGCATCCAAACAGTGTAAGGTTGTTCTGTTCCACCAAGCATGTCGGAAAAAGGATTCTATAAACCTAATGGTCCCCACCATAGGACAGCCCACACACTTCCCTTAAAAAAAAGTGTTCATCATGTTTAAATCTCAATTCCTTCTGTATTATGCTGTGATAAAACACCATGTTCAAGGCAACTTATAGAATGGTTTACTGGGCTTTCAACTCCAGAGGGATGAGTCCATCACAGTGGGGGTGTGGTGGCAGGAGGCAGCTGGAGCAGAAAGCTGAGCGCTCGCATCTTTGAGCAAGTACAGGAAGCAGAGAGACAAGCGGAAATGGGACAGGGCTGCCTACCCTCAAGGCCCACCCCCAGTGACCTCCTGCAAGGCCATACCTCCTAAACCTGCCAAAACAGAGCCACCAATGGGAGGAGACCAAGTGTTCAAATACTTAGAGCCTCTGCAGGATGTCCTCATTCGAACCACCACATCTGCCAAGGACATACATCTTTATACAATCACCAAACTATATCTCTTTAAAAGGGGCCAGTTATTTGTACCACATAGCGATAAGCTATACCAGACCACCACCAAATCTATCAGTTTCATTTTAATATTCATTAAGCTGATGTTCCCAAAATTTTCCTCAGTGTTCTCTGAATGCAAATTATCCTCCCTGCTGAAAGGTAAGGAAAAATGGAACACAAAATTATTAGTTCGGTATCACAGGTGCCACACCTCAGCTCCAAAATCTCTTCATATTCATACACCTTACTTGGTTCTCAAAAGACAAAGGAAAAAACAGACATAATAACCACAGAGTGAAACGAGTTCCAATTACTAGGAGAGGATGATTACTGTATGCTTCCCTGATCCCGTCTCCTGTTTTCCCTTCTGCCCTCTCCACTATAAAATGATTGCAGTTATCTTTTCTTCAAAACATAGATTATTTGTATTTTGAGGGTGGAGGAGATTTCAGATGTAAATAACACCAGAGCCTTTCACCCAAAATCTCATAGGTGAATCTCCTAATTACCTTTCTACTCTTCTGTGTTCACAGTATCAACTCCCCAACCACACACAGGCAGTGAGGACAAAGGTTATAAAAACTGTGGGATTAGCATTAACAGTCACAAAAAATGATGACTGCTCTCCCAGGCAGACAAGGTACACAGGTGTCTGTCAATCAGTCTCTCCCAAACTCATATCAACATTGACAAAACAGCTTTCAATTCCATCAAAAGATTAACTATGAAAATTTGCAGGTAAGGAAGGACTCTTAGTCATGAACACTCAACATTCTGAAAGCAACTCCCCGATTCCAGAAAACAATGCAAGTTTAAGCAGTCTTTGAAAAAAAAAAAAGGTGCCCCACAGGTCACTGTCTATCTATGCAACAAGCTTACTTTATTAAAGTGGGGGAGGGGTGTCTGAAAATACATTTTTTAGCACTGAACTGAATCAGTAAGAGACCTAGTTTAAAATAGCTTCCATTTTTCTTCCCTGGATTTATCTCCAGAAAGCTCAGACTACCCCTTTTGGGCCCCAGACTTATAGAAGCTTCTATGCCCCTGTTAAGTTCTTTCCAATAAAAACCATAACTCAAACTCATATTTCTATCCTCTGTCTCCTATAACTAGAACTTAATAAAAAGCTCTTTTTTTCAGTCTACCATGAATTGAATCCCAACAAAGCAGAGCTGGCCTGTGTACTGTGTACTGTGAAAAGGTACCACTCTTAAAGGGGCCTAGTCAAATGGACATCTCAATTATTTTTTTTAAATTGTATTTTTCTTAAAACTTGGATGCATTAATAATGGGTAATTTGATGATATGCATTATAATTTTCTAGCATATGGTAACAAAGTATCTTTTCCAAACAATCAGTGTAGTTCAACAATTTTCCAATTAGATGGAAATAAAATGTCCTATGGAAGGGATGCTTTTATCTAATTTGCATAAAACGCCATATGGGTTAGTAGCAACCCAGAAAAGCTTTGCTCAGATGTTTTAAAGTTTCTGTGTTTGTGGATATTCAAGAAAGATTCTGTTCTTAGTCAGATGGGCTTTATTGATGGGGCATTGATGGTGCTCTCCAGCCAGCCTTGTTCTCTTTTGTTTGTTAGTTTTGGACACAGAGCTGAGGAAGCCTTACTGGACCTGGAACTCACTAAAGAACAGGCTATCCTCAAACTTGGATCAGACCTCTTGCCTCTGCCTCCCACCAGCTGGGACTGCAGGTAGGAGACACCAGGCTAGCTTCTCTGCTAACGTCAGTTATCCAGCACATCGATGGTCTACCAAACTCCACATACTGCTACAGCCTTTTGCCCCATTTCTGTCAACTGATGTGACAACAAAATAAACTTTTGCTTCCATAGAAGATTAATTACCACTAAGAAAGAGATGTCTACTACAAGCATACATATTTAAAATCATTAACAAAACATGATGCTTCAACTTGAGTTTCAGTTGCCCCCTGAATGTATTCTTTGAGTTTTCAAAAAGACAAAATGAAATAAGCTTTCATATAAGAATTCATTTTCAGTGGTTTATTTCATTAATAATATCACTTACAAATGCCTACCAGCAGCTGTTTACTCTGAGCACACCAGGAAGTATGACGGATTGAAAATGGAATAATAAATCAAGTAGAGGTGAACATGAACTCACCCTGACCCTCACGACAAGCTCCACTGTCACTGGTGACAATCTAGCCTAGAGAACAGTCCAGCTGTGGAAACCTGGAAAAGATACAAATGGGAAAACATAGAAGGAGAGAGAGTCAGGAGAGAGAGCACAAGCAGTAACCAAATTGTGATGCTTCTCACTGAAAATAAAGCTCCTGTGGAATCCTCTGCTCCATACAGTAATTGTGTAAGCAGATCTTCCTGTTGGAGTCCTTTCATGAGCTCCCTGTGTTTTTACTGGCTAGGTCTAGGATTTGGGCGATAGTTAATCTTATTTTCAGATTAATCCCTCAATGGACTACAGCACTGCAATTTTCTTTCTCTCTTAATCCCTTGAGTAGTTAATGATCTGAAAACTGATTCTTTTTTTTTTTTTTTTTTGTTTTTTTGAGACAGGGTCTCCCTTTAGCTCTGGCTTTCCTGGAACTCTCTCTGTAGACCAGGCTGGCCTCGAACTCACAGAGATCTGCCTGCCTCTGCCTCCCAAATGCTGGGATTAAAGGCATGTGCCTTGCCGGGTGTGGTGGCAAGCCAGAGCTACAGGGAGACCCTGTCTCAGAAATACACCCCCCCCAACAAAAAACAAAAGGAGAAAATGAAGAGACAAAGCAAGCACAAATGATGGCATAGATCTACTGTGCAAGGTACTGGGTAACCAGGAGCCAAATGCTCAGGGGACTGTCACAGATGCACTCACAGTTGATGAGAATATGCTGAGTCCCAAAGAAACACAGGCTGTGTTGTGGGCCAGAAAATCTGCCACAGCTCGGATTTCTGCAGGTCCAGAAAACTGAGTAAATTCTGCCCTTGGTCCATGCCGTTGGCTGTCATCAGGCCGACTCAGTCCTTCCCACTCACTGGGAGCTTTTCTTTCTCTCTCTTCCCTTTAGGCATCTACTTTGATGTCCTTATAAAAAACATACCNAATAATAATAATAATAATAATTAATAATAACAATAATAATTTACTTCTTTCCAAATCTAGAAATGTCTGTGTAGCTTTTCAATTATTCTTTCTTTTATCCAGCCACGGTAACTGACAGAGAGATGGGCTAAGAGTTCATGACAGAGCAAGCAAGGGGCCAGCACAGGGGGCAGGTCGAGGAAGGAATAAGATGCAAAGGCAATCAAGTGAAGGACTGACCCCCACTAACCCAGCACTCTCGTGGATATGCCACACATACCACACTGAGGAAATTAAACAGGTCCAAAGCCAAGTCCGGATGGAATGGAAAGAATGCTTACTCCTGTCTGATAATGTATTAATAACCCATTTATCTTAAGACCAATCACAACCCCCACCCACCACTATGAACATAAGTCAAATCATACACACCACTGTTGAAAGTCAAATCCAACAAATGAGATGCATGTGAGTCCCTAAGTACCAAAAATTTACATGTTCAGCCAAGTGTGGTGGTGCACGCCTTTAATCCCAGCAATCTGGAGGGAGAGGCAGGTGGATCTCTCTGAGTTCAAGGCCAGCCTGGTCTACATAGTGAGTTCCAGGACAGCTGGAACTACAGGGAGACCCTGTCTCAAAAACACCAAAAAACCAAAATTTACATGTTCAAAATGTGCTTTCTTCTGAGAAAGAGTAGGTAAGATTTAGCAGATTTCCCTCTCACTGGGAGACCCATAAAACTAAAGTAGCTTACCACAGGTCCTTTAGTTTTATTTTGTTTTGTTTTTCTTTGCATGAAGGCACACCTTCCTACAAAATAAACTTACTAATCTCTTCACCCATCTTCAGTCCTTATTTTCTAAGTCAGTCATCTGAGGATAAAATATAAGATCAAAATACAATTCGGAGCCGGGTGTGGTGGCGCACACCTTTAATCCTAGCACTTGGGAGGAAGAGGCAGGTGGATCTTTGTGAGTTCAAGGCCAGCCTGGTCTGCAGAGTGAGTTCCAGGACAGCAGGGGCTACAGGGAGACCCTGTCTCAAAAAGACAAAAAAACAAAAATACAATGCGGAAACTGGCATTCAAACTATATAGAGCAATGGGACAGTCTAAGTTGACAAGATGGGAAAAAACTATGGTTTCTTCATATCTAATCAGAAATCTTAAATAGTATAAAATCATTAAAGGTAATGCAGTGTAAAATTGGCATACGGAGGAACCCTGCAGTGTCCCAACAGTGGCATCCACTCAAAATAGAGACGCTATGATTTACTTTGACCACTGCAATGCTGAAAGTCCATGCATCAATGATAGCAACAGCTGAGGGATGGCACTAACAATCACAGAAGAGCAAATTATTAAACAGAGATTCCCCAGGCACCAACCCTAAGATTGATTCTTGTGCTCTAAGACTATATAGTCTTGATAGTGTTCACTGGGTGCCAATGGAGAACAGACACACTGAATAACCAGTACTAGGCCAGTGTGTGGAACCGACCAGGGAGACAGTCTTTAAAGTCATGGGAATCTGAGCCACACTGTCACAGATGGGACCACCACTAGTTCCCGCAGACTTCCCGATGACCTCTGAGTATCTCTGCCTTGAAGAAGACCAAAGGGAAGTGTGAAATGTCAATTATTTATCTAACATGCTAAAGCAAGAACATGGCCTCTACACCATCCTCATGACTTGCCTCTGGAAGTTCTTCTGTAGGTGTCCACTAATAGGAAACACATTCTAAACTCCCTTGCAGGTGGCCTCCAATGACAGACCTAGCTCCAGCTCAGCCCCATCTCTCCTTCAGCAACCCACTTGCATCCCTGCTAAGCACATGCTGGCAGCATGTTCCCAACCTCCCTGTCTTTCCCCCTACCTTCTCTTGAAATGATGGTCCCCTCATTTTCCTCCTCTTCCAAACCAAAATGTACTTCAAGCATCACCTGTACAAAGCCCTTGTCTATTTCAGCCTGACCCAGGTAGAACTGACCTTCCTTCACTGGGCTCTGTGATATCTAGGACAATAAAATAATACTACATCTCTATCCAGTATTTACATGTCTGACTCAGAATCAGATTATATGCTTTTTAAGAATAAATGCCAGCCGGGCGTGGTGGCGCACGCCTTTAGTCCTAGCACTTGGGAGGCAGAGGCAGGCGGATCTTTGTAAGTTCAAGGCCAGCCTGGTCTACAGAGTGAGTTCCAGGACAGCTGGGGCTACAGGGAGACCCTGTCTCGAAAAAGACAAAAAAAAAAAAAAGAATAAATGCCAGAGGGAGATATCCCAAGAACACCTGAAGCATAGGAAATAGCTGGGCGCTACAGCCAGGCAGAGTGTTTGGATTTCATTGTCTTTGTTGATCTTTGGCCTGATTGGCTGATGTGGCTGAGGGGGCAGAGTTATCCTCCCAGCTGGTATAAAAGGTGGGTTTGTGTGAGTCTTGAGATCGGAGATCTCCCAAGACCACCTGAAGCACAGGTACCAGGACAGGCTAAAGAGCCCCAACCCCCCACCCTCCACCAACTGGGATTACCTAAAGGAAAGAGTGTCCAAGGTGGATTCTTTGCGAAAACCTTTCAAACAGAAAGGGAAGAGTGATTGGACTTCCAGTAGAAAGCCTAGAGCTTAGAGAAATCAACACTCCTTAAGCAAGGATTTAAAGGAGAAAAACAAATCAAATCAAACAAACAACGAAGCATCTGAAGAAGGCAATACAAAGCAACGCCGATTCAACACAGTGAAGGGCATTTTGGGATTCACATTGGAATTCAGGCAAGGAGAGGCCCATACGCCAGGAACACAAAGAAGAGATATCTGGGAAAGGTTCAGGATAATCCCACACCAAAGCTCTTACCAACCCCGTGGAAGAGTCCATACAGTGGGATTCCCCCTGGGGATGGCCCAGGACACAGAATATAAAACAAAAGAAAAAAAAAAAAAAAAAAAAAAAAAAAAAAAAAAAAATCAAAGAACTAAGAAAAGAAAATGAATAACTCAAGAAGGACCTAGAGAGAGAGAATTGACAAACTCCAGAAGGAAGTGGAACACTGAAAAGATCTCATGTTTGAAAAAGATAAGGAAAAACCAGTGAAGCAAAAGAGCTACAGGAAAGAGATTGAAAGGCTCCAAAAGGAAGTGGAAATACTAAAAGAAATCAGAAGAGGAAATGAAAAAGAAAATCAAACACTCATTCAATCAAGAGGAAAGGATGGGAAAAAGCCTTCAGAAGCAGAACGGAGGAAGCAGAACAAAGACTAATCAGACCTGGGAAGATAACACAGAACAACTAAAACCTCAAGTAAAGATTGGGAAAAATTTAAAAATATACAAAAGTGGAACAACCAGTAACTATGGGACACTATGAAAATCAAACCTCTTAACCATAGGAATAGAGGGAGGAGAGGAATCCCAAGAGAATGGTATTGATCAGATCTTCAACAGAATTAAAAATAGATGAAAATTTCCCAACTAAAAAAGACAAACCCATTTTAGAAATACAAGAAGACATAGAACTCCAAACACACAAGATCAGAAAATGAACTCTCCATGCACATTCATAGTTAAAATGCTAGACACCCAAAACAAAGACAAATCATTAAAAGCCACAAAGAGAAAAACAACAAGTGACCTAAAGGGGGAAACTAATCAGAATTACAACTGGACTTTCTCAGTGCAAACTATGAAAGCAAGAAGAACATTGGAGCAAAGCATTCCCAGTGTTAAAGGACAATAGATTGCCAACCCAGGTTTACTATACCCAGGCAAAAAATGTGAAATAGTTGAAGAGAGAGAAAAATCTTCCTATTACATAACAAGATGAAAGAATACATGTCCGGAAAAAACAAACCCTCACAGAATACTTGAAGCACTTCAAAGAACAGAGAAAGGGAGCAACCATCCCCAGGCACCTAGAAAGAGAAATTAATAAAGCATAACTGCAGAAGTTAGAAACCTAAAACCAAACAACAAATGGATAATAAGGCAAAAGAAAACAAAACAAACTATCATCTAACCTAAAAAATAATGGACTAATTCCCCATCAAAAACATAGACTGGGAGATTGATTAGGAAACAGAATCCATCCATATGCTGTTCTACAAAGAAACACATCTTACCTTCAAGGACAGGCACCACCTTAAAGTTGAAAGGATGGAAAAAAATATTCTAAGCAAATGCTAATAAAAATAATAAGCAGTTGTTGCTATTTTATATCAGACAAAATAGACTCAAAGTAAAAGAAATCAGAAGAGACAAAGAAGGGCCATTACATTTTTATCATGGAACAATTCACCAAGAAGATTCAAATTAATAATATATATGCACAAACTCTGGTCACCAAACTTTATAAAAACAATTCTCCAGTGACCACAAGTCACAGACTTACTCCCTAGTACACTATTAGTAGGGGAGTTCAATACCCACTGAGCCCTCTTGGACAGTGTTCAACAGGGACAAAGGAATAAAACAGAGAGACAGCTGAACTGAACGATATGATACACCAAATGGACCTCACAGACAATCTACCGAAATTCCACCTAATACAAGAGTATTACACTTTCTACTAAGCACCCCACGGGGCGATTCTCAAAAATCTACCACAGACTGGGACACACCAAAGAAACCTCCACAAATACAAAAAGATTGAAATTTCATGCATTCTATAAAAACACAGTGCAATAAAGCTCAAAAACACCACAAGAAGCCCTACTATCTAAAAGAACACCTGGAGACTAAACAACACTTGAATAATGAATGGGTCAAGGAAAGAGAGATAAGAAAGAAATAAAAGCATACCTGGAACTGAATGACGCTGGAAATATAACACAACAAAACCTTAGGAATTACCTTAAAAGCAGTTCTAAGAGGGAAGTTTATAGCCCTGGGTGCCTACATTTTAGAAAAACAGAAAGAAGCACAGTGAACAATCTAACACTGCAGCTAAAGCACTCAAGAGGCACACAGATGAAACCCTAAATGCAACAGACAGGAAAAATAACAAAAATCAGAGCAGAAGAAATCAATGAAATAGAAACAAAGAAAACAAATACAAAAATCAATGAATCCAAAAGTTGATTTTGAAAGAATAAACAAGATAGACAGACCTCTGCCCCACTTAACCAAAAGAAAGAAGGAACAACTCCAAAAAAATTGACAATCTGTAATTGAAGAGGGAAAATATCACAACAGACAATGAAAAGATCCAAGAAAAAATCATATGGGGAATACTTTCAAAACCTATACTCTATCAAGTTTTGAAAACCGTAGAGAAATGTATGAATATCTGAAAATCCTGGGAATCACAAAAACTCAACCAAAAAGATCTACGGCTTAAAACAAGATCCCATAATTATTATGAAGAATTGGAAGATGTAATAGAAACCTCCCAAATAAAATATGCCCAGGCTCAGATCGTTTCATGGCAGAATTCTATAAAACATTTCAAAAAGACTCACAACCATATTACTGAAATTTGTTTAGAGGATTTACAAACAATGGGAATTCTCCCAAATTCCTTTCTATAAAGCCAGCATCACATTACTACCCAAAAACCAGGGAAAAGATACAACCAAAAGGAAAGCTATAGACCCATCTTCCTAATGACCACAGATGCCAAAATTCTAAATCAGGGATATGGGCAAATCGCATACAGACCCACATCAAGAATTATTTTCCATAGACCAAGTTGGATTCATACAGAGATACAGGGATGGTTCAACACACGAATATCAATAATATCATCAAGCATACTAAATGGACTGAAAGACAAAAAAACCCCACACCATTGATGCAGAAAAGCCTTTCTGACAAAATCCAGCATCCCTTCATGCCTTAAAGTCCTATGGGAATTGGATTAGAGGGATAATTCCTCTATGTAATTAAAGCCATATACAGGAAGCCACAGCCAATATCATCCTAAATGCGGGAAACAACAGAAACATTTTCCCTTAAAGGTAGGCGAACTCGGTAGGCTTGCCCCTGTCACCACTCCTTCTTCAAATATAATGCTTGAAACACTTGCCAGGACAATAAGGGCAAGAAAGGAAAATTAAAGGAGTACTAATTGGAAGAGGAAGTCGAAATATCCCTTTTTGCTTGCATGATATGATGTTTTACCTAGGGGATGCTAAAAAACTCCACCAGAAAACTCCTAGAAATGCATTAACAGCTTCAGCAAATTGGCAGGATACAAAATTAACCTTTTTAAAAAAAATCAGTGCCTTTCTTTACACCAACAAAAAAAATGAGGAGGATTCAACAGAGACTTCCCTACTCACAATAGCCTCAAAACAATAAATACTTAGAACCAAAACCTAACCAAAGATGCCAAGATCTCTACAACAAAAAATTTTTAAACCCTTAAAGAAAGAATTTTGAAGAAGACATTCAGAAGATGGAAAAATCCTCCAATGTTCATGGATTGGAAAATTAACATAGTAAAAATGATCCATTCCACCAAAACACTGGTATAGATTTAATGAAATCCCAATTTCAAATCACAAAGAGTTTCTTCACAGGCTTGCGGAGAAAAAAGTCCTTAATTTTCATTTTTTGGAAAAACAAAAGACCCCAAATTTAGCCAAACAACCTGAATGAAAAGAGCTATACAGGGGGAATCTCTATACCAGACTTTCAAACTATTACTACAGGGCTATATGGTTCATAAAAAACAGCTTGGTACTGGCACAAAAACAGACCTGTTCACCAAAGGAACAAAACTGAAAATCCAACTTGAGCACATACAATTTCCAGCCATTCATATTTGACCAAGGGGGCCAAGAAGACACAATGGAGGAGACAGCATCTTCAACAAAGTGGATGTGGACAAAACATGGATCACACTTGTAGAACAAATGAAATTAAACCCCTTTACCATCTCACCCTGTACAAAAGTCAACCCAGATGTATTAAAGACCTCACGTGGAAAACCCCAAACTTCCGAAGGTGACAGAAGAAAAAGATGGCAGCAGATAACAAGATATAAGCATAAGAAAAGACTTCCTAAATATGTGAGAGCAGCTTGAGAGGCTGCGCAAGAAATAAGGTCGACAATTTGACAAATGGACCTCATTAAACTCAAAAGCTTCTGTACATCAAAAGAACAATCAGGAAGTGAAGAGAATCCCACCAGAGTGGGAGGAAACCTCACCACAGATCATCTGACAAAGCATTGATTTTCCAGAATATATAAACTCTGAAAAAAAACAAAGAAGAAAGAAAACAAATGAATCACTCAAAAGATGGAGCAAAGAGCTGAACAGAGACTTCACAAGTGAGGAGTTAGAGATGGCTGAGAAACATCTTAAGAAGTGTTCAACATCATTAATCATTAAGGAAATGCAAATCAAAATCACTCTAAGATATCATCTTACTCCAATAAGACTGGCTAGGATCAAGAAAACAAATAATACCAAGTGCTGGAGAGGTTGTGAGGAAAGGGGAGCACTCATCCCACTGCATGTGGGAATGCAAACTCGTACAGCCACTATGGAAAGCAGTGTGGAGAACCCTTGGAAGACTTGGAATGAACTTGCCACCTGACACAGCCATACCACCCACTCCTGGGCATGTACCAGCAAGACTCATCCTACCGCAGAGATACATGCACAGCCATCTTTATTTCAGCTCTCTTCACAATAGCAAGGAGCTGGAACCAAACCAACCCAAATGCCCCTCAACTGACAAGTGGATAGAGAAAATGTGGTCATCTACACAATGGAGTTCTATGCAGCAGTAAAAAAAGATGACATCATGAGCTTTGCAGGAAAATGGCTGGAACTAGAAGATATCATGCTGAGTGAAGTAACACAGTCCCAGAAAAACAAACAACGAATGGTATCCCTCATCTGTGGATGTTGGTGCCAATTACCTAGTTGTAAGTATTTCTTGTGCACTACCCCTTGAGCTTTTGTCCATGTAGTTGGGAGTGATGAATATTGGAAACAACAACAACAACAACAGAAAGGACTGCATCGAAGAACTGACTAAAACAGTGAACTTCTGCTCAAAACAGTCAACTTCCACATGGAGAATTTAGAGAAAGACTAAGAAAAAGATGAAAAGCATGTTTGGCAGAATGCATGAGCTCTGGTGGGATGGGGGGGTGGGGGACATGGGTCTAGATTTGATTAGTAACATAATCTTGTACAAAAAAAATATATAATAAAAATGGTAATAATAAAAAAGTAAAAAGAATAAATGCCAGTGAATGTTTCAAGAATAAATAAATGAAATGCTGGAGACAAAATCCAAAATTTCAATCTGTCATCATGTATACCATGCAGAAGTCTTCAGTATATATCTGTAAGTTACTCTACAACCAGTACAGTAGTTCAAAGTGTAAATGTGGCTACTGAGTACTTAAAATGCAATTATTCAGCAATGAGATACACTGTAAGTTTAAAATACAGGACTGGAGGCTGGTGAAATGGTTCACTGGATAAAGGTGCTTGCCACTGTGCCTGGCAATCTGAGATCTATCCCTAGAATCCATGGGAAAATGAAAGGATACAACTGACTCCACGAAGTTGTCCTCTGACCTCTATATGTGAACCATGGAACTCATGTGCTATCACACACACATACACACAATAATCATTATTACTTTTTAAATACAGGATTCTGAAGATTCAACATGAACAAAAGAATATAAGCTATTTCAACAAAGGAAATTATCATATTATGAATATATCACATTAAATGAACTACCATTGTAATTAATTCTATTTTTGCTTTTCAATGCAAATACCAGAAAGCACTGCATATATGCCTCACATTATTATACTTCTACCAGATAGAATTACTCTATAGGTACAGCGTTTCTCTTATTAATAAGTCTGCTAATATAATGCTGGGTATAACTTAACTTCTAATTGCTCAAAGTCATAAAGATCAAGTCAACATTGCAGTGCTGCCCAGCTGTGATGCCAAGGAGCTGCAATGCTGCTCAGCATGGCAGGATACACAGTGTTCTGGTAATACACAGACTGCTTTTCTGCTACAGCTATTGGTTTGGGGTCCTTTATATATTCTAGATGTTAAACCTCTGTCAGATGTGTCACTTCAGAAGACTTTCCTTGTGAAAGAAAAAGGCCTAAGGAATTTTCTGCTCCTAGAAAACCACAACATAAAAAAGCAGCTGCAAAGTGATCCAAGAGAGACAAGGTTCACTCCAAGCTGACATCGGAACTTGGCAGTGTCATTCACATGGTACTGGCTTTAGAGGCATGAAAGATGCCAAGAGTGATGGGGTCATCAGTTCTTCCTCCGTGACTTCATAAAGCCATTGAGTCCAGGTGGTGTATGGCAAGGGAGTCCCTATCAGAAGGCCTCCCATCCCCTGGGAGGCCAGGGGATATTCCCTTAAGCTGTACAGGTAAAGCCAGATTGGCAATGGAGACCCCAAGATGTTGGGGATCCCAGAACTATGAGACACCTGCCAAGGAGACCTGTATTCAGGAGTGGTACCAGCCCAAGAGAGACATATGTTGTACACAGAAAAGGTAAACCCTTTGGATCTAAAGTCCCAAACATCAGACTACAGGATTTGGTATTCACCCTGCTGGCTTTGGTCTTGCTTTGGACTGGCATTTCCTCAATATGCCTTCATTTATCCCTTCTAGAATGGGAGTGTGTGTTCTGTGTCATTGCATGTTGGTAGTATATACTTTGTCTTTTTGATTTTGCAGTGGCTTACAGCCTTGAGTCTCAGAAGATACTTTGGATGTTGGATTTTAAATAGTGGTGACACTGTTAAAGACTATGGGGACCTTTGAAGTTAGACTAAATGCATTTGCATTATGACATGGTCCTCAGAATATGGGAGTCAGGGAATAGAGTGTGGTGGTTTGAGTGGGAATGAACATGTAATCCCTATTTGGTGGAACTGCTTGGGGAGGTCATAAGACTTTTAGGAGGTGTGGCTATCCTGAAAGGAGCATGTCACTGGGAGCAGGCTTTGAGAGCAGTTATCCTATCTCCATCCTATCTCTGCAGCAGTCTGCTCCAGCTGCCTCCTGCCATTGATGGACTTTCATCCCTCTGGAACCATAAGCCTAATCAACTCTTCTCTAAGTTGCCTTGGCCATGGGGTTTTTTTTTTAACTCAGCCAACATAAAAGTAACTAACACACTGTCCCTTCCCCATCCTCTTCCTGTCTCCACCATCTTGGTTTCATCTGCAGGATGCCCTCATCAGAGGCTGAATCCACAAACCCACTCAACCTTGGAATTCTAGTCTTCAAAATGTGGAGCTGAATAGCAGCCAGGCATGGTGACTACACCTTTAATCCCAGCACTCCAGAGGTAGAGGAAGGTCTATCTCTGTAAGATCAAGGTTAGCCCGGTCTATATGGCAAGCTCTAGGCCAACTAGGGCTACAGTGAAACTATCTTCAAACAAAAACAAAATAAAAAAAAATGGTAGAACTTGGGGTTGGAGAGATTGCTCAATGGTTAAGAGCACTGGCTGTTCTTGCAAAAGACCTGGGTTTGAATCCCAGCACCCACACAGCAGCTAGCAACCATCTTTAACTCCAGCACCCACACAGCAGCTAGCAACCATCTTTAACTCCAGTTCCAGAAGATCCAGTGCCTTCTTCTGTCCACCACAAGCACTGCACAACATGGGTGCAACTTACACACATTCAAGCATAACACTCATACACATAAAATAAAAATAAATAAGTAAATAAACAATATTTTAAGTGGAGCTAAATAAATCTTCTTGGGGTCCAGTGATATGACTCAACAGGTAAAGATGACTGCTACTGAGGCTGATGACCTGAATTTGATCCTTGGAACTTACACAGTAGAAAAAGAGGACTGACTCTGCAGCTTGTCCTCTAACCTCTACAGGTGTACTGTGAGAAGCAGATACACACATGTCAATTTTCTAAATTTTATATGCCTATTCTCTTTATTATATTCATTGCAAGTGTAGCTTCAGTTTTTGGATAATGATGGGAAAGAGGCTCTCTTAAATACCTTGAACCAATATACCCCATGTCCTTTGCTGAGGAGTGCTGTGTGTACTGGTACCTATTTCCATACTCCAGTAGGCAGTTTGCAGGTGCCTCAGCCTTTTCTTCCTACTTAGGGGGAGCATCAGCAACAGGCATACTTCCCTGGGCACATGCACAGGAAATTTTATATATAAATCAAGATTTATATATAAAAAAAAACTTAAAGCCTCCTATGGCTATTTCCTTTTAAAGTTTTCTAGTCAAACTCTTGTTAAATCCTAACTGATGCTACCACTGCAAGCAGCCGTAATGTTAAAACAATTATGGCCAATTGTTTTCAGCAAGCACCTGAGGGCTAGTTCTAGGGACATTTAATAAGAATAAGCTTTAAATATGAAGCTTTCCAAGGAGCTTCCAGAAAGATCAGTCATTGTTCTCCCTTTTGGGGGCTCCAAATCTCTCCTGTCCCCTTCTGGGTCACTGTTTTTCAAGCTACCATGGAGCTGGCTGGAGGAGAAACAGAAATGAAGTTTGAATGTCGTAAAGTTTACAATTCTTACTAAGATGCAGTCCTTCCCCTGAAATTAGTGTAAGCTTTGGGTTAATTCTAAAATCTAAAAAGATATTTGACAATTTTTTCCAGTTTCCTCAATATTATATAAAATAATTTTTTCAGAAAGTCCTTTATTCCATTACAGGGGTGCTTCCAAAATAAATGACAGTGGTTTTATAAGTCAGAATTAATATACAAAATTCAATAACAAAGAAAATTTTAGGAGACAGGATCAGTAATACTAGATTTTCCTTTAGCATGAACAGCCATCATGCTAGTACCATCTTAAATTTTTCTTTTATGTGTATGAGTGTACTGTCTGCACGTAGGTTGGTGCGCCCATGTCGTGTAATGCCGCGGAGGTCAGAGATGGGTGTCGGATTCCCCTGGAACTGGAGTTAAAGATGGTTCTTAGCTGCCATGTGGGTGCTGGGAACTGAACCCAGGTCCTCTGCAAGAGCAATTGGTGCTCCTAACCACTGACCCCTCTCTCCAGCCCCCCATCTTTAATTTTTAATATTATTTCAACATGGCTTCCACATTAATTTGAATTTTTTAATTTTATGAGAATTTTAAATTTGTCTTATTTACTAGCCTGATCCTAGTACCAATATTGGGAGTAGATGAATTTCAACCACATTTCTCCTTTTTTTTAATTTTCTAAACTGAGGTACTATTCCATAATTCACATTTATAGTCTGCTAAAATATTGAGGCATTCTCAAAATTATAAACCCAAAGTCTAGTAGAAATTTTTCAGCATGAAGTTTGGGGATAGGAGACAATATAATTACATTAAAATAACTTAATACATCTAGTAAAGGCAAATTATCTAACATAATACAAAATTCACTACTAGATGTCAACTAAACATATAATGTGAGTTTTTAAGATAATATTGCTGGAATATTAGGAAATAAAGCTTTACATTTAGCACATCCACCATATAGACTTCTAAATTATTTATTTTTATTTTTTTATGTATGAGTGTGTCATCTTCATGCATGTTAGTGCACTTGTGTCATGTGAAGTCCACAGAGGCCAGAAAAGAGCATCAGATCCCCGGGAACTGGAGTTACCAACTGGTGTTAGCCCCCATGTGGGTACTGGGAATTGAACCCAGGTCCTCTGGAAGAGAAGATAGTGTTCCTAACTGCTAAGCCATTTCTCCAGCCACCATACAGGCTCTTACACCACACAACACGATTTTAAAAATGCGTTAGGGTGAAGAGACATTAATTTCAACGAAAGGGATTCTGCTGTGTGATTTTGGTTCTCAAATTGCCTGCTCTTGAAAGTAAATTGATTTAATATAAGAGGTAAAACCAAAAATGTTTGGGGTTTAGTATGTGGCAAGATTCCAACCTCAGAAGGCGATTATTTGCATGTATGGAAAGATCATTTGTGTGAAGAAGCTATTTGGGATGAGTAATTTCAAACAATTTAGTACAAAGACAATTCATTCTGGTGATTTGAGATTACTTCTCCCGCACGGTCATTTAGCAGGGATAGTGTTCATATTGCGCTTTTACATTAATACTTTTCAGAAGCCATCTGGTAACGTGTGAAGATTTAATTTCCCCATCAAGTGCTCATTACTTGTGTCTGTTCTTTTGTTGTCATTCACAGGTCCACACTTCATTTTGTCTCTATTGTGCTTCTACAACATATATTTAAAATCGCTATATCAATATCAGCCTATTTGTGGACAAATATATTTTCCTTATTACAGTTTATATAGAAGTTAATGCTGGCTTTTCATGTCTGCAGGAGACTCAGACTAAAAAGCCAATATCAACGTGTCATTGATACCAAGTTGGCCTCAAACACATATACTGCTGGCTTACTGCATACTATCTGGAAACTGAATCTACTATTTCAGTGGGTCTATAGGTATATAAAGGACACAAAATTAATAAAGAAAAGTGTCATCAGCCTATTGTCTCCAACACAAGGGACATTATGTCCTGAAAGACAGTGATTATTTTACACACAAAAAAAGTGTATATATAGAGAAATGGCTCAGTAGTTAAGAGAACCAGATGCTCTTGCAGAGGACCTGGGTTTGATTCCCAGCACCCATATGGTGGCTAACAACCATTTATAATTCCAGTTCCAGGGGATCCTATACCCTCTTCTGACCTCCTAGGACATTGCACAACATCGGTTCATTTACATGGAAACCATACACTCATACACATAAAAATAAAAATAAAAATGAGTAACAGTATCATTAGACTGAGCTAACAGACTCCTCTCCTTTCATCTAGTCTCCCTGCAGTCCACTCTGATAACAAAACATAAAATAAAATAAGAGACCAAAACAGTCACTTATTTACCTTATTTATTCATCTAATCAACTGCTTCCTGTTTACTTAGAAGAAGATACAACTGTCGACTTAGAGAACACATGGAAAATAATGTTAGGAAAGCTAGATCATGAAAAGGCATGACAGGTACCTGACGGGATGATGTAATCTCAAATATATGATATAATTTATATTTCGCATTATGATTACAAACCAGTCAGTTATAAAAGTTCATTCACAAAAGCTAAACAAGAATATTTAAAAGCCAGAAATAATCTTTAGCCCTACATATTCCATATTTGCAAAGCAAGACACCCTAAGAAGCAATGGCTGGCTCAGGAACAAGGGAAGCACAGCCCCCGCCCATAACTGGCCCCTTCCCATGCTCATCCACGCTTCTACAGTGTTCCCACCCGACTTTACCCCCCCCAGAGCAGCCCAGAGAGCCCCTACTCTAGAGGCTTCTCCTTGGGTTGATGAAGATTAAAAACGGTTACAAGCCAATATCTCGACAAACACAGGCAGCTATCATGGCCTTGCCCTGCTCCCACGCCCACCTCTTATATCCAGAAACACTAGAACGGAAACAGCAGAGATTCCCTACTGCTCTCCCAGTGGCCTCTTTACCTTCGTGGGTGAGAGATCCATGAAAGCCTGCATCCAGGTCCACATACATGCACACATACAGGTGTCTTAGCCTTCAGACACAGGTGTCTAAAAGCCTCAGTCCTCCACTAAGCAACTTTTCTTCCTTTATACCCAGGGTTGCCTTCATATAGGCTCCTCTCGGGATCTTTTTTACTCAGAAAGATGCTTTAGGTTCTGGATATTAAAATATTCCCTAAGAAAGAATTGTGTGGTTCCCACTGCCAGTATCCTTTCTCCACCAAAACTCAAGTGCTAAGGTGAATACAGAGATCCAGGCTGAAACAGGATTTCCCTGCCAGCCTCTGTCTTACAACAGGCCAAGAAGAATGCCCCTGAAAACAGATAACTTCCCTCCCTACTCCAGTGGTCCACGCTGGATTCCTGATGGGCTGGGAGGGCCTTGGTTGTACCTGTTCCTAGTTGCCAAATGGTAAGACCCCCTAGAGCCACACATCAGCACTAGCCAACAGTCTCAGGTATGTGGTATTATAAAGAAACAGGCTGTCAGGACATTAGCATCAGAATTCCACATCCCCTTCCCAAGTCTGTGTCTGTTCCCCGCCCCCACCCCAGGTGCCGCCCATGCCTGGCTCCCTGCTCTCCTCCCAGGAAGCAGCTAACCCTAGGTTAGAAGCCTGCAAAGGCTGCTCCCTGGGGCACTAGAACAATGTGTTCATCTACCATCCTTGGGGCTCAGCTCTACATCTACTTGGTGAGCTTGCCATGACCACTCTGAAGAAACAGCAGTCTCTATCCCAAACTATTTCTCCACTAACTGACTCATTTTTAACCCATAGTATCTTTCCTACCTAATCCATTAAGAGTTTTACTTGTATTCATCTGACTCCTTCTTTTACATCTGAGCCCCCCCCCCAGGGGCACCATTTTTATCTGGTTTGTTCACTGCTCCACACCTAAGGATTAGAACAGTGCCCCGAAAATACAGACATTCATAATTATTTGTTGGATGGTATTTTTATTGCAGGCACTAAGATGAAGTAAAGACAAAATTTTTATTCAATACTAGAGGAAAGAATCTTCCTTAGGGAACTGAGCTCAGCTCCAATCCTGCAGAGGCACCTAGGTATCTGAAAGGGAGAATGTGGTAGAGAGTTAAGTGTGGGATCAAGCCAAGTCAAGGAAGTAGGAAAGTGTAAAAAAGAAGCCAAAGGTCAACATTCATGTGATTAGGGCTCTGTGTCCGCAGGCTGGCACTACAAAGGTAAGGTTTTATCCTCCCGAAAGACTAAGAGAGAGAGCCCTGTCCTTTCTGGAGAGCACTTTTCAAAAGGCCCTCAAGTCCCTGACAGTAAGAGATGTGTGTACATCACAAAGGACAGAAAAAGGATTTACAATGTTAAGGTCTAGGTTGTTCCTTTTAAAATAATTATCTAACAAAAGGAAATCAAGTGAAATTCATTGCTTTTCCAAATAGGATCATTCCAAGTAGGATCATTCTAGAAACATGTTTTAACTTGCCACAAGCATTTTCAATTCCCAGAGTCAGGGAGCAGAGAGGCAAAATTATTTGTGCTAAAACTGCAGATCTTGTAAACCAAAATCAAACTCTAGTTGACAAAGGGCTTATAAGGAGGGCCTCATGAGTTTAGTGAAGGAGAGCATCTTTGTGAATGAATGGATGAGGGATGATAAACAGATGATGAATGATGATGATGATGATGGTGATGATGATGACGGTGATGATGATGATGATGATGATGGTGATGATAATGATGGATGAGGGTGTGAGGCATGTGCATTGGTGGGAAGGGTCAAGATGGAGAGATCTGAAAATATTCAAATCCAGATATAAAGTAGAAATCATTTCAGAGATAGAAGAATCTCCAGGGCTCTGCACTAACTCCTGCTCAGACACTGTTTGAAAGCTTTCACTTGCTGATAAAACCGCTCAACAGCCAAGCTGATTGGTTCATCTAGTCCTTCCCAACCTTTGTTTCTTGAAGGATATAAGGAGCTTCTGTGGAAAGGTCTGAGATGGAGCTGATATTCTGTTCCTATTAACATTTTATTAATGAAGCATCTTTTCACAGTAGGTTTTTTTTTTCCTTCTCCCTTGGCAACCTGCCCCTGAAATGTGGAAGAGTTTTAGCCTACTTTCCTCACATTCCAAACCCCAACTCTGCCTCTCTCTACCTCCAGATCATATTTAGATCTGAAGATGTCTTCCTGTGAGATCACAGGACATGGAGTTGATTCTCCAGGAAACCACTTGATTTCAGGAGCTCTGTAGGGCTCTAGGTTAGAGCAACCTGCACTTTCTTGGCAGGTCAACTACAACAGTACCCCTTTTATTCTCCTATTTTCAGAAGAAAATAAGAGTTAAGAAAAGGCTATTTTATGAATTAACATTTAATTGTAACTTAGAAAATGACACAGATTCAAGTTGTGGAACCTTGGGTTTATGTAATTGGGAGCTATGAAGGTAGGAACATCCTCTCTGTTTAAAAAGAGTCCAGAACTGCACACACAAACTGAAGTATGGCCATGTGAACACACAGATAGTGTCCCTCCAAGCCACCCCCCAAAAGAAGCCCAGGTGAGGGACCAGAAGCTTAAGAATCATTAGCTTGCCAGCCTCTGGGCCTCTGCCAGCACAGATATAAAGGACTAGAGCAGTTTCATCCACAGCATTCAGATCTCTAGAAAATCACTAAGCATAACAGTCCTCTATTACACCAGTGCTCCAGACACTATTCTTATCTCCCGTTCACAAACCACCATGCCTGCTGTTCCCTCTAATTTTGCAGCAGCAATTCATTATAAAACTCTGTGTGTGTGTGTGTGTGTGTGTGTGTGTGTGTGTGTGGTGTGCACATGCCTAGGCTTTCTTTTATACATCCCCCCGCCCCCGATTCAATTCTGGCTTTAACAGCCTAGTTTTGTGTCAGTTATGTAATAGCCAAAACAGGGAATTCAATAGAGTACTTAAAACAGGGTTGTAATTCTTACATAAGCCTTCATAACCCTTCCATAAGACCTGCTGCCAGGTGTGGAAATGGGGAATTATATAAGATGCCAGTATTCTTTTTGATCTTACAAATAATCAAATGCTTTTTGTGCTTGATTGACACAAATAGCATAATAAAATTTCAAATTTGGTAGGAAAAATAATCCCTAATGAAACGATTATTTTATCATGCAAACATAAAGGATCACCCTGACACTACTACTCTAAACTTTCAGAGCTACCTCTACATATGCATTGTACCCTCTGGCACTCTCATAGATATTTACCAGGGAACTAAGGCTCCCTGGCAAACATCACCTATTCTTTGCAGGAAAAGCAAGCAAGAAAATTATTTATACTAAATACAAAAGTGTGCAAGCTAAAGTCCATCAGCATATCTCCTGCCCAACACTAAGTTTCTCTTCCCAAGTTTTTACACACATGGTTGACTTACCTTAAATTACTGCAGCCACACCTTAGGCTGCAAAGAGACAACTTAAATAAAGCAATGCTAGCCAATGGTTTCACACCTGACCATTCATGAGCATCTCCAGAAAGTCATAAACATAACAAATGCCATCACCCCAAACCAATTAGAACAGAATATGAGGGGGTGGCAAGAAGGAAGTGCTTTGACACCAGCATTATCTTATGGCTTCTATCTACTTTCGTCTTCTTTCCTGAAAAATAACTGTATGTGTGAACAGAGGCTTAGCGGGGGAGGACAGATCTTTGCTAAGTGACAAGTCACTCAGTTCCGCATGATAGCAAAATAAAATGTCCGAAGAGTTTAAAAGCCATAAAGGATATCTATGGGATCTATTTTTTAAATCACTTCCCATGATTACTCAAAGAAACCATACTAATTTTCATAATAGAGTTCATAGAAACCTGCTTTGTGCTTTGATGCTTGAAATGGAATGGATTTTTAAAGGACCCTGTATTGTCTTAAAATGGGATCTCAAGCTATCTCACGCTTTATCCTCAAGGAAAGTTTTATGTTAAAGCAGAAACCATGGTTCTGGCTTCCTGTGCTCTTTCCAGAACCTCTGGTAACCACTCATAACTTTACCAATGAACAAACATTTTTTAAAGCACTTATATAACAGAGCGTACAGGCTCCACTGGCGTACTGCCAAGCGTACTTCTCGCCGTGTTTGTATTTAAAATAGAATGGTAGTAACATCACTCGTGTGCCTGCAATTCCTCCTGTGCACAGGCTCCGAATGAAGGGGGCCGGGGGGCTGGTGGATAGATGTAGCAAGCCGTTTCGCTGCTTTACCAGTCTAAAGCTCCAAGGAAATAACACATTGGTACTAAAATAAGACGAAGACACAGACCGAATTATCCAAAGCTGGGGGTGGATGGAGGAAAGCTCGCTTTAGCTAACCTGCCATCGCCTCCGAAGCAAGGTGCTCAACCTGGCAGCCCGCGAAGGTGCCAAGTGGGCTGCAACGGAGCAGCGGAGCAGGAGATGTGGGCAGCAAGGACCCAGTGCTCTGGGGACAGAAAGCCAGCGAACCGGCTGCCTCGGCCCGAGTCTGCACCTGTCTCGGGCGAGGATGGGATGCGCAGACCGCCTTCGCTCACCTGGTCGGGAAGAGCCGGGACAGACGCTCAAGCAGCCGCCGCCGCCTCCGGGAGGCATCCCGGGCCGCTCCCGCGCGGCTTCTGCGCAGCTGGAGTTCCCAGCTCGCCCACACGTCTGGACTCCTGACCCACCGCTCTCCGGCAACTTGGCAGAGAGCGGGCAGAGGTGGCGCAGGTGACGAGCGAGGGGCGCCGGGGACTTGGGGTCGTGACCGCGGCCACCCCGCCGCCCGCGCCCGCCGCCCCCGCACTCACCAGACGGGCACCGCCCAGGCCACCGCCCGGCTCCGCGCAGGGACAGCCCGGGCCGCCGACGCCTCTCCCAAGCGCTGCCCGATGCCGCCGCGGAGCCTGCTCCACCGGGCCGCCCAGCCGGACAAAGAAGCCGCGGGGCCCGCAGCCTCGGAGCGCGCCGTGCAACTCGCGCCTCGCTCGGGAGGTGCCGTCCTGGGTGACAGCGGCCGGGCTGGAGCGGGGCCCGCGCTGGGCGGCCGAGGCGCGCACCCCCTCCCGGCCGCGGGGAGACGCACACGCCGAGCTCGGGCGCCTCCTCCCAGCCCGCTCCCTGCGCCTGCAACCGCAGCGCCCGCCGGGAGCAGAGCGCCCTCTGCCGGCAGCCCGCGCCCTCCAGCGCGCACAGGGGCCACGGCGGCCCCAATAGCCACTGACCCCACGGAGGAAAGGAAAGGAGTCAGGTTGAAACACCCAAGAGTGGGATCTGCTATGGTCCTAAGAGGGAGCCTCTTGGAACTGCGAGCAGCAGGAAGGATCCGGGTCCGGCACGGGGAAGAACTTGGAAGGGATTGATTGACAAGAGTTCAAAGGAAGGGATCTCTCAAAGGTTTGGGGGGAAAGGCAGGCTTTCTGCTTTTAGCTGTTTGAAAGGTTCCAGCAAGCTTTGACTCCTCAGAAGGAAATAAATTAATGACTTACCAGCGGCGCTTCCAGGCCGGCTGGGCATACCCTGGCTTCCCCTGAGCATCATTGGTAGGCTGGAAAAGAAAGTGAGACTGAGGACTTCTGCAGCCTCTGGATGACGGATCGTGATAAAGATGGAAGGGCTGGCTCCCCAGCTCGCTGGCTTGCTCACTTGCTTGCTTACTCTTGGAAAGTGGGGTGGGAGACTGCCCCCTGCCCTCCACACTGCTGTACTGAGAAATACTTTATATTAGTCAACTTTTTTAGCTAACTGGTCTATATGGTAAAGGGAAACCATGAAAGAGCACTTCACACGGCTGTCTTCTTAGATTATTCTATGTGACCTCCCTTTTCCACTTGAAGAATCTAGGGCAAGTTTTATAGTTTTTCCTGTCACTTTCGGGTGTTAACAAGCAGTCTGACTTGGTGTTATTACAAAGTCCAGTGCAATCTAAATCAAACTTTAATCTCACTTCATTTCAGCCTCCCTTACTCCCTTCCTGTAACCCACCAACTCCCAGCCTGACCTAGACTTACAACAGAGAAGGCAATCACATTTTGTGTCCTTCACTTTCCTATTCTGGTATCCTGTGAAGCCTGGTTCATCCAAGATGTGTGGAGAAGGGTCCTGACCCTCAACTACCCATTGAGTCCACACCTATTTCCTACAGAGAAACATGCTCTGACAGACAGTCCCAGCCACCTGCCACCCTGTCTCCTCACAGTGTCCATCAAACTCATGAGCATAGCTCTGGCCGGCGTTTTTTTAGAATCTCCTCAGGGGACCACCTCCAGGTTCATGAATAACCCCACACTCCAGGTGATCCACATCTGCTTTCCACAGATTTCTCAGCAGGCATGCCTTCCTAGCATAAAGTGTGTAAGCCCTCCCTCCTCAGCCTGACAGCACCCTGTCGATCTCACTGAGCAACTGCTGAAGCAGCAGAAATTCCACAGAGAATACCAATGCCTCTCTTTTGGTGTGGAGATACCAGTCTCCATGGCAGCATGAAGATGAGGCACTGAGATCTTGGGACAATCACTAACTGACAGTATCCCCCGTGACACCTCGGTATGTGACACTTGGGATCTGCCCCAGCACTAACGCCAATGTCATAGGCTCTCCAGCTGTTCTAAGAGCACTATTAAGCATGAGAACACTGGAGCCTCACTACTTCTGCCAAGCACGGGTGCCCTTGAGGCAGGAATTCCCACCACTCTAACAGGGCTTTCCCCAGATTTTGCTGACATCAGGCACTGAGCCCCTGCCCTCTGTCCTCTGGCACATGGCAGACTGTAACCTGAAGGCTCCCTTCAGCCTGTGCACATTCTCCCAGACTTTAAGTCATCTCTGGATGACTTATGATGTCTATATGGTGTAAATGTGCTACAAAGAGTTGTTAGGTTGCACTATTTAAAGAATTATGGTGGGGCTGGAGAGATGCCCTACCGGTTAAGAGAGCCGACTGCTCTTGCAGAGGACCGGGGGTCGATCCCCAGCGCCCACATGGCAGCTGAGAACTGTCTTTGACTCCAGTTCCAGGGGAATCTGATGGCCTCTTCTGACCTCCAAGGCATTGCACAACACAGGTGCACAAACCTACATGCAGACAGTATATTCATACAAATAAAAAATAAATTTAAAAATTTTTAAAGAATGATGGTGTGCTTGTTTTTCACAAAAATAAAAAGTCCCTGAAAGAAACACTTGAGAGGTCCATCTTGGTGGGAAAGGCATGGCAGAGCAGTGCAGTTCACAGCATGGTGGTCCAGGAAACAGAACATTCAGGGAAGTTCTCTCTCACCCTCACTTAATCCTCTCTTGCGATGTTCTCGTAGACATCCAGATGTGCCTCACCATCTCCTAGGTGATCCAAAATGGTTAAGTTGACAGTGAAGATTAACCATTACAAGAGGTAAGGTGTGGAGCGGGGAGATTGTATATGTTTAATACACATGCAGCTCTCAAAGGTCTATCAAGATTTCCCATTTGTGGTTGGGACTGGCAGAAATGGAAAGCCAAGTTGGGTTTGGTGGGGAGGGTTGTGGGGTTTGGTCTGTCTGTCTGTCTGTCTGTCTGGATTTTGTAAGTCTAAACCTGCCAGGGAATCTGAGTCTTAGAAATACCAAACTGGCAGTCACTGGCAGCTATTCCGAAATCAATGCCATTTTAACACTTGGTGATGCCATATTTGGAAACTGTAAAATACAATAAAATGTTTTTTGTGTGCAGGGGAAAAAATTTTGAATCAGCAGGTATGTCCACGGAGCTCATTCTCAGCTCTCAAAGCAGAACTTACTTGATGAGGCTTGCATTCAGATGGTCTATTTTGGAAGGTGATCTTAGGAAGAAGTGATGACATTGATGAGTCAGGGAAAGGAAAAGATGTAAGACACTGCTGACAGCATAGGTTCCCATGCACGCCGTGCTGTGAGGACTGTAAGAAGCTTACAAAAGTCCTTTTGGTGTGCTTATTTCAAAGAAATGAGGCTGAGCACTTACCTTCTGGACCCTATTTTCTGTTGATTGGAATTGTCTTTGAGGCCTTAAGTTCCAAAAACCTTATAGGGCTTTAGAAAATAGCCTGGCCGGACGTGGTGGCACATGCCTTTAATCCCAGCACTTGGAAGGCAGAGGCAGGCAGATCTCTCTGTGAGTTCAAGGCCAGCTTGGTCTACAGGGAGATCCTGTCTCAAAAAAGCCAAAAGAAAGAGAAAGGAAGGAAGGAAGGAAGGAAGGAAGGAAGGAAGGAAGGAAGGAAGGAAGGAAGGAAGGAAGGAAGGAAAATAGCCCTATGGCAGCATCCTGGTGGTGGGATGCAGTTACCTTGAGCCCAGCTCAGAAGGTAAGTGCATTAGAGCTTGGTGTGCCTTTTAAAATATTTTTATTAATAATTATGCTTGAGGTTTGTCCTTTTTGCTTCTCTTAAAGAACAGCATTTGTTTGTTTTTGCTTTGTTATGGACCAAACCCAGGGCTTTTCATAAGCTAAGCAAAATTTCAAACACTAAGCTACATCTTCATCCCAAGGACCACTTTTTGACCTTGATCTTGTTGATTTTACTGGGTATTATTTACTATTTTGCTATTTTAACATAATTTTATCTTTGACAATTTCATACGTGAGTTCCGTATTTATATCATTTATACTCCTCTCTCCCCTCACTCCTCCCATGTCGCCCTCACTCTCAACTCAAATTAATGACCTCCTCTTCCATACTTATTATTATTATTATTTCATACACACACATGCCCACACACAACCTACTGAGTCCATTTAATGTTGTTCGTGTGTGTGTGTGTGTGTGTGTGTGTGTGTTTAAGGTTGACCACTTGAGATTGGAGAACCTATCAGCAGAACACTGATTCTTCCTCTCTCAGAGGCCACTGATGCCTATAGCTCTTTGTCTAGGAATGAGGCCTTATGAAATGTCCTGTGTCCATGTTAGCATGACCACTTGTGGTGTCATGTTCAGGCATGTCTTGTTCAGTCAACCATGTTGTTGATATTTCATGGATGCAGGTATTGTCATGTCTATAAGATAGCAGCAGGTATTGTGGTTCTCTGGCCCTTAAGTCTTTCAGCCCCTTTTTCTGCCATGTTCTCTGAGTCTTAGGGGCAGGAGTTGTATTGTACCAATTGGGGCTGGGCACCACACAATCACTATTCTCTGTATTTTGATAGATTGTGATCTCTGTAACAGTCTCCATCTGCTGCAGAAAGAAGCTTCTTTGATGAGGGGTGAGAGCTACACCTACCTGTGGGTATGATGATAACTATTTAGAATACAGCTGGAAATTATATTGATTTGGGAAAATAGCAGGAGGCGCTTCTCCTCTAGAGTCTATGACTCCTCCAGCCATGGGGTAGATGGTTAGGTTTACAGCCAGGTTCATAGTCCCTTCAACTAATCAACTCTTGGTTACGGCCAGGATGATAGTGCCACTATCCCACTATCCTACATGCTGTTCTCCCTTGGCAGCTTACATAGCACTTTCTAATACTATGACAGCTAGTCCTCAAGGGCAAGGCTCCCAGGTCCATTTCAGCAAAATTCCTCCATTTCCTTTGTCCAAAGTATGTGATATCTTCACCAATAGGATCTTACCTTCAAGTTCTGGGAGGCAGCCAAGGGCAAGGGCAAATGTATATCATTTGGGGAGTCTCTTGGACCCCTCTGATCACCACCTGAAGGGAAGATTCTCATGCCCGGCACTGGGGTTTTATTAGATAGTCCATGGCTCTCGGAGGGAGCATCATCACTCCATGAGGTATACATACACACACACACACACACACACACACACACACACACACACACACACATATATATATATATATATATATAATTGTGAGCTTAAAAATAAAATTTTCCTGTAACTTTTCAAACATCCTTAGTATTATCTCTTCTTCCATCTCCCTCTGTATTATCTTCCCTTCCCCCAGTTAGGGACCCCCCTCTTTTCCTCTTTTCTCCTTCATAACAACTATGTCCTGCTCTCCCCCTCTCTAGAACTCCATCTTCCCCTCTCTCCCTGGTCCTTTTCTACTTTTTACTTTGTGTAGTTATTTCAGGTTATATACTCAGAGCTAAAGCTTCAGAGCTAGGATCCACAAATAAAAAAGAATGTGCATCTTTCTGGTCTGGATTACCCCTCTCAGTAAAATAATTTCCATCCATTTACTTGCAAATTTCATAATTCATTTTTCTTTATGGTTGAACTGAGTATCACATTTTCATTATCTATTCTATCGGTTGAAGGACATCTAGGTTACTTCCATTTCCTAGCTGTTGTCAATAGAGTGGCAATGAACTTGGCTGAGCAAGTCTCTCAAGTATAATACCAAGTCCTTGGAGTATATGCCAAGGGGTGGTAAGGCTAGGCAATTGATACATCTATTTTTACTAGAAAGGCTTTTTATTACTATTTCTATCTCATTTGTTATGGGTCTATATAAATTATTGATTGTTTCTTGGTTTAACGTTGGTGATTCGGATGAATCTAGAAATTCTTTCATTTCTATTAGGTTTTCTGACAATGCAGTATAGAGAGGGTCTGGGTTTTTTTTTTTTTTTATATTTTTGAGACAGAGTCTCCCCTTAGCCCCAGCTGGCCTGGAACTCAGTATGTAGATGAGGTTAGCCTTGAACTCACAGAGACCCATCTGCCTCTGCCTCCCAAGTGCTAGGATTAAAGGTGTGCGCCACCACATCCAGCTTAGACAGGTTTTTAAAGTATTCCCTTCTAATGTTCTGAATTTCTCTGTTGAATATCTTCCTTGTTCTTCTGTGATTCTGTTCATTTGAGTATCCTCTTTCTTTCTTTTTGGTTAATTGGGCTAAGGGCCTCTTGATCTTCTTTAGCTTGCCAAAGAACCAATATTTAGATTAGTTGATTCTTTATATTGCTTTCTTTGTTTCTATTTATTGGGTTTTGCTCTGATTTTTAGTATTTCTTCTTCCCATCTACTGGGTTTGAGTTTGGTTTGTTCATTTATTTACGCTATTTCTAATTTTTATATAGGTGCTTAGAGTTATAAATAGCCCCCTGGGATGCTTTTAATGTATCTTAGAGTTTTGCACTTAGGAATCAATTCCAATATACATTTTTATAAGAATTCATCCAACCTCTGACATTTTTTTTCTTCTGACCCTCATTGCTTATGGAAAATCATCCCTGATTTCCTTCTGGACTCTTTGTACTGGTTGCCTACCTTTTACCAAAGGCATAACTTTAGAAGTTTTATGCAGAGGGCTTCCTTCCAAACTCTTCTCCTTGTAAAAACCAAAAATCTAATCTTCTACTCAAACAGTCAAAACCATAGTTTATAAGCAATTTGTCTCTATTGAGAACTTCCTCACCACTCTGGCTTCAGTTATCTTTTTGTCTTTTAGGATTGTCTGTTTGTTTGTTTGTTGTTTATGTAGGTTTTTTTGTCTTTTCAAGACAGGGTCTTCCTGTAACCCCAGCTGACCTGGAACTCACCATGTAGACCAAGCTGGCCTTGAACGCACAGAAATCTGCCTGCCTCTGCCTCCTGAGTTCTAGGATTAAAGGTGTCTTTCACTTTTTATACTACTTTTAGAAAGCTTAATGCCATGATGGTGTACACCTGTAATTCCTGCACTCTCTAAGCTGAAACAGAAGGATGGTGAATTCGAGGTCAACCTAGGCTAT
Organism: Rhizomys pruinosus; assembly: GCA_009823505.1. Taxonomy (NCBI): domain Eukaryota; kingdom Metazoa; phylum Chordata; class Mammalia; order Rodentia; family Spalacidae; genus Rhizomys; species Rhizomys pruinosus. Next base: position 1,829,341 of record VZQC01001144.1, on the reverse strand, counting down.
CTAGCAGGACTGTCTGGGGAGGGAGGGGCTGAAGTATGAGGAGAAGGAAGTAGAGGGAAAAGTGCATTATAAGTTATCTAGATTCCCCTAACTGCAGGTGCACAGGTGGTTTACTTGGAAATTGATCCCAGGAAACTGCAAAAGGAGACCAAGGACAAAAAAACAAACAGCACTGAAATTCATCGCTGAGCTAGTCGCTGCTCCAGATAACATTCTTGATTTGCTGGGTTCTTGTAAAATGCATCCCCTGTCTGTCTCCTGGCAACACTCATAATCTTGTTCTTTCCATTAAAGCCAATTCCCCTCATGATAGTGGCTAGCAATCATTTCCAAAACCACTTTATCTAATAGACAGGTCATCTGGACAAAACATAAACAGAGAAACATTGGAATTAAATGACACCATACATCAAATGGACCTAACAGATATCTACAGAATATTCCACCCCAAAACCAAAGAATATACATTTTACTCAACAGCCTGTAGAAGTTTCTCCAAAATAGACCACATGGGGACATAAAATAAATATACAAAATTGAAATAACTCCATGTGTCCTTTCTAGCCACAGTGCAATAAAGCTTAAAATCCACAGCAAAAGAATCTCTAGTGATTATACAAATTATGGAGATTAAACAACACACTACTGAATGATGAGTGGGTCAAAGAAGAAAGCTCTTCTTTATAATCAAGACCAATATCAGCTGTCAGAATAATAACTTCTTTCATTGCCTGATTGCCTGTTGACATGGAAGGTTCCAATTGACCAGATGGTGGTAGTCTTTTTCAATTTATTGATGAATAATTTAAATGAGCAAAGTCCAAAGTTTCAAACAAAATACAAACTGTGAGCCACTGGCAATATGGATGGCCACAGGTACTAAAAATCTGTGGGTGCTCAGGTCATATATATGTATATATATGTATATATAATTATTGCTTGTTTGCAGTGCATATACTAAAATTAGAATAATATACAGACTGGCATGGCCTCTACACAGACATGACAGGCATAGCAGTAATATCCTATCTATCTATCTATCTATCTATCTATCTATCTATGTAGTGATGGAAATCAAATTGAGGGTTTTGAACATTCCAAGCAAGCATTCTACCACTGAGCTACATTCCAGTCTGCAGTCCATATTTTTAATAATAAATATCATGGTATTTATATATACTTATGCACATCTTCCCAAAAACTTTAAATCATCTCTAGATGACCTATAATACCTAATACAATGTAAATACTATGTAAATAGGGGCTGGAGAGATGGCCTAGCAGTTAAGAGCACCAACTGCTCTTGCAGAGGACCCGGGTTCGATCCCCAGCACCCACATGGCGGCTGAGAACCATCTGAAACTCCAATTCCAGGAGAACTCCAGTTCCAGGGGAATCCAACACCCTCTTCTGACCTCCGCGGCATTGCACAACACAGGTGCACAGACCTTCATGCAGACAGTGCATTCATATACATAGAGAAAAATATTACAAAATTTTTAAAATACTGTGTAAATAGTTGTTTTGAGAAACAATGGCGAATCTACTATATCTTCAGTACAAACACAATTTGGTTAAGTCCATGGATGTAAACACTACAGATTTACAGTGGTCTGCATGTGCGTGTGCATGTGTGTGTGCATGTGGGCATGCATATGCAAGTATATATGCTCTTTCTTCCTGGAAGAAAGTCTGCATTTTTCTGCTTAGGCTGAGTTGAAAGCTGACTTTGAATACCAGCCCTGAGGCAGTAGAGGGACAGCATGGGCAGATCTTGAAAAGCACAACATCACATGGGTGAGATTTTTATAAGAAATCATGCAAGCAAAGTTTTCTCTCCTCTAGCAAGAAGGAGGGGCAGTTTCTATCAGTTCAGATGTCTCAGTCTGAGTATTCAAAACATGTAGGTTTGTCAGCCCAAATATCCATCCCCTGGGTCTCAGATCCCTCTTTGTGTCACATCAGGGCCCCCACAGCTATGGCAGACCAACTGAGGCTGCACATTCAGTCTCCTATACAGCTCTGCTAACATCTATACAATTATTTTTACCTCAAACTATTAAAAGCTAAGCCTACTCCAAATCTTCCATGTTGGTAGCCTAAGGTGCCATATGAGACCTTAGCACTGCTGGTGCCACCATCTGACAGGACTGCCACACTGGATTCCAGCTTCGATGGAGTCCTTATCACTGTCTAGCTGGAAAGTAATCCAGCCAAGAGCCCATCCCAAGGGACTGCTTTCCAGAACCACTGATAGAACTACGTGTCCTAGCAAAGGTTCCCTGCTGACAGCGTGTGAGGCAAAATCTGTGTTCAAGAACATGATTGGATGAGTGATCCCAGGAAGAACATGAAAAAAAGGGTGAACTGAGCCAGAGAAATGGCTTAGCAGGTAAAAGTGCTTGCTACACGAGCCTGACCAGACTTAGGTCCCCAGAACTAATGGTACAGGGAAAGAAATGAGTACTGAAAGTCATCATCTGACATCCGCATGTGCACTATAGCATGAGTGCACACACGCACACACACACAATAATAATAATAATATAATTTTTAAGGAAAAAAGAAAATTAATATTAAATATGTTGTTAAGCTGGTCTAAGGTAAATTGCTAAGGTGAATAGCTTTATGCTTTATATCTTCCCAGGTACCTCTGAAGGGCTGTGTCTCCAAAAGGACCTCCTGGGAGGTAAAAGAGCAGTAATACTGTTTGACATCCTATTGGTCAAGGGTTTAACTCACCCACTCTCTGTGGTGTGCATGGATGTGAAATGAGACCTTCTCACAGGTGATCCACATTTTAATGCCAGAGATGCTTTAAGAGATACACAAGAGATGACCCAGGAGAAATCGAAGTGAGGTGCTGTCTGATTGTCTATGTCATGAAACTAAACCGAACCTCTGGCCATTTATTTCTGCTGTGTAGCTGGTGGTACAAATAGTGGGAGTGAACTAGGTGTGGTGGCATACACTTTTAATCCCAGAACTGGGGACATAGGCAGGTTTACATAGTCAGTTCCAGGCAAGCTGGGGCTGCAGGGAGACCCTGTCTCAAAAAGACCAAAAAAAAAAAAAAAAAAAAAAAAAGTGGAAGAAGTAGGAAATGAAAAGGAAGGAAGGGTGGCAGTGTACACAGGCAGAGGCCATCGTACATATAGGCATTAACAGATACAAGGTTTCAAAGTCAGAGGTGGTTTTTTTTTCCCTAGATGTGGCCCTACTCTTAACATTCCAGAAAATAACCTCACCAGTCTCTATGCACGTGCTTCTAGAACGGTGCTGTTGTTATTTGGAATTGTTTGTTACCACAACATCTGACATAAACAACTATCCAAGAAGGATAAATTGATTTGGCTCATAGTTATAGAGTGTACTAGTCCAGCCTAGCAGGGTGACTGGAGCATGTGGCTATTCACATCATGACACAGGCAAGGAAGCAGAGTGAACATGACAGGAGCCAGGGACCAGGTATAATCTTCACAGGTCTGCCCCTTGTGACCTACTTCCCCCATCTAGATATCCAAAGGTAACACTGCCGTCTGGGGACCAAGCACTGGAAACATGAGCAGAGTATGGGGGGGGGGGTCAGATTCAAACTATAACAAGTGGACTGGAAATTCTCACAATGGGATGAGAGGAATGGTCAGGTAATGTTTCCAGCGTGACAGCAGCTATAGTATCTGAGTGAAGGCTTACCTTCCAGAAGCCCCAGTTTCTCCATCTGTAAATAGGGGAGAAAATAAAGCATATTTTTACTTTATAGGGCAGGAATCAAACAGGCAATAAATACAAAAGAGTTTTATAGGCTATGAATGACATTCAGATATTGTGATGTCTGTCATCATTAAAGTTTATTATTAGTAAACTGGATATTCAGTGCAACCTACCTCCAGCACTAAACCCATATCTAGTCTGAGCTTCTGAAAAGAGAAAATATTGACCTGTCTTGTATTCTTAAGAGAAGTTAAGAAAAACATAAACCAAATGTGATGGTAATATTTAAGATGAAGCAGACATGTTCCAGTGGTATACTTTGTAGAATAAAATGTAGCCAGAGGCGAGTGTGTGGATGAACAGGAACCCTTGTGTACTGTGGGCTCACACTCCCCCAGTGGGAAATGGTGCTGCTTCCTTGAAAAGCAGTATGCTAGTTCCTCAAAACATTCAAAACAAAAACTCGCAATTTGAATCCTTGCCATTCCATTGTGCATAACCCAGAAGAAACGGATTGAGTATTTATACAAATGTTCAGGCACCATTATTCATAATAGCCAAATGTAGAAGCAACCCAGTGGCTGTGACTGAATGAATAAACAAAAATAAAAACAAAAAATAACAGAAAAAAAAAACACTTTAAAAAGAAAGAAATTCTGACATGTGTGGCAACATGGGTGAATCTTGAAGATTTTATGCTGGGAAATAATCCAGTACGAATAAAAGAAATANTTGTTTTAAATCTTTTTTTTTCAGAGTCTCTTTGTAGCCTCAACTGGCCTGGGACTCCCTTTGTAAACCAGGCTGGCCTTGATTTCACAGAGATCTGCCTGCCTCTGCCTCCCAAGCACTGGGATTAAAGTCATGTGCTACCGCCCTTGGCTTGTTTTCAATCTTTTTGCTAATTAAAGTTTTTTTTATTATTATTTATCTTTGTATGTGTATGAATGTACTGTCTGCATGCAGGTCTGTGCACCCGTGTCGTGCAATGCCACGGAGGTCAGAAGAGGGTCTCGGATTCCCCTGGAACTGGAGTTCTCCTGGAATTGGAGTTACAGACGGTTCTTAGCCGCCATGTGGGTACTGGGGATCGAACCCGGGTCCTCTGCAAGAGCGTCGGTGCTCTTAACCGCTAGGCTATCTCTCCAGTCCCGATTTGGCTCATAGTTATAGAGTGTACTAGTCCAGCCTAGCAGGGTGACTGGAGCATGTGGCTATTCACATCATGACACAGGCAAGGAAGCAGAGTGAACATGACAGGAGCCAGGGACCAGGTATAATCTTCACAGGTCTGCCCCTTGTGACCTACTTCCCCCATCTAGATATCCAAAGGTAACACTGCCGTCTGGGGACCAAGCACTGGAAGCATGAGCAGAGTATGGGGGGGGGTCAGATTCAAACTATAACAAGTGGACTGGAAATTCTCACAATGGGATGAGAGAGGAACCAATGGCCCAGTCAAAGGTAATGTTTCCAGCGTGACAGCAGCTATGTAATCTGAGTGAATGGCTTACCTTCCAGAAGCCCCAGTTTCTCCATCTGTAATAGGGGAGAAAATAAAGCATATTTTTACTTTATAGGGCAGGAATCAAACAGGCAATAAATCCAAAAGAGTTTTATAGGCTATGAATGACATTCAGATATTGTGATGTCTGTCATCATTAAAGTTTATTATTAGTAAACTGGATATTCAGTGCAACCTACCTCCAGCACTAAACCCATATCTAGTCTGAGCTTCTGAAAAGAGAAAATATTGACCTGTCTTGTATTCTTAAGAGAAGTTAAGAAAAACATAAACCAAATGTGATGGTAATATTTAAGATGAAGCAGACATGTTCCAGTGGTATACTTTGTAGAATAAAATGTAGCCAGAGGCGAGTGTGTGGATGAACAGGAACCCTTGTGTACTGTGGGCTCACACTCCCCCAGTGGGAAATGGTGCTGCTTCCTTGAAAAGCAGTATGCTAGTTCCTCAAAACATTCAAAACAAAACTCGCATTTGATCTTGCCATTCCATTGTGCATACACCCAGAAGAACGGATTGAGTATTTACATACAAATGTTCACGGCACCATTATTCATAATAGCCAAAATGTAGAAGCAACCCAAGTGGCTGTGACTGAATGAATAAACAAAAGGTGCTTTATACATGCAATAAAAAATTATATTCAGCTTTAAAGAAAGAAATTCTGACATGTGTGGCAACATGGGTGAATCTTGAAGATTTTATGCTGGGAAATAATCCAGTCGACATAAAAGAAATATCAGATGTCTAGACTACCCCAATTCTAGGCAAGGCAGGGTGCAAAGAACTGGGAATTATTGTTACTTAGGTACAGAGATTCTCTCTTGTAAGATGAAAAGGCTTCCGTGGATGGACCAGACAATGCATCCAAAACAATGCAAATGTTCTTAACACTGCTGAACTGTACCCTTTGCAATGGCTACAAGGTACAATTTATGTTGTTTATGCATCACAGGTTGTATGCATGTGTATAATGGGCAACATGCCTGTGTGTGCACATGTCTGTGTGTTTGTGTGAGTGTGTGTGAAAGCTCACACATGCCACAGTACATATGTGGAGGTCAGCCTATTCACTCCTGTGTACAACAGGCTAGCTGGCCCACTAACTTTCAGGGATTTCCCTGACTTTGCCTCCCAGCTCCTGTAGGAGTAGGGTGGACACAGGAATTACAGATGTGTGCACCTCTGCTGACAGAAACAAAGAACCTCACCCCATATAGTAAGAGTACTGGAGGCAGCTTAATTTACAACTTTGCAATGTTGGGTGACATCCAAGAATGGCAGGCTCACTGATTGTGCACAAAGAACACAGCAAATCCCTTCTTCCCTCCTTGATTGAGTAACCAGGCAGGGACAATCTTACACGTCATCTAGCTCTTATCTCTCCCTTCACCCCTCACATTGGTTTTTTTCTCAACAAAAATTGTGTGTGGGTTCATCTCTACATTTTACATACTATTTATGTTAAAGTTTGTCAGGTACATAACCATCTCAGGTCTGCAGATCATTAGGCAAGTTGGGCTCTTAGTAATTTTCTCTTCTAAACTTTTGGCTTGAGTGAGGCTATAGCAGACTAGAAGAGTTGGAGGTACCTAGCAGCCTGTCAGCAGAGGTCCATTGTTTCCTATTCATCTGTATCCGGGATCTAAACTGGCTAGAAGTATCTTTGAAAATGAGCCATCAGATTTTCTTACATTGTCTCCATGTTTTACATGGGTTCTGGGAATCCAAACTGCCAAAAAGCACTGTAACCACTGAGCCATATCCCTAGTCAGAAAGGCAAAGTGGGGGTTGGAGGACTGGAAAGATGGTTAGGAGCACTGGCTGCTTTTACGGAGGCCCTGAGTTGGGTTCCCAGCACCCACATGGCAGCTAACAACTGTCTATAACTCCAGTTCTAGAGGATCTGACACACTCCTCTGGCTTTTGGGGGCATTGCACACGAGATGCACTTACATGCATGCAAGCAACATACTTGATAGATGATTGATAGATTAGATAGATAGATAGATAGATAGATAGATAGATAGATAGATAGATAAATGATAGATAGATAGATAGATAGATAGATACATACATACATACATACATACATAGATACATAGATACATAGATAGATACATAGATAGAATAGATAGATGATAGATGGATAGATAGACATAGATATGGATAGAAGATGGATAGATAGATAGATAGATAGACAGACAGACAAAGTGGTAGTTTTCATAAGCATGCTTATTGCATCAAGGATTCCAAACCAGGTGGCTCATTACTTTCTGGATTTCTTGTCCTGGACCTGTGTAAGGTTTGTGATACAGACATCTCTATTCAGCAGAACTGCATGGCACTATTGTGAACATACCATCTAGAAACATTGCCTGGTCCTACACAGGGGCTCTGATGTCAGGTCCCTCTGCTGCCTGCAATGAGGAAAGGGCAAACCTCTTTGCCCAAATCGAGGAAAGCATAACTAAGCACACCGGGCCCGAGGCACTCCCACGGGCGAAGCCGGATGGAGCGCCCTGTTGCTCTTTCCCTCCACTGTTCATCACAGGCTGGCTGCAGCTACTAAGTACTATTCACACCTTTTCTTTCCCACTGTGTAGACTACATAGCTGGTGGCTGTTCTTAAAGGCTGACTGTGAGTTATTTGTGCTGCTGATATCCAAGAGTTTAAGGATTTCTTATATTCTTGACAGTCATTTGCAATTCAGGGTACCATGGCTAATACCCTACAAGACCTGGCACATACCAGGTTGACTGGGTTTTGCCTCAATAATACTCTTTCACATTTTCCCTGAAGGCATGCTTTTCTCATATTTGAGACTGCTTTTCAGTTTCTGATGGTTCAAAGCATGGGAAATAATACCCAAATCACAGAATCTGTCCCTAGACCTTAAGAAAATTCCTTACCAAAAAAAAAAAAAAAAGCCAGGCATGGTGACGCAGCATGCCTTTAATCCTAGCACTTGGGAGGCAGAGGCAGGTGGATCTTTATGAGTTCAAGGCCAGCCTGGTCTACAAAGCGAATTCCAGGACAGCTGGGGCTACAGGGAGACCCTGTCTCAGAAAAGACCAAAAAAAAAAAAAATTCCTTGAGGCAATTATGTTTGCCATAGATAAAATATCCATAAAATAAAATGAACTATATAGCCAGGTGTGGTGGTGCACGCCTTTAATCCTAGCACTTGGGAGGCAGAGGCAGGCGGATCTTTGTGAGTTCAAGGCCAGCCTGGTCTACAGAGTGAGTTCCAGGACAGCTGGGGCTACAGGGAGACCCTGTCTCAAAAAGACCAAAAAAAAAAAAAAAAGAAGAACTACAATCCTTTTGTATTGTTTGAATTTCAAGTGCATGAGTCCCTTGAGAATATGGCATTAATTGGAGACTAGAGTAATTAATTGGAGATATAGAGTAAAATACCTTTATCTAAGGGAGTGTTCTTTGATTTCCTTTGCCTGTTTTATATGCTTATGGTAAGATAAATTTCAGTCATTATGGCAAAGCATCTCAAAAAGCATTCCTATAAATGATAACAATCTATATTGTACTGTGGTCTTTTTAGGAAGCTTGATATATGCAGCCTAGTTTCCTAGTGTCCCAGATTCTGTACTTTTATTTAAGTTAGTTTCTAAACTCTAGTTTCTACAAACTCAAACACACACAAATCTCCTGGCATTTTGTGTAGGGTCTCAGAAAAATATTTCTCTGAACCACTCCACAAAATTGTCCTGTGGCCTCCAAATGTATCATCATATGCACAAGATCTTAAAAAAAGCTGAGACATCATGATAAAAATTTGTATAATGAGGGCTGGCTAAGGAGATGGTTTACTGGGGTGAAGGACCTGAATTCAATTCCCAGAATATATCTAAGGCCAGATGTGGTGATGCATGTGCATAATCCCAGTGCTCCTTTGGTAAGATGTGAGGCAGAGGTAGGAGACTAGCCAGAAGCTTGTACAGCTAGACTGCAATGCGCAACAGCAAACAACAAAGAAACCCTGCCTCAAAGACGGTAGAAGATGAGGACTGACACCTGGGGTTGTCCTGTGACCTCTCCATCATGTTGTAGCAAGTCATATCTGTACTCACACACGTGAACATGAACATACATCACACACACACACACACACACACACACACACACACACACACACATGCACTAATGGTCTCGGCTTTCAGGCCTTTATTTTAATCAGACTGGTCCAAGAAAGCCCGTTTCTTCTCATATAAGGCATTCGCACTTTCAGAGGTGTTTGCTGGGTACCTACTTTACACCAACAACCCGACAGCCATGGGCATGCTGGATGCAGCTAGGGAATTTTTATCCTAGGCAAGTCCATAGAGAGAAAAGTAGGATAAAATAACAGAGACTAAAGGTTTTATGTCTGCTGTGGGTGTGAGGTCATCAGCTGCACTCTAGATGGCTGGCTCTTCATGTTCAGGGTCTTGCAGGACAGGCCTCTAGACAGAGAGGAGGGAAGCAGCAAGTACCAGATACAGTAGAACTTACTAACTGAAATGTGTCATAACTAAAAAAATTTTAATTATGCGTATGTGCATATCTGTGAGGGAGTATGTACACTTGAGTGTGGTGCCTATGAAGGCCAGACGAAGATGTCAGATTCCATGGAACTGGTGTTACAGGTGGTTGTGAGCTTCCTGACATGGATGCTAGGAACTAAACTTGGGTCCTCTGAAATAACAGTTTATGCTCTTAAGCACTGAGCCATCTCTCCAGCCCCATAACCTTCTTTTTCAGTTCAGATATTTGAGCATTTATTCCCCAAAATTAAATAATTGGAGTGGGGAGTTTAACATTGTATGGCTTCTATAGTAGATTATATATGTGTGATAGATATCTGTGTATATGTGCTTATGTAGAGCAACCTCTGATTTATACTCCTGACCTTGGTGTACAAGAAAGACCAGTTCACCTTTACTTTTATTTTGCCTATTAATATCTCTTCATAATTTAGGCACATTAAAGTTTATTAATAGCTTAAAACATAGATATATTTATATTTATAAATTAAATAACATAAAGTTTAATAAATATTATCAAACTTTTTCCTACTTACATGCCATACTTTTAAGTATAATATTGAAAATTCAGAGGTTTAAATAACAAATGTGTAAGTCATAAAACAAAAAACGTAGCCAGAGGTGGTGATATACATCTTTAAACCCGGCACTCAGGAGGCAAAGGCACGTAGATCTCTGTAAGACTGAAGCCAGCCTGGTCTACATAGTGAGTTCCAGACCAGCTGGGGCTACAGGGAGACCATATCTCAAAAAAAAAAAGAACTAATGGTCCCACCCACCAGATTGTATCCACTGATAACCTCTCTTCCATCCCGTTCTCTACCTCTTCCTCATTATACACCTCCAAGTAACTTCATCCTGAATTGTATGCCCATTTTCTTCTTGTCTTTCTTTTAAAATGATTTTATCAAATATGTGACTAAAAAATATACTGCTGAAGTTTCTTTTTAGCTGTATAAAAAATGGCATCATGATAAATAGAGTTCTTCGACTTGCTATTTTTACTCACTATAATGTTTCTGAGAACCATCTATATTGTGGAACACAACTGGAATTCATCCAAATTTCATGACCATTGTTCTTTTGTTGGGCTGTTTCCAGTTTTTTAGTGTGAACCCATATTGCCATTTCACAAATCTCACTTTATGTATCAAAAGTATTTGAAACAATGCCAAGTAGTTTTCCAGTGAAGCTGTTCCAAAGAACAGTCCATAAGCGTCTTCATTGACTCTCATCTTCTCCAATACTTGATATGGTTAGAAGTCTTGGTTAAGGGCAATCTACTGGGTATAAAGCATCCATGTGATCCTACTTGGTGTTCCCCTGGTTACTGAGGAGATGGACCATCTCTTGTACAGTTAGGTGCCAAACATGTTTCCCTTTTGTGAACTGTCATTTTGTATCTTTTGCTTTTTCTTCAGCTGTGCATTATCATCTATCCTGTAGGTTTGTAGAACACTGCATACTCTACTCACCAACCTTTCGTGGTCATAGATATGAAAATGTGTTCTCCCAAGTGTAGCCTGACTTTCACTTTCTTTTTGCCACTTTTTGAGGAAGTCTTAATTTTTCAAGTAGTCATCCTTGTCCTAATTAGCTTTCGTTCTCAGCTTGACACAGCCTAGAATCACCTAAGAGGAAAGCCCTGACTGAGGAATTGTCTGGATCAGACTGGCCCGTGCAAATTTGTCTTGCTTATTCGCTGATGCAGGAAGGATTACCACACTATGGGCAATACCTCTGCTAGGCAGCTGCTCCTGGGCTGTACGAGAAAGCTAGCAAACCAGAGAGAGAACCAGCAAGCAGTGCTCCTTCACGGTTCCTGCCTGGAGTTCTCACCCTGACTGCCCTCTGTGATGGGCTGTGACCTGTCAGAAGAAATTAAACCCTTCCCTCCCCTAAATTGCTTTTTATCAGAGTGTCTTATCACAGTAACCAAGATGAAATTAGAACAACATCTTTTTCCATCAGTCTTATTAAAGAAATACAAGGGGTTGGAGAGAGAGCTCAATGGTTAAGAATACTTCTGCTCTTGAAGAGGACCCATGTCTAGTTCCCAGCATCCATGTCAGGTGACTCAAGATCACCAGTAATTTCAGCTGCAGGGAATTCAATGCCCTCTTTTGGCCTCTGCAGACAACTGTACATGTGTGTGGATATCTACACACAAACACACATACATACATACACACACACACTTAAAAGTAAAATAAATCTTTATCAAAAACAAAAGAAATTCAACAGTTAAAAGGTGTCCCAGTAAATTTTCCTTCCTAGGAGAGAAGCACTATTGATCAAAGGCAAAGTGATTCAGTGGGCATTTTGGGGTCCTGCCTCCTCCCCTGCCCTGCAGACTCAAGATGGTTAGAGGAACAGACCCTCCAAACACTTCAGCTGGGGGAGGCTAGAGAATTTAATGACTTCCAGGGCCCCTTGGGCACTCCCTAGTGTTCCCCAGGCCAGGACCCCAGCATTTCCACACAACATGGGGCCAGCAGGATGAGAGAGAGCTGCCCACTTGAACTCTTCACCTTATGGGCCCATAGTTCCTCCCATTTGGTGAGCTGGCTGGTTGGGAAGGGTCACTGGATCTGTGGCTCCACCCTCTCATTCACTAGCACCATCTCCACAGCCAGTCCATTCAGAAGAAAGTCTAATTTAACCCACAGATAGGTTGGAGATATAGCTCAGTGGTAGATCACTTCTAGCATGTGGAACTTTATAGGTTTGATTCTCACCATGAAAGAAACCGGTAAAACTGCTTTCTTTAATTGACTACTAGACATGGGAACTGTGGAAGGGACTACTCTCTGTTCAGAACCAAATATAATACTAAAGTCCTAGGGCTATGCACTCAGGCAAAATATATTAATACAGGAGCTCTGACATCAGCAATGGATTGTTCTACCAGGTGGATGTTGGCCAGGGGATCCAAGGCCCCACAAAAGGTAAGGGCTCCTTGCCTCTAAGTTGGGATACCTACAGGAGGAGAGGCAATAAGACCCTGCTGCCGAAGACCTGACGTTAACATGGGAGGGATGTATTGAGACCACACATGCAAGTGTACAGATGGCCTCTGGAATGCCAGAGAGTGTTACCAAAGGCCACAACAACCAATAAAGCAAATATGTGCTCTCCTGAGTCAAGCAGACTCCACCTGTGTCAGCACCCAGATACAGCCTCACCTGCCTGGAACTACTGTGCAGCAGAGGCAGCCATGTTCTGTTATATCCCAAATCTATGGCTATAGCTCTCTCCTTGGAGAAAATAACCCATGCTGATGCCACAAGCTTTACAATCCTCTAGCAGGTTAGATGTTATAAGCCACAGTAAGACCCTGTTATATTTACACAAAAAGAATTCATGGATTAACATTCCACAACATCTGTGTCTATGCCAAAGTAACCTACCATAACATTAGTTACTTTTAAATACCTATATATTAATTGCTTGTCTTCATTAGTAGGATGAAAGGTTTTATCCTGGACAAATGTCAGCCCATGAAAGGAAACGAGCCAGAATTGACCAGAGTCCAAACCGACAGCTCCAGAGAAAGTAGACTGTTTTGCTTTCGTCCACCTGTCCCTTTTCTAAGCCAGGGAACAATCTGCGGACGTCAAGAGGAGGCCTCGGAGTGTAGACAATCTGTAAGGCACTGCAATTGGGCTGGAAGAGGGAGATGGTGAAACTACAGCAATGTAGTCTGGGACCCTCATTTGTCAAATCTTGATTGAACAGAATACAAGCCGTCAACCGCCCCACTGCACGATGACGTGACTCGCGATTTGGTTGTACTGGCCCGTGACTAGTCAGGTTGTTTGGGCACAAAACAGCCTGCAGATAGAGGGTTTCTGCTGAAAGGATGCTCTTGTACTTCAGGATTTATCACTTACTAGCTAAAAATGAAAAAAAAAAAAAACACAACCAAGAGAAAGAGCAGGCCACCATCATGCAGAATGCATGATCTGGGATGCGGGTATGACGGCGCGTGGGGGGGGGCAGAGCCAGCGAGACGACTAGAGTGCGAACACTACATTATAGACCAGCTGACTGAATTGGAAAACCAAATGTCAACTGCAAATCGCTACAACAGCGATCACAATCAAAAATTTAATTAAAAAAAATAACTAAATAAATAAAAAAATAAAAATAAATAAACTAAAAAAAGATAAGAAGAATAGAGAAGTAGAGAAGGACAATGAATCTAAAAGAAAGAAAGTTAGGAAGGAAGAGAAAGAGAAAGAAAAGGATGAAGAGGAAAGGGAGAGAGAAGGAAGAGAAGTGAGGAAGAAAGGAGGAAGAGAAGGAGGAGAGACCAGAGAGAGGAGGAATGGAAGGGGGAGAGAGAGAGGAGAAAGGGAAGGAGAGAACAGAGAGAGGAGGAAGGGAAGGGAAGAGAACAGAGAGAGGAGGAAGAGAAGGAGGAGAGAACAGAGAGAGGAGGAAGGGAAAGAGGAGAGAGACAAATTCTTCCACATTTTGCTCTAGAACTATTCAAACTTCTGCTTTTCACATTATAAGTACTTAATCAATGGAAATACACTTTTGTGTTTTATGAAAGATGAGAGGCCAATTTCAGTTTCAGCCATGTAGATACTCAGGTGTTCTGGGATCACTTTGTAAATCATTCTGTGTCCCTCTGATGATGTCCAGGGCCATTTGTTATCTATCAAAACCCCACAGATACAGGAGCTTCTTTCTGGGTCCTTCACTTTGCTCTCCTGGTCAATTTATCTACTCTTGAAAGACTAGCTGCAATACATGAATGCCACCAGTTCAACATGTATTTATGTCAGCTAGGGAAAGGCAATCTCCCTGAGCTTCTGGGCCATTTTAAACCTTTCCTCGTCCATATAAATCTTAGAATCCATCTTTCAATTTCATGAAAATCTCATTCATATTTTACATGGAATTCAGAAAGAATTTACAATTTTATCATATAAAGGATATGTACAGAACCATGAATATTTAAATGTTCTTTAATATCTTGCAATAAGATTTTATAATAGTCTCTGCATAAGGTTTTCATGCCTTTTGTTCAAGTACCTCTAGCATGGAGGATAGCCAATTATTTCTATAAAAGTTCGCTTTCCTCTTCACAGGTATGGGACTACCCTGTGAGGGACTCCACTCCATTCATCCCAGTATTGATGGCATGGTTTCCAGGAACTACCTGCTAAAGGAATACCACTCTCCTAGATGTCAGCTTTTCTTTACGGGTACTAACCCCAACCTGGAAGTGGAAATGACCAGTCTTGATAATTCAGCTGACAACAGTGCTCTTGAGAATGAACTAGCAGAGATGTGGAAGGACCTTCAGTCTGTGGAAGGCTTACTAAAGCAAAGCTGGCCAATGGGGCAGACCAACCATGTGAAGAACTCTCTTACTGAAGCTGTGGTACTTGGGGGTCTCTTATTATATATGGTATGATTTTTTTCATGTATGATTAGATTCACTTGTATTCAAATGTTAAGAATGCCCAGCAATTGACTATAGCAACTCAACTTTAAAGCTACCACAGAACTTGCTGAATTTGGGTCCTTCATATAATATACTATAGAACAATGCAACATCTCTACTTGGACTGGTGATCAAGCTCTTCAATGGTGAGCCCTGATGAAGCACTACCAGAGGGTGAGCTCTTCCACCAGGGAGCCCCTAGGCCTTCCTCTCAGAATGCAAACAACACCCTAAAACGGTTTGAAAATGAGAGGGTTGCAGGTTTTCTCCAGTTCTTTCTGCTGGCATTCAAATTCCTCCTTCTCAGCATTCTGATTCTTACCTAGGCAACTGATGATTCTATTCCACTTGTCAACGATCTTCTGTTTTGGAGACTGGAGAGATGGCCTAGCGGTTAAGAGCACTGACTGCTCTTGCAGAGGACCCGGGTTCGATCCCCAGCACCCACATGGCAGCTGAGAACCGTCTTTGACTCCAGTTCCAGGGGAATCCAACACCCTCTTCTGATCCCTGCGGCATTGCACGACACGCGTGCACAGACCTACATGCAGACAGTACATTCATACACATATGAAAATAAATTTAAAAAATTTAAAAAAGGATCTTCTGTTTGTCCTCATCACTGATCTTGCCTTGAAGCTTCTCGTCTTCAACTGTTGTTTTCATGTTGAATACACAGGACCCCAGTGAATTCTTGGATGATACGTCTTCTCTCTGCTTCTGGCCTTCAGCTTTGAACTTCTCAGCTTCCTGAACCATGCACTCAATATCCTCCTTGCTCAAGCCACTCTTGTCATTGGTGATGGTAATCTTGTTCTCTTTCGTGTACTACAGCAGAAACATTTTGGATGCCAATGACAAGGGTATCAAAAGTGTTCAATCTGAGGAACACTTCAGAGTGCAGAAGATATGCCTGTGAATGCAAACTTCCCAAGCAGATTGTTATCCTTGGTCATGGCTCTTTCACCTTCATGGACCTGAATGAGAACACTTGGATGGCTGTCAGTAGTGAAGGTCTGTGCCTAGTAATGGTAGTAGTTCACTTAATGAGGGCAGTCATGATTCCACCAGCAGTTTCACTATCAAGGGAAAGAGGAGTGACGTCCAAGGGCAGCAAACCCTGAACATTTTCAGACTTGTCTCCAGATAGAATGGCTGCCTGGACCACTGCGCCAAAAGCAACAGCTTCGTTGGGGTTAATGCTCTTATTTAGTCCTTTTCCATTGAAAAAGTCTCACAGAAGCTTCTGCATCTTGGGGATATGACAACCCCCACCCTGACCCCAGGACAGTATCATGAATCTGGGACTTGTCTAGCTTAGCATCTCAAAGGGCTTTTACTATAGGTTCCACAGTGCCATGGGACAGGTCAGCATTCAAGGCTGCAAGACAAGCATGGTAACGGAAGTTAGCCTGAGCACAGAAGAGGGTATCCTTAACTCATTCACAAGCAGTGCAGAGACAATGGACAGCTCTCTTGTTCTCACTGATGTCCTTTTTTATTTTCATTTTTTAACAATAAGTAATAATTTATGAGTACAAGCATCCTTCATGTAAAACCAATTTGCAAGCAATTGTGCCCAAACCCACACAGTCCAAGGGTCCCACCATCCAGCTGAGGGGGGGGGGGGTTGTATGCACAATCAAGTTGATCAAATAAGTGTCCAGTCTATCTTGCTGTAGTTTCACTATTCACCCCAATCGCAGCCCTTACATTCTACCACGCCCCCTCTTCCGCAGATTGTTCCCTAGGCTTAGAAAAGGGGCACAGGTGGACGAAAAGCAAAGCAGTCTACTTTCTCTGGAGCTGTCGGTTTGGACTCTGGTCAATTCTGGCTGTTTCCTTTCATGAGCTGACAATTTGTCCAGGAATAACCTTTCAATCCTACTAATGAAGCACAAGCAATTAAATATATAGGTATTTAAACAGTACTAATTGTTATGGTAGGTTACTTTGGTATAGACACAGATGTTGGATGGTATGTTAATCCATGAATTCCTTTTTTTTTTTTTTTGTAAAATATGACAGGGTCTTACTGTGGCTTATAACATCTCCTAACTGCTAGAAGATGTAAACTTGTGGCATCAGCCATGGGTTATTCTTCCAAGGAGAGAGCTAATAGCCAGATTTGGGATATACAGACATATCTTCACTGATGTCCTTCTTATGTTTGCACTTAAACTCAGCAAAGAAATGGTTTACCATCAGGTTGTCAAAATCTTCTTTACCCACATGAGTACCTCCAGGTGTAGATTTGACCCCAAAGATTCCATCCTCAAAAGTGGGACCTCCCAAATCAAAAGCAGTGTATTCCTTTAGCTCCAACCTTCTTGTCTAAGCCATAAGCGATAGCAAACTGATGATGGTTTATTGATAATCTAAGTACATTGAGGCCTGCAATGGCTCCTGCATCTTTGGTTTCCCTATTGTGAGAGGCACTGAAGTAAGCAATCACCATGACCGCAGCATTGCTAACAATCTTCCCAAGGCAGGGAACCAAGAGGACTCCTCTTCTGGATAGAAACTTTTTGCCTCCATTTGTATTCTATTTGGACTCCATTTGGACCTTGAGACTGCCTGCATCATTCACCACCATGAAGAGCCAATGCTTCACATCAGACTAAACAGCAGCAGCATCAAACCTATGCCCAATTAGACATTGTGTTCATCAAACACTAAGCTCACAGAGTTCATTGCAACCTGATTCTTTGCAGATATCATCACCAGTTAACTTATGTTCTGTGTCAATAAAGGAAATATAGCTTGGTGTAGTTCTGTTCCTCTGGGCAATGGCAAGTATTTCCACTTTTTCATGCTAGAAGACACCATGTAAGCCCAGCTCTGCTGGCAAAGAGACCACACAGAACCCAGAATGCTGTCACCATGTTCACTGAGCTTCCCTAGTATTGTGATGCCTATGCTTAAGAGTGAAGTCAGCGGTCTTGTTCCAGTGTCTTTTTTTTTTTTATTGTAATACCATGAAATAATGGGAAAATTTCCACACTCGAGTCTCTGGGAAATAGATTACTCTGTTTAGAAAACTTATTCCGGGGCTGGAGAGATGGCCTAGCGGTTAAGAGCGCCGACCGCTCTTGCAGAGGACCCGGGTTCGATCCCCAGCACCCACATGGCGGCTAAGAACCGTCTGAAACTCCAATTCCAGGAGAACTCCAGTTCCAGGGGAGTCTGACACCCTCTTCTGACCTCCGCGGTGTTGCATGTCACGGGTGCACAGACTTGCATGCAGACAATACATTCATACACATACAGAAATAAATAAAATTTAAAAAAAATTAAAAAAAAAAAGAAAACTTATTCCAACTCATTTGCACGTTTTATTTTGTTTTTCTTGGTAGCTTATTGTTTGTGCTTATTTTGGGTTTTGTTCTTGTCTGGTGTTTTGATCTCAGGGTGGTCTTGAATCTCTATGGACCTCCTGCCTTGACCTCTCAATGGCTATGACCAAAAACCAGCACCACCATGCTCAACCTGTTGTTCTTATGGGGAGAATTTTGTTATTGAGCTACTTTATTTCCTTAGTGCTTTCTTTGTTAAAAAGTGGTGTTCTAATGCAACTTTTAAGTTTCATTTCTTATATTAGGAAAGGTGCCGGTCAACTTTCCATGGCTCTTCTTATTTTGTACACCACCCGGCTACTCCCTCTTCTCACTGGGATTATTTTTATTCATTCTGCTTCCCCGTCCTACTATGGATGAAGCAGCACTTTCTACCTCCAATGATGCTGTTTTGCTCATATTTCTTACTGTGTCTAATAGAATGTTAGCAGATACTATACGAGCAAGGACTTAAACTGGACTTCTCTCATTGGTTTATCTTGCACTTTTACTATCATGAAGAAAACCAGGCCTGGGTGATCATTGGTCTTAGAATGATGGATAATACATGCAGCACATCTGGACTCACACACAATCTCAAGCCAAGCTCAGCTAGTATGCAGCCTGAAATAGTCCCCTGGGCTGAGCCACCTAATTCAGTCTAAGTAGCTGTTGTAAGCCAGTAACTTTTGAAGGATGTTGGTACGTGTGATTACTCTGGCAGTATCAATGGATAGATCTATTTATCTAGGTGAGCAGATAAATTATTGATTTTTTTTTTTTTGGTCTTTTCGAGACAGGGTCTCCCTGTAGTCCCAGCTGTCCTGGAACTCGCTCTGTAGACCAGGCTGGCCTTGAACTCACAAAGATCCGCCTGCCTCTGCCTCCCAAGTGCTAGGATTAAAGGCGTGCACCACCACGCATGTTTCCTGAATTTAATCTTATTGCTGTAACTAGACTCCAGGTTGAACTTTGCTTAATATTTCAATGATTTCTTAAATGTTAACATGATGAAATGTTCATTTTTATAGTTAAATTTGCCATTTTTATAGTAATTTTTTTCTGTTTGTGAAGGTATCTAATTCTGATAGTTTATGAACAATCAATTTTACTTTCTGCTTTCCTAAAATGTTTTAAATCTGTAATTCAATAATCTGTCTGGAATGAGAAAGGCAGGTTAATCATTTAGTGTAATACATATGGGAACTCTAATTTAATTCTATTTCCAATTGGAAAATGTTTAAGTTGAAAACTCATTAAGCTTATGTAAATAGATATCCTTTTAGCTAACATGTTTGTTTTTTCACTTTAAATTTTTAATTAAATTAGCATACAAATTTAACTGTTCCAATTATGTTGTGTTTAACCAAGCTGAAATTAAGCTTTCCTTGGCTGTCCAATCCCTCTAGAGAATTTAAATTTACCACACCTCCTAGTAACTCACATTGCTCTTCCTTATTAGCAAAAGGAATGTAGTTGCTTTAAAAAATATACTGCCAATTTATCTCTCCTCTCTCCCCCTCCCTATCTAACCCTCCCTCCATGCCTTCCTCATTTAAAGTATCCCCATTTTTCCCATTTCTCCCTTGGTAATGCCAGTCGCCTATGGTCCCACCTCTCTTGAGCTCCTTCTTCCCCTTTACCCCCAATTTTCTTTCTATAACCCTCCATCTCCCTCCCATTTAAACACCCTCATTTTATCCATTTCTCCCTTAGTAACACCTGTCTCCTACTAGTCTTCTCTCTCAAGTTCCATCTTTCTGTTTACCTAACAGCCAGGGAGGTTATGCATGACCACATGGAAAAAGAATTCTACAAGCTTCTGGGACCTTGCTCATACGAACCTACAGCAATGGTATCAGCATGCACAAGACTCATGACAACTCAATGAGACAAAAACCCAGCATGGAACTGGGGAAATGGGTAGCAAAATCCAATCTTAGCTTAGGAAATAGTATTATCTGATTACTTTGGAGTGAGGAAGAACTGGTATTCTTAAAGCAAGGGATTCTGGAAGGCTGACTAGAGCTCAGTGGATGAACTTGCACTGAGGACTGGCTGAGGACACTAATTTGGCACAATAGGCCTTAACACAAATGACAGAATGTATGAATTCCAGTGGGGGGGGATGAGGGAGGGAACCAATGGAGAAGTGGGTACAAAGATGATTAAGACTTATTGAGATGTATGAAATACACAAAAATTCAATAAAAATATTGTCAGTTACTGTTTTATCTCAAAATTCTTTGTTGTATCCAACCTAGAATTGAATGATAAATGTTTTATTATGGAAAAGACTAGGAAGCTGGGGGTATACAATAGCAGAATGCTTACACCTAGCATGTACAAGGCTCTGCATTTGATCCCCAACACTGAAAAAAAAGACATAGTAGTAATAAAATGAGAAAATAATAGATATATATTGTATTATTTAAAAGAACAGAAAACCACTGTACGAGTAGCACCCCCTACTGAGAGTGTATTGATGTGAGGCAGGAGGTGCCATGTGTCCTTCAGCAGACTCTTCCCTGATACCCCTGGGTGGAAACTGTTGAAGCCCACAGCAGTGTGTATGTAGGACTTGGCCTGCAGTGTACTCTTGCTTGCATGTGTGTTCATCCTCCTTGGCCCACACTTCCTTCAAGTCTACTCAACTAGCACCTACCCTGGCACTAACCACATAGGAGATGGCCAGTAAATATTGGTGGATTGTTGATCAAGCAATTGGAAGTCTGTCCTGAGTGATGTTAAAGTACCCAAACTAATTGCTGGGATTCTATTCTCTTTCTAGAACAGTTTAAAACACAAGCCAAATACAACTCATGTCAAATTTTGTTGAAATGGTTGTCCTTCTGCCTATTACTGTAAGAATTCTTTGAAGGACCAAGATATCCACACAGGAGACAGAAAAGAAGAAATGCAGAAGTGCTGTCCCATTTCTAAAACTAAGTTACTCTGGCAGTGCAGTATATTGGATGAGAGGAACAACCAATCAAAGCTGGATAACTCCTTTTCCCTGGCTACAATATTGTCATGTGAAAATTGCAATGTGCCATCACATTATGAACTCTCTTAAATACTTAAAACTTTGA
The DNA here is from genome assembly GCA_009823505.1 of Rhizomys pruinosus. Taxonomy (NCBI): domain Eukaryota; kingdom Metazoa; phylum Chordata; class Mammalia; order Rodentia; family Spalacidae; genus Rhizomys; species Rhizomys pruinosus. Next base: position 1,807,669 of record VZQC01001144.1, on the reverse strand, counting down.
TTCTCTATAAAACTAATCAAAATTACAATCATTTATTAGGCAAATACATTGCATAGTGGAAAACAAAGGACTTTGGAGTAAGGTGGATCTGATATTGAATCCAAATAGTGAGTGACTAAGTTAGGAATGTGGGGCAAGAGGTGTAACTTCATTGACCTTCTGTTTTCTTTAGAAAAAATAACAACCACTTTGTGAAGTTGCTATGAAATTTAAATAGTATATGATATAAATGTCTATGCAGGGATAGAAAGACAGACAGTGGCACACACACTCATTGGCCAAGTGGGTGTCTGGCACACAGGCTTGCTGCCGACCTCGGGCATCTGGCACCCACCTCTAGAACCATAGAGGGAAACTCTTTACATGGATAGAGGGACAGAGAGCAGCCCACACACTCATTGGCCAGGTCAGTGTCTAGCATGCAGGCTTGCTGCCAACCCTGAGCATCTGCCACCCACCTGTAGAACCATAGAGAGGAACTGTGTGTGTGGATAGAGGGACAGAAAGTGGCACATACACTTGGTGGCCAGGTGGGGTTTGGCGAAGCCAAAGGAATAACACCCCCCCCCTTAAGCTACTGGTACTGTGCTAGAAAGTATAAGCTGCTGCTGGTGCTGTGGCTTACTGTGGTTGGGATGATCCAGCAGTGTCAGTGATTCTAGGCTGCACAGCCAAAGCTGAGGAATAAACCAGCAGGAAGCAAACTGAGTGACTAACTGGTCCTCCATATTAACACTTGAGATTAGCAACAGAAGCCAAACTAACAAACAAAGGGGGGAAAATCCACATTGCAAAGACACAACAGAAAAACAACAATATGGGAACAGCTCATAATAAATCCCCACCAAACTCAACCAGTCCTCTAGAAGAACCCAACAATGAGCTCTCCCTGGAAGGAAACAAAGACACTGACCTTAGAAGAACAATTTTAGACATGCTCAAAAACCATAAAGAACAAATCAGAGAGCTAAAGGGATAGAATGAAAAACTCATGAAGGAGCTAGAAGGAAAGAATGATAAACTCTGGAAAGAACTAGAGGGAGTGATTGACAAACTCTGAAAAGAACTAGAGGAAGAGAATGACAAACTCTGGAAGGAAGTGGAAACACTGAAAAGATCTCAGTCTGAAAGGAAAAAAGAAACTGACCAGCAAAGCAAAGAGTTACAAGAAGAGAATGAAAAACTCCAAAGGAAGTGAAAATACTGAAGAAATGACAGGATGAAATGAAAAAGGAAATTGAACATTCATCCAATCAGAAGAAAAGGATAAGAAAAAGCCTCAGAAGCATAATGGATGAAGCAGAAAAAAGAATATCAGACCTACAGGATAACACAATGCAGCTAAAAACCTCAAGTAAAGATTATGAAAAATTTTTTAAAAACATAAGAGTGGAACAACCAGGAAATGTGGGACACTATGAAAAGATCAATCCTCTGCATCATAGGGATAGAGGAAGAAGAAGAATCCCAAGAGAATGGTATTGCTTAGATCTTCGACAGAATAATAGAAGAAAATTTCCCCAAACTGAGAGAAGACAAATCCATATAAATACAAGAAGCACATAGAACACCAAATAGACAAGACCAGAAGAGAAATTCCCCATGCCATATCATAGTTAAAACACTAGATGCTCAAAACAAGGACAAAATACTGAAAGCCACAAGAGAAAGACAAGTTACATATAAGGAGAAAACCATCATAATTACAGCTGACTTCTCAGTGCAAACTATGAAAGCCAGAAGAACATGGACTGAAGTATTCCCAGTGCTAAATGACTTTAGATTCCAACCCAGATTACTATACTCAGCAAAAATGTCAATCATAGTTGAAGGAGAAAGAAAAATCTTTCATGGAGATCTCCTGAGGCCAGTGGAAGGAAGAGCAGGAAAGCAGGTAGGGACTGGGTGCCTCAGCAAGGCTGACTGTTGATCCTTTAATCCAGCTGTCTTTGGCTTGATTGGCTTTTGTGGCTGTGGGGGTGGAGTTATCCTCCCAACCGCTATTAAAGGTGGGGTTGTGTGACTGACTCTTGGGATCTGAGATCTCCTGAGGCCATCGGAAGGTACCAGGGAGCAGGCTGAAGAGACACCCCCCCCCAACCTGGGATTACGAAGGCATCTGAAGGAGGCAAGCAAAGCTAGCCTTCAACACAGTGAAGAGGCATTTAAGACTCACATTGGAATACAGGCAAGAAGAAGCCCATATGCCAGGATCACAAAGAAGAGACAACACTGGAAAGGGGCAGGATAATCCCATGCCAAGCTCTACCAACCCTATGGAAGACTCCTGAAGCAGAATCCCTCTGGGGATGCCCCAGGACACAGATATCAGAAACACAATTGGGAACATATTTAAAGAACTAAAAGAATACAAAGAACAAATCAAACAACTAAGAAAAGAGAATGAAGAACTCAAGAAGGACCTAGAGAGAGAGAATGACAAGCTCCAGAAGGAAGTAAAAACACTGAAAAGATCCCATGCTGAAAAAGATAAGGAAACCAACCAGCGAAGCAAAGAGCTGCAGGAAGAGATTAAGAAGCTCCAAAAAGAAGTAGAAATACTAAAGAAATCAGAAGAGGAAATGAAAAAGGAAATCAAACACTCATCCATTCAAGAGGAAAGGAATGGAAAAAGCCTCAGAGGCAGAATGGAGGAAGCAGAACAAAGAATATCAGACCTGGAAGACAACACTGAACAACTGAAAACCTCAAAGAAAGATTATGAAACATTTAAAAATACACAAAAGTGGAACAACCAGGAACTGTGGGACACTATGAAAAGATCAAACCTCTGCATCATAGGAATAGAGGAAGGAAAAGAATCCCAAGAGAATGGTATTGATCATATCTTCAACAGAATAATAGATGAAAACTTCCCCAAACTAAAAAAGGACAAACCAAATTGGTATCAAGATTATGTTTACAATCAAATCTAGACCCCGTGTTCTCCTCCCTAGCCCCCAACCCCACCAAAACTCTGCATTCTGCCAAACATGTTTTTTCAATATTTTTCAGTCTTTATCAAAAATTCCTGATAATAGAAGTCGACTGTTCTAGCAGAAGTTCAACCATTTCAGTCAGCTCTTTGATGCAGTCTTTTCTGTTGTTGTTGTTGTTGTTGTTGTTGTCATTGTCATTGTCATTGTTGTTGTTCTTTCCAATATGGGCCATTTGCAACTACTTGGACCAAAGCCCAAGAAATACTTACTACAAGGTAATTGGCGCTAGCATCCACAGATAAGGGATACCATTCATTTTTTGTTTTTCTGGGACGGTGTTACTTCACTTAACATAATATCTTCCAGTTCCATCCATTTACCTGCAAAGTTCATGATGTCATCTTTCGTTACTGCTGCATAGAACGCCATTGTGTAGATGTACCACATTTTCTCTATCCACTCATCACTTGAGGGGCACTTGGGTTGGTTCCAGCTCCTTGCTATTGTGAAGAGAGCTGCAATAAACATGGCTGTGCATGTATCTCTGCAGTAAGGTGAGTCTTGAGGCTACAATAACCAGGAGTGGTATGGTTGGGTCAGGTGGCAAGTTCATTTAAGTCTTCCAAGGGTTCTCCCAACTGATTTCCATAGGCGGCTGTATGAGTTTACATTCCCACTGCGGTGGATGAGTGTTCCCCTTTCCCCACAACCTTTCAGCAACTTGGTATCTTTGTTTTCTTGATCCTGGCCAGTTCTATTGGAGTGAAAGATGATAATCTTAAAGTGGTTTTGATTTGCATTTCCTTAATGATTAATGATGTTGAACACTTCTAAGATGTTTCCAGCCATCTCTAATTCTCTCACTTGTGAAGTCTCTTGTTCAGTTCTTTGCTCCATCTATGGTGGGTCATTTTTTTCTTTCTTCTTTGTTTTTTGAGTAGTTTATTATTCTGGAAATCAAATGCTTTGTCAGATGTTTCTGCGGTGAAGGTTTTCCTCCCACTCTGTGGGATTTCTTCACTTCCTGATTGTTTCTTTTGATGTACAAAGGCTTTTGAGTTTAATGAGGTCCCATTTGTAATTGTCATTAAAATTCTTGTGCAGCTGCTGTTGATTTAGGAAGAGACACAGCTTTCAACTCCAATATGGACTGAAGACTCATTCATCTCCAAGATCCTCCAAACCTTCAGTGCAAGATGGGGACTGCTGAAATATCTAGCTTATGGACTAAGCAGCTACTCGTGGGTTTCAGCCTCTTCAGAGTATAAGACTTCCATGTTGGACTACCCATGGTGTATCAATGAGGCCAGTACTAGAAGATCAAGACAGAACATGGTTGCTTACTGGACCTCATTTTGGTGACCACTGGGAAGGGAAGACCCCAGTATGGAGCACAAGGGCAGGATTATGGGTTGTTGTTTGGGCCTTGCCAAGGAGGAGGCTTCAAACATCTCCTTAAGGAACATGACACATTTCAGCCCTAAAAAAGAAATCATAGCTTGAGGTTTGCTAAAACTATGATTTCATAATCTTGATATATGTGGTGTGCATGCCATAATTGCATATTTTGGAATGATACAGATTTGGAAGGAAAACAACAACAACAACAACAACAACAACAAAGACCCGGGTCAAAGAATTGACTGAACAGTAAATTCTGCCCAAAACAGTAACTTCCTTACATCGAAAAATTTTTAAAATACTGAGAAAGATGAAAAGAATGCATGGCAGTGGGGCTGGAGAGATGAGCCTAGCACTTAAGAGCAACCGACTGTCTTGACAGAGGACCCGGTTCGATCCCCAGCACCCACACATTGGCGGCTGAGAGAACGTCTTGACTCCAATTCAGGAAATCCACTGCCAGGGGAATCCGAACGCCCTCTCTGACCTCCGCAGCATTGCACGATCAATGGGTGCACAGACCTACTGACAGACAGTAACTTCATACACATAAAAATAATAATAAAAAAAAAAGAACAGAAGAACATATATGGGTGAAATGCATGAGCTCTGGTGGGGTGGTGGCAGGAAAGGGGGAATGGGTCTAGATTTTGAGTCAGAAATGTATGAAATGCACAAAAACGTCATAAAAAAATTGGCTTTGAAGAAAAAAAAAGCTCAGAGATCTGAAGCAAACAAAAACAACCCAACGAAACATATCTCTATTGTTTCCAATTCCTGTTTATTGAGATATAATCTACATTCAAAAATGCACAGAAGTTCACAGTTCAACAATTTTTGGATAAACATCCAAAGATATAAACCAGCATCCCAATCAAAACACCAAACATTTTCATCAATCCAGGAAATTTCCTCTCATCCCCTTTCTAGTCAGTCTCTTCCTACAGAGAGGAACACTGTCCTAATCTGTCACTCTAGTTGGTTTTGCCTGCTCTTAGATGTCATAGATGTGGACTATCTCAGTATGTGTTTTGTTATTTCCAAGTTGTTGGTCATCATTACATCTTTTTTTTTTGAAGACAGGGTCTCCCTGTTGTCCTGGAACTCTCTATGTTGATAAGGCTGCCCTTGAACTCAGTCTGCCTGCCTCTGATCCCTAGATGCAGGATTAAAGGTGAAGTGCCACCACACCAGCTTAAGATGGTTTCTTTAAGCCACAATGTAGGTGGCTGGAATCAAACCTGGTCTCTGCAAAGCAGTTGGAGCTCTTAACTGCTAAAAGCCATCTCTCCAACCTTATCAGATTTCTTCTTTAGTACCCATTTGGTCCTGGAATGTACACATTCTTAGTCTGTGATATACTACCTTAAGTACAAGGCAAGCATGTTTCACATCACAAATTCTCAACTTTTCCCCTTCCGTTTTAGTCCCAAATAGTGGCATTCGAGGCTGAGAGGAGTAGGAGCAGTTTGCTGTGGGAGCAGGAACCCAGGATGCATTGCACCAGCTGGAACTCTGACTACTTTTTATCACTGCTATATTCAGACCTTACATTATCTCCAAGTGCAAAGATGTAGATCCCACTTTGGTTCTACTAGGATGTGGTGGAGCATAATGGGTAGCAGTTAACTGGAGCATGTTCTTATATGGTGGGCTCCTCTCTCTCTCTCTCTCTCTATTATCGTCTCTCTCTCTCTCTCCTCTCTCTCTCTCATTTCCTTGCTTATCTCCCACCATGTGCTCCCAGCATGATGTGCTGTCCATTTGACCACTGACTGGAAACTCCAAAGCCATGAGCCAAATGAACATTCTCTTTATAAGTTGATTTATCTCGGGGTAGAATGAGAGAAAGCTGGCAAACACATTCACCACGAACTAGAAATAAAACACTCCTCTCTGGGGGGAAAAATACTTAAATTTTTCAAACTTATAAACAATTGTTTGGTTGCTACTCTCATGTAACTATATATGCACAGGTTCAGAATTGGCAACTTTAATATCCAAAAAAAGTTTATATCTTTATATTGTCTTATTCCATTTATAATGAAATTATTTAGAGATTTTCTAAACATAGAGTCCACCCCCATAATTCCAAATCAAGCAGAACTAGGCACACCTGCTTCCTTTCAAGGTTAAGTTCATAATAATTCAGAATCACTCAAGCTGGTCTCAGGAACAACCTGTGTCTCCAACTGCACATTCCTGTGTTTAATGGCAGATTCAGAATAAGTCATAGACACTCAGTAATTACAAATCCAAGTTTTTTCAATTATGACTTTATTCTACTTGGCATTTTCATTTGTATTAAGAATTTAAAACAGTAACATTTGAAAGAGATAAATTTCTGGCTGGGTGTGGTGGGTGCACGCCTTTAAACTTCCCAGCACTTCAGGAGACAGAGGCAGGCAGATCTCTGAGTTCAAAGCCAGCCTAGTCTTACAGAGTGAGTTCAGGCCAATTGGGGCTACAGTTGGACCAAAAAATGTCCATTTACCAATACTCTTGTGAGATTTAATGCAATATCAATCAAAATCCTGAAGATCTTCACACATCTTGGAAAAAAGTTCGCTTAATTCATTGGAAAAAAAAAGACCCCTAATAGCCAAACCAACCTTGAGTGAAAGAGCTAACCAGGGGGATTCTCTATACCAGACTTCAAACTATACTACAGGGGCTATAGTCATAAAAAACAGCCTGGTACTGGCACAAAAACAACCTGTTGACACATGGAACAAAACCAAGAATCCAAACTTGAGCGTATACAATCTTGCACCTCATATTTGACACAGGGCCAGAGAAGACACAATGGAGAAAGACAGCATCTTCAGCAAGTGGTGTTGGAAAACTGGATCACCACTTGTAGAAGAATAAAATTAAACCCTACCTCTCGCCCTGTACAAAAGTCAAATCTCAGAGGATCAAAGACCTCATGACATGAACCCCAAACTCTGAGGGCCATAAGAAAAGTTGGCAGCAGACTACAAGACATAGCATTAGGAAAAGACTTCCTAAATCGACAGCAGCTGCAAGCAAGAATTAGTAACATGACAAATGGGACTCATTAAACTCAAAAGCTTCTGTCATCGAACAGAAAACAATCATGACAGTGAAGAGAACACCCCACAGAGTAGAGAGGAACTTTCAACTAAGATCTATCTGACCAGCATTGATTTCAGAATATCTAAACTAACTCACAAAAAAAAACGAAAGAAAACCAAATGAAACCCACTGCCATCAGATGGAGCAAAGAACTGAAACAGAGTACTTCACACAGTGAGGAATTAGGATGCTGAGAACACCATCTACGACAAGTGTTCATCATCATTAATATTAAGAAATGCTAAATATAAACCACTTTAAGATATCTCTTACTCCATAAGATAGCGAGGATCAAGAAACCAAATGATACCAGAGCTGTGAAGGTTATTGGGGAAAGGGGAACTCATATATGCTGGTGGGAATGTTAACTCGTACAGCCACTAGGGAAAGCAGTGTGAACCCTTGGAAGGAGTCTTGGAATGAATTGCCCCCTGACCCAGCATACCACCTCTATGGCATGACTCCTCAAGATCCACCCCAACCGGGTACATTGCATCGCCGTTATTTACCCTATCCATGCCGTGAGCGAGACCAGCCATGCGCCCCTACTGCCTGAGTGGATAACAATGTGGTAGTCTCAACAATGGAGTTCCTATGCAGCATAGACAATGACAACTGACTTGCAGGTAAATGATGGAGCTGGATTCGCTAGTGAAGTAACATTAGTCCTAATACAAACACGTGGTATCCCTAATCTGTGATGGTAGCACTTAAATTACCATAATTGTATGGCCACTGAGCAATCTTAATGTGATTTGAAAACAAGTCGTTCTTATATTGTATCCCTCAAAAAATAAATAACAGTAAAAAAAGAAGAAAAAGGAAATTTACGTTGGTCTAGGGATGTAGCAAAGCGATTTTTTTATCTGGTAATCATAACCTATTTTAAAAAAAAATTATTGGAATTTTTTCTGCATTTCATACATTGATTTCCTCATTCCAAACTAGACTCATCTCCCCATTCATGCTTTCTCTTATCCCCCATCGAATTCATGCACCTTCCCATTCCTGCCCTGTATCTTTTTCTGAGTCTTTTTCAAATTTTTCAAGCAGAGGATTATTGTTCTAGGGGGAGCTTTACTGTTTCAGTCCATTCTCTGTCCCAGTTCCTCTGTGTTGTTGTTCCCTCAAATCCGTATTGCTTCAACATTTGCATATATATTTCACACCTTATAGTTAAGACTTACCCATCTGTAACGCAAAACTGTCATTTCCACTCATATTTCAGGAAATTCACATTTTTCCTTTTTAAAATTATATTATTCTAAATATGCACATATCCTCTACCATATACCAAGATTACAAGTCTAAAAATAAGTGGTGGGCTAAATTCTAGAGCTTGTTAAGGGATTTACATTATTGGAGCACATTTGCTTTTAGGGAAAAGGGGTATGTAACATTGATGTTGTTCAGTTTGCTTACAACTAGTGCTGGTGCTAGCTCCAAAGATAGTGATAACATTTGGTCAATATTGCTTTTCTAGGCACTGTGTACTTTAACTTAGCCATAGTGTCTTCTGCTAGTCTCCATCCATTTACCTGCAAAAGTTCCTGATGCCATCTTTCTTACTTCTGCAATAGAACTCCATTGTATGTTTAGTGAACAAATCTATTTTCTTTACCCACTCATTGGTTGAAGGGCATTGGGTTGGTTCATCCTTTGTTGGTGAAGAGAGTAGTAATGAAAACATGGCTGTGCATGTATCTATGCAGTAGGATGAGTCTTGTTGGAACATTCCCAGGAGTGGTATGACAGGAAAAATGGCAAGTTCATTTTGAATCTTCCAAGGGTTCTCCACAACTGCTTTCCATAGTGGTTGTATGAGTTTACATGTCCACATCAGCAGTGGATGAGTGTTCCTCTTTCCCTACACCCTCAGTACTTGGCATCATTGTTTTTCTTGATCTAGCCAGCATTATCAAGAGTGAGAATGATATCTTAAGGTGGTTTTTAATTTGAATTTCCTTAACTATAGCAATTATGTTGAACATTTTTTTAATGTTTCTCTCAGCCATCTTTATTTCCTCATTTGTGAAGTCTCTGCTCAGCTCTTTAATTCTATCTTTTGAGTGAGTCATTTGTTTTCCTTCTTTTGTTTTTTTTGAGTAATTAATATTATCTTCTGTGTATAGTATATGTCAAGCTCTGTCAGTATGTATGCATATGGGGTTTCCTCCCGCCCTAACTCCTGTGGGTTCTTCACGTTCACTTTCCCTGATTATGTCTTTTCAATGTACAGAAGCTTTTGAGTTTAATGAAGGTCCCAATTATCAATTGTCGACCTCACTTCCCATGCAGCAGCTGTCTGATTTAAGAAGTCTCAGTCGTCTATGTCTATATCTTGTAGGTCGCCAATGTTTCTGTCCTATCACCTTAGAGTTTGGGTTTCAAGTTGAGGTCTTTGTTCTATTTAGAGTTGACTTTTGCAATGTGAAAGGTAAGGGCTTAGTTTATTCTTGTACAAGAGGTGACTCAGTTTTGCAAAACACCATTTGCTGAAGATGCTGTCTTCCTCCATCAGGTCTTCTGGCCCCCTTGTCAAATATAATGAGGTGGTATGAATTGTATGTTCTCAAGTTTGGATGTTCAGTGTTGTTTCATTGGTCTACAGGCCTGTTTTTTGTGCCAGTACCAAGCTGTTTTATGACTATTGCCCTGGTATATAGTTTGAGTCTGGAATAGTTATCCCCGCCTCGGCAGGTATTGCTCTTGTCCACATCAGGTGCTTTGGTTATTTGGGGTCTTTTTGTTTTTCCAATGAATGAATTTAAAGGTTCTTTTTTCCAAGTCTGTGAAGAAAACTCTTGGGATTTTAATTGGATTGCATTGAATCTATAAACTAATTTGGGTAGGATGGGACCCCATTTTTATTTATTAATTTTTCGAGCCCACTCACCCACCACCATGGCTAGGTCATTATGGGTTAAGGCTGAATTCGTGGTGTCCATCTTCTGGTGTCTTTTCAATCTCCTTTTTTAGGGGTTTAAATATTTTTGTTGTAGAGATCCCTTGGTGTCTTTGGTTAGGTTTGTTTATATGGTATTTTATTGTTTTTTGATGCTATTGTAGCTCAGGTGACAGAGATCTATGATCCTTTCTAAACACATGGTGTATTTTGCTATGCTTCAGTCCACAACCAATTAAATGGGCCTTATTTCCAATTAGATAGTTGTTAATAACCTCAGGATGAAATTGCCACCACTGAATCCATAGAGATAGTTTGTTGTGCCAGTTATTGTTATTCATATATCTTTACTTGGCTAAACCATTGTTTGTTTTTCTCACTTTGGGCAGAGAAGCTTGTCTTCAAAAGAGAGGATTCTCTCCTAGGGGTTATTTCAGCTTTGATGTCCTCACATGTCTTTTGTTGTCTGCAAGTATGGCCAGTTTTTCGGAGTTACGGTCTTATCCTGTTCAAATTTCTGGGAGGCATTCTGGGCTGGTGTGGTTTATGGTATTTGCTAGCGTACTCTAGGTGATGTATCTATGAAACTGTTATATTCTCAATGGTGACGTTAATTCACCTATATTTCTTTTTGTTCGTAGTTTGATTATCAACTATGAGTGGTTTGTATTTCTTCATGTGTCTTTTGTTCGTATCTCTTCTCTTTAGTTCCTCATTTGCAGATCTTAGCTCCAAATCTTAAGTGTGAGTATGTATCCTATGTACCTGCAGGAACCCAAGGGAATGGAAAGGACATCAGGGTAAGGGAAGAAGGAACAGAGAGGGGGATAGTAAGGGATGGGTAGTGTTACCAAGAGGGAAATGGGGAAAAGGGGGGTGTACTTTGGGGAGGGTACTAAGGAGGGTTATACAGAGGGAGAGAGATAACAGTTGGATAATGTGAAAAACCAGAGGGAAATATATTAGTTCAAAGTCTACTGAAAAATATGCATACAATAAATATAACAAAGTCTCTGAATGTACCTGAAGGCTATATAAAAAAAAACAGTGCAAGGCCGGAAAAAACTCCTTTTGAGTAGTTTGAGACTCTGAAAATAACAGGCTATTGCCACAGTCCCTTGATTGCCCTTCCTAAAAAGTACTTTTTTTTTTTTTTTTTTTGTGATAGGGTCTCCCTATAGCCCAGCCGCCTGGAACTCACTTTGTAAGACAAGGCTAGCCTTGAACTCACAGAGATCTGCCTGCCTCTGCCTCCCGAGTGCTAAGGATTAAAGGCATGGACCACCAACCCTGGCTTAAAGATGGTTCTTTAGCTGCCATGTGGGTCCCTGGAAATCAAGTCTGGTCATCTGTAAAGTAGACCAGTGCTCCTTACTCCTGAGCCATCTCTCCAGTCCCCAATTACTTTTTTAAAAAGTGAACTTCTGGTACACTTTGCTGAGTTGAACTGTGGGAATCTCGGTTTACTCTTTAGTCTCAATCCTCAGAACCCCATTCCTAAACAAACCAGTGTTCTCAAAATGGTAAAGCCCAGTGTTCTTTGACCCAGAGAAGGGAAAGGAGTGGTGGTAGAGAGAGAGGCAGAAGAGGGTCAGGGAGAGTGCCCTCAGGGAGCCTTTGTTCTGTCCCAGCTCTGCCACTGCTAAGCCAGAGCCTAGAAACCACTCTGATTATCTGCTGACATCCACTGCATGACTGTCAGGATCTTTGAGGCTTCTGCCCCAGAAGCCTGCCAGNTGTGCTCTTTTCTGTTTTTCTAATGTTAGGCACCCAGGGCTATAAACTTCCCTCTTAGGACTGCTTTTAAGGTATCCATAGGTTTTGTTGTGTTGTATTGTCAATTGTCATTCAGTTCCAGGAATGCTTTTATTTCTTTCTTTATCTCTTCCTTGACCCATTCATTATTCAAGAGTGTGTTGTTTAGTCTCATGTGTTCTTGTAGGCAGGAGGACTTGTCCTGGTGTTGATGTTGAGCTTTATTGCACTGTGTGTCTGATAGAATGCATGAAATATTTCAATCTTTGTATTTGTGGAGGTTTCTTCTGTTGTCCCAGTATCTAGTTGATTTTGGAGAATGTTCCATGGGCAGTGTCCCTGAGTAGAAAGTGGTATCTTCGCTCCATTGAAAGGTAGGCTCGCGTTAGTGTGAAGTGTCCTATTTGAAGGATTCCTTTGGTGTATTACGTAGAGTCTCAGAATAGTCTACTCGTTTTATGTGTCGTTGACCGTATCTCGAAGGGATATAGACCTTATCTCCTATGAGTGTAACTGGGGTTTATCTGTGACTTGCGCCCTGGGGAATTTTCTTTATAAAGTTTGGTGCACCAGAGTTTGGGGCATATATATTCATAATTGTTGAAATCTTCTTGGTGAATTGTTCCTTTGATAAAAATGTAATGGCCTTCTTTGTCTCTTCTGATTTCTTTTACTTTTGAAGTCTATTTTGTCGATATTAAAATAGCAGCACCAGCTTTCTTTTTAGTACCATTGCTTGGATATTTTTTTCCATCCCTTCACTTTAAGGTGGTGTCTGTCCTTGAAGGTAAGATGAGTTTATTTAGACAGCATATCGATGGATCTGTTTCCTAATCTAATCTCCCATTCTATGTCTTTTGATTGGGGAATTTAGTCCATTAATACTTAAGGTTATGACTGATAGGTTTGTGTTGCTTCCTTTTGCCTTATTATCTATTGTGGTTTGGGTTTCGGTTTCTACTTCTGCAGTTATGCTTATTGATTCCTCTTTCTAGGTGCCCATGGTTGGTTGCTCCTTTCTTCTGTTCTTTTTTTTTTTTTTTTAATTTTATTTATTTTTGTATGTGTATGAATGTACTGTCTGCATGTAAGTCTGTGCACCCATGTCGTGCAATGCTGCGGAGGTCAGAAGAGGGTCTCGGATTCCCCTGGAGCTGGAGTTCTCCTGGAATTGGAGCTTCAGACGGTTCTCAGCCGCCATGTGGGTGCTGGGGATCGAACCCGGGTCCTCTGTAAGACCGGTCGGTGCTCTTAACCGCTAGGCTATCTCTCCAGCCCCTCTTCTGTTCTTTGAATTGCTTCAAGTATTCTCTGAAGGGTTGGTTTCCGGACATGTATTCTTTCAAGCTGTTTATGTCATGGAAGATTTTCTCTCTCCTTCAACATATAATTGCATTTTTGCTGGATATAGTAACCTGGGTTGGCATCTATTTGTCCCTTAACATTGGGAATGCTTTGCTCCAGGTTCTTCTTGCTTTCATGTTTGCATTGAGAAGTCAGTTGTAATTCTGATAAGTTTCCCCTTATAGGTCACTTGTTGTTTTTCTCTTGTGGCTTTAAGGATATTGTCTTTGTTTTGGTGTCTAGCATTTTAACTATGATGTGACGTTGGAGAGTTTCTTTTCTGATCTTGTCTTGTGGGTTCTATGTGCTTCTTGTATTGGTAATATATATATATGTATATATATATATATATAAAACAATAAAAATGTATGAAATGTGCTCAATAAAAATTAACTTAAAAATGTCTATGCATCAATATTAGATGATGGATAGATTATGTATATTTATTTAATTTATTTATTTATATATTTTTATCAAATCTAGACCTACGTATATTTATTATAGACAGAGAGATGATAGAAATAGATGATATATGATAGATAGATAGATAGATAGATAGATAGATAGATAGATAGATAGATGTGTCACTGTGCTTAGCATGCAGTAGGGTGTAGACAGAGACTTCAGTTGTGTAAACACATCTCTATATAAACATACACATGGAAGCTCATATTTACCTTACATTTATGAATGACCACTATCATATGTGTGCAACAGACATATACACAATGAGATACATAAAGACAAAAAAGTCCACTAATTTTAAAAGAGTTTTCCCCCCAAGGTCTTAATTCCATCATTCCCAAAAAGAGAGGCAACTGTAGAGGCAGAAATATAAAGGTCAAGTATTAAGTGATTTATGTCTTACGATCATTAAAGAAGTATTCCCCCAGGTAGTTTCCCTGCATCCAATAAAATTAAAAGTCACCAGATACAGAGAAATTACAAATGGGGCTGTGTACATTTTTTTAAATCCTGGACAAAGAAGCTACCATTAATGGTTTGGGCCACAATCCTGAAAGACCCATGCTGATTTCACACAGAGTTAACAGTTTAACAACCCAATCTCCAAAGTCAGAAATCCTGAAAGGTCAAAATCCTTCAAGTCTAAAATCCTGAAAGAATGAAATCCAAAATATGTAATTTTGGAAAAATTTCAAAGAAATTTGTTTACACATTAAATTTCTTTACAAAATATAAATCATGGAAAAACACTTCCTGGCTATCTTATACAGCAAAATAAGCAATAGCAACCTAGAATAAACAGGTCCACTAATGACAGGTGCATGGGTATAACACTTATGAGAAGATGAAAATAGTATGAAAAGTTAAATGTACTACGAATGGTAATTGCACTCACCCAGATTATAACCTTGGCCCTAAAAAAATACTGTGGTGCAGAATATAAATCTTCTGATAAGAAACCATGACAAAGTGCCTAAGGATTTTTTTTTTTTTTGAGACAGGGTCTCCTGCCTAAGGATTTAACTCTGTGGATAAGCACACTGGTCCAGAATGCACAAATCCCCAGGTTCAGTCTATGACATTGAAAAAAATGACACACAAGTAAGATGAGTCACCACTGCATATACATAAGGTGAGTCTGATGTCCATTGCAGTTTACACTCTTCTGCAGAGAAAAGGACACAATCGCTAGAATGAAAAACTCATTGCCGGCTATGGCTATTAAGTGATATAAACTTACAGTGACTGTGATTGCATGAATGAAAGTATCCAATATCAAGCCAGCCAAAATCCAGGATGAATGAGGAGGAGCTCATGAATTTCCACCCCCAGCTGAGGAGCTATTGGGAATGGATGGATCCTGAGGGAGGGACTGTCAGTTTTCTTCAAGGATATTGGCCCCTAAGAGGTTATTCCTGCCCCAGGAGATGCTCTTACACCCATACACACACACAGGCAGCACTAAATGAAGTCAGTGAGACTTTTTTTAAGAGCACATGAAGTTAGGAAGGGGGGGCAGTGAGGGAAAAATTAGAGGGGAGCGAATAGGGGTAGATTTAATCAAAATACATTATATGCATGCATGAAATACTCAAACAATAAAAAGTTTTCAATAAGAGAACACTATGCAACCCCTACATATAAGATGAATGTGTCAACTCTCGTTAGAAAAATTTCCTTATGCAGCAGATGATGATTAACACAGAAACCCACAACTGACCAATGTGCAGGGACCATGAGGATACAAAGTCCTTATCCCTGAGTAGGTCACTTATTTCAAACTTTTGCCTCCCAGAGGTCAGAAATCATTGTGGAACAGGGGCCAGAAAGATTGTAAGAGCCAGAGGTGGTGGAGGGCCACATAGAAACAGAGTTCTCCAGACGGCTGGTCAGTTACACATATGAACTCACAGCAATGACGAAAACATATACAAGTCCTGTGCAAGCTCAAACCAGACAAAGTTCCAGCATAGACATGGGGAAATGGGTAAGAAATCCCAGCCCAACCTAAGGAATTTGGGGCAATTGATGGTTGCTGGGAGGGGTATGGACAGTCTCTTACAGGGATGGGATTCTTGGTAGGCTGACCAGACTCCAGTGGATGGACCCGCACTGAAGGGCATTTAGGAGCACAAATCAGACCCTACAGGCAATATTATATTTGTATTTATACTTATATCTTTATTTATAGAATAGAGTACATTTAAGGGACAAGGGAGGGCAGTAAGAGAGGGTATGGGAGGGGATCTAAAATACCATCAAATTATATCATATGAAAATTACAAAAATTTAATGAAAATTTTTTGAAAGAAAACAAATGCTGGCAAGAATACAGGGGAATTGTGAGACATCATTATCCATTGCTGGTAAGAATATAAAGTGGGTGGCTAGAGAGATGGTGCTGTGGTTAAGAGCATTGGCTGCTCTTGCAGAGGGAGGGCATTCATTATTCCTAGATTTTACACTTTGTGATTTTTGATCTTTCAGATTTCAACATTCAGGATGATGATGTTTGAGACTATGTCTTTCAGCATTATGATCAGCACTGGCCCTCTATGTATAGAACCATCCTGTAGGAAGCTTCCTTTGCTACGAGCGGGTACAGTACAGCCCTGATAAGGGAAGGGGAGCACAGTACCCACCTGCAGCCACTGTAGGGAACTGATCTCTCAGCGCAGAGGTCAGTTGGTTACTTTGGTAACCCGACCTGAGAGGTACTTTCAACTCAGGTCTTTAGCCTGGGACAATGGAACATTTCCCACCTTTTGGTCATGCCTTTTCCACCTGCCCAAAGACTGCTGGCCCCTGGACAGGAATTTCAGGCTGATGGCTGATGGCCTATTTTCAACCTATGTCCACTCACAATTCACTTCACCACACCAACTATCCAGATTGGTGGTCTAAGGACTGCTGTCCAACCCACTGGGCACTAGAACAAAATTCAGGCCTGCTTCTGCCTCTATGCATGCAAAAAAATGACAGCTGGGAATTCTGTAATGATGGTAATGGAGAATTCAGTTTATTGCCTGGTATAGCTTGCTTTTATAAGCAAAATGATGTCAGATCCCAGAGCCAATCACAGATGCCCCCCAATTCCATGCCACTGCACACTGCTGCCCCACCAAGCATCATGTACCTGGGTCACATTGTCTGCTCCTCCTTGGGGTGGAGTCAGAGAAGTCCCCTGATTCCCATCCACATGGTGCCCTGAGGGGTGCTATGAGAACTAGCCCCAAATTCAAACTGGATCTTCCTACACCATCCCAATCATTTTTAAAGATTATAAATAACATTTCAAAGACAGTAAAATCACTTTGTGGCAGCATAATGAGATAGTGTCACCCTGGTGTTTAAAATGTCAGTGGCTGGTGCTCGAGAGATGACCCAGAGGTTAAGAGCACTGACTGCTGTTGCAGAGGACCCAGGTTCAATTCCTAGCACCCACCTTGGCAGCTAACAACCAAATGTAACTTTAGTTCCAGGGAATTCGACCCCTTCTTTGGACCTCCAAGGGCATTGCAAGACACAGCTACACTTACACACATGCAGGCAATACACTCATACACATAAAAATAAATAAATAAATAAGTAAATAAATAAAATTTCAGTGGCTAATGTAGAAACCCACAACTGGTCAAAGTACAAGCAATAAGTGTCTGAGAAGTGTTCAGCCACAGTTGTGACATCTTCCTTTCCCCTCAAGGTTCAGGGACCATCACAGAAAAGGGGACAGAAAGAGGATAAGAGCCAGAGGTCAGGGAGGACCATCCTAAACAGTGTCTGCTGGACATGACAGGACCACTGCGCTCATGAAATCACAGCAGCTATGCTTGCCTGCACAAGACCTGCCCAAGATCAATCTACTCAACACCTCAGCATGGAGGAGGGGGGTATTCACCCACCCCTGCTGAGGTGCTACTGACGGCTGTTGTCTTCTTGGGGAGGGAGAGTCAGTTTTCTTTAAGGACATGGTCCCTGATAGGTAAGCCACACTCCAGTGGATGGCCCCACATTCATGTGCACATAGGCAGCACAGATTGGACTCAATGGGTTATTTTTTTAAAAGAGGGGCTGCTGAGTGCACAAAGTTTAGACCAGGGATTTCCCAGGACCACCTGAAGCACAGGGTACCTGGGTGAAGGCTAAATGAAGCATATCCCCCACACACACACACACCACCAAGAGGAAATGCTGAGGGAGTGTCTAAGTGGATTCTTTGGAGAACCTTCAGAACTGAAAGGGAAGAGTGAGTTAGACTTCCAATAGAAAGCCTAAAACTTAGCATAAACAAGGAGAAAAATAAATCAAACAAACAAACAACAAAGGCATCTGAAGGAGGCAAGCAAAGCAAGTCTTGAACACAGTGAAGAGGCATTTGGGATTCACATTGGAGTACAGGCAAAGAGAAACACACATGCCAGGGACAGAATGAAGGGACAACATGGGAAAGGTGAGGATAATTCAACACCAAGTTCTACCAACCCTGTGGGAGATTCCTACAGTGGGATCCCCCTGGGGATGGCCCAGGACATGGACCTTAGAGGAACAATTGCAGACATATTCGAAGAAATCAAGGAATATAAAGAACAAGTCAGAGAAATAAGGAGAGAGAATGAAAAACTCAAGAAGGACCTAGAGAGAGAGAGAGAATGACAAACTCTGGAAGGGAGTGGAAACGCTGAAAAGATCCCATGTTGAAATAAAAAAGGAAAACAACGAAGTGAAGCAAAGAGCTACAGGAAGAGACTGAGATGCTCCAAAAGGAAGTGGAAACACTAAAGAAATCACAAGATGAAATGAAGAAGGGAATCGAACACTCATCCAATCACGAGGAAAGGAATGGAAAAAGCCTCAGAAGAAGAATGGAGGAAGCAGAACAAAGAATATCAGACCTGGAAGATAACACACAACAACTAAAACCCTCAAGTAAAGATTATGAAAAATTTTAAAACACATAAAAGTGGAACAACCAGGAATTGAAGGACACTATGAAA
>VZQC01001144.1:1753937-1777290 GCA_009823505.1 Rhizomys pruinosus | reverse complement strand
CAAATGGCTTGTTTTGGCTACAGAAGTTGGTTTTTGGTTTTTTTTTTTTTAGCGTGCTTATTCTAAATTGTTTTTAATTGATGGCTACAGGAAGTTTTGAAGGATACCATTTGATATCAAAGATAGCTGTGGGCCATGGCGATATCTAAAACACTTGAGACATAAGCCTGATGGCCTAAGTTCAAGTCCCAGAACCTATGTAAAGGTTGAAGGAGAGAACTGACTCTACAAAGTTCTCCTCTGACTTCCATGCGTGCTCAATGGCATGTGTGCATGCCCACCCATCATACTTATACACACAGAGTAATAAACTTTTTCAAAATTAAAAATAAATAAATAAATAAATAAAATGTGATTTCAGTTTTTATCAGAATTGACCACACAGGGCAATGGGAGCACTGCACTGCCACTCTGCACATTCGTCTTCTTTGTTTTCTCATAAATGCATCATTTGTGGATTCCATTCTTGGCCATGAGAATAAGATTTTTTTCCTTCTGCTCAGAGACTGATTCAATTTTCCCTATATGGTGGGAATGTGGTGGTAGTTTTCTTCCATGTTAGCAAGGGACATGGCAAACGCAGGTCTTATATTATTCAGCGGTGAGATTGACAGTCATGTAGAGTCAGAAATGGATATAGTAGATTACGCTTCCGTGTCAGATCAGATAGAAAGTCTATCATTGCTTGTTATCTGAACTAAGGATGGGCTCAGAATTTCGCCAGTGTGTATTTCATTTAAAACCAAGCTTTATTTGTCTAACTATGGGTGTGTCTATGGAATAACTTACCCTTAAAAATGTTTTCATTGTCTAAAGCAATGGATCTGTGACCCCAGTGTTCACAGCTCAAGAGGATTCACTATCAGGTCATCTCTGTGTCTCATATTGAGAATGATTTCTGTGAACCTCCCATTGTATAGTTTGATACACCACTGGTGCATCATTCAGTTAAACTGAGAACCAAGGTAATACGGCTCTGCCTTTGATACATATCGCATATACCACTTGAGAAATCTAATTTTTAGCCAATTGGAACAAAACTTTAAAAAACTCCTTTATGCTGATGGCCCCGATTACACTCAGTGGGTCACAAAACCAAAAGAATAGAAATGAAAGCAAGTGAGAGATTTGCAGGGAAGAGTGCAGGTAGACAGAGGATTAGGGCTATGGGAAAGGCTGGAGGCCAGGGTGGTTAACGTGCATTCATTATGTACATGTGTGAAATTGGCAAAGAACAAACTCATTAATAAAAGAATTCTTTATTATAAATAATTAAAATATCATCAGACATGGGAACAATGATCCTTACTCCATCCCTGCACTGGATAACTTTAGTGTCAGCTTGACACATCTAGGTTGAGGGAGCCTCAATTGGGGAACTGCTTCCATTGGACTGGTCTGTGGCCACATCTATGGGGTATTTTCTTGATTGTTGGGCTATGGGAGGGCTCAGCCCACTGTGGGCAGTGCCACCCTTGGGCAGTTGGTCCTTTATTCTATAAGAAAGCAGGCTTTGGGCTGGAGAGATGGCCTAGCGGTTAAGAGCATCGACTGCTCTTGCAGAGGACCCGGGTTCAATCCCCAGCACTCACATGGCGGCTGAGAACCGTCTGTAACTCCAATGCCAGGAGAACTCCAGTTCCAGGGGAATCCGATGCCCTCTTCTAACCTCTGCGGCATTGCACGACACAGGTGCACAAACCTACATGCAGACGGTACATTCATACACATAAATAAATAAATAATTAAAAAAAAAAAAAAAAAAGCAGGCTGAGCATGGGCTAGGGGAGCAAGGCAGTAAACAGCATTCCTCCATGGCCTGTGCTTCAGCTCCTGCCTCCAGCTTCCTGCCTTGAGTTCCTATTTTGGGCTCCCTCAGTGATGAACTGTGACCCAGGAGATGTAAGCTGAATAAACCCTTTCCTCCCCAAGTTAGTATTGGTCAGAGTGTTTTGTCCTAGCAATTGAAGGCAAACAAGAAGAACCCCTGAATTAAATAACAAAAAATGAAAAGTAAATATTCGTCCTATGACTGCTGCATTATGTTTGGGAAACATATGTGAACAAAGGCATGAGGTAGTCAGAATAAAATAGTATTTCCAGTTTGCACTAGACACAAAGCTGCAGACATGAAAAACACCGGGGATGAAAACACACCTAGTATGAGCAGTAGCTACTGAAAGCAGACATGTGGTTGCTTCTTTCCATCCATATGTTTTATTGCTATGTTTCAATATTCTCTACAGCATCACCGTATTAATTTTACACTCATTAAAAATTGCATTAAAAATGAATTAAAGTCCCTTAAACTGGATTGTTATGGCGATTAGTGAAAGTTTTAGTATGTAACTTACTTATTCTTATTTATCCTTCTTTGTAAAATATACTCTTTTATGAATATTAAAATGGGAGTGTGACCTCTGATATATTTTTAAATTTAAAAAATAAATAGAACATGAACAAAAAAAAAAAAAAAGACTGGCTAGGATCAAGAAGACAAATGATACCAAATGCTGGAGAGGTTGTGGGGAAAGGGAACACTCATACACTGCTGGCGGGAATGTAAACTCGTACAACCACTATGGAAAGCAGTATGGAGAACCCTTAAAAGACTCAAAATGAGCTTACCACCTGACCCAGTCATACCACTCCTGGGTATATACCCATAAGACTCATCCTACTGCAGAGATACATGCACAGCCATCTTTATTGCAGCTCTCTTCACAATAGCAAAGAGCTGGAACCAACCCAAGCGCCCCTCAACTGATGAGTGGATAAAGAAAATCTGGTACATTTACACAATGGAGTTCTATGCAGTGGTAAAGAAAGATGACATCATGAACTTTGCAGGTAAATGGATGGAACTAGAAGATATTATGTTAAGTGAAGTAACAGTCCCAGAAAAACAAACGACAAATGGTATCCCTCATCCGTGGATGCTAGCACCAAATACCTAGCTTTTTTTTTCTTTTGGTATTTTTGAGACAGGGTCTCCCTGTAGCCCCAGCTGTTCTGGAACTCACTCTATAGACCAGGCTGGCCTTGAAGTACCTATCTTTAAGGCAGACTAAGCAATGTTAATGTTATATTCCTCGTGATCTGAAAGCAACTGTGCTCTTATATTGTGAATCCCTTAACAGGTTCTAGAACTAACCTACCATTTATTTTCAGACTTTGGAATTTTGGTATATGGGTGGAGGGTATGTGTGCATATTTTAGAGTAATATAAAATCGAAATGGAAAATGTGAATCCTGAAATATGATTTGGAAATAACACAGTTTGTTTTCGGATGACATAATTTTAGTATAGGTGAGACATATATATGTACACACATATATATATGCATACATTGAAGCAATGCAAGTTGTAGGGAACAAGAATAGAACTAGAACAAAAAAACAACTGAAACGGTGAAGTCCTCCCAAAAGCAATAATCCTCTGCTTTGAATAAAAACTCTGGAAAGACTCAAAAAAATATGCAAGACATGTATGGCAGAATGCACGAACTCAAGTGGGGTGGGGGGCATGAAAAGGGAAATGAGTCTAAACTGGATTGAGAAATTATGTATGATGTATGAAAAAGTTTAGTAGCAATAAAAATATATTAAAAAATAAAGATTAATATACCTGCTCCCCCAAAATATCTTTAAAATAATAATTTCTGTACTACTTTGTCTTACAGCTGACACTAAAGTTTTGTGACTGTTTGCTTTGAAATAAGGCAATTCACTTTAAAATTGGCCATTCGAGACTTTATACCAGCTTCTAAATCTCAGGAGTCGAAAAATCCATGCATAATTCATTGTCTCAAATCAGTTTCTAAAATTCTTGACCTGGCCTTTTCTTCAGCTATTGAACCAGAGCTAATACCCCGTCTTCCCAGCAGAGGGCAACAAGCCCACAGGACAGCGCTGCAGCACAGATCAAACTTTCTTAAAAGGTTTCGCTGGAAGCTCCTCTGAAAGCTGTGGTCAAGAGGCACCAGAGGCGGGCACAACGTGCAAGTGTGGGTCCCTGCCCCAAAACAAGGAAAATAAGTTCTTTTGTTGTGCAGTCTCTCCACCTGTCGTGGTGTGCTTTGTTGGCTAGCTACATGTCCTCTGGCACAGGGGCATTGGCAGACTGCTGGTATGCCAGACTCTCAGCATGCCTGGGCTCTGGCAATGACCAAGTTCATGGAAGGCTAGGCCTGCCCTATTATCCTTCCCCCAATCCCAGCCAGCCCCTGGGGTACAAGGCAGCTGCAGGTAACCCAGATTCAACCTTGGGGAGTGGCCTGGCAGCTTGAGGTAAGACCATACAAGAGCCAAGGCTTCAAGCCCTCTGCACAGCCCCTTTCCTCCCATGGGATTTCACTTACAGGACACAAATGCAAACACTAAGATATGACGAACTTCAAGATGCTACCCTTAGAGCCCAACTGGGGCCAGTTCGAGAGCACAGAGCATAAGGCCTCCAGAGCATCTCACACTCTGAGCCCAGCCCACTCCAGCCTTGCAGCCCCCCCCTCAATTCACATTGTGCCGCCCCTGTGGGCTTCCTAGGTCCTGGACAAAGGGTTAGGATGTTCCCCATAGGTAGGGGTTGAGAAGATCTCAAACATAGATCAGCTTGAGACCTCTCTGCACAGTGCTTCCGGGTTTGTCTCCATCCAATGAAGAATTCAGAGGAAACTCAGGAATCAGAACAAGTTCAGGACTGGAGAGATGGCTAAGCAGTTAAGAGAACTGGCTTCTCTTGCAGAGGACCCAGGCCGGATTCCCAGCATCCATGTGGTGACTAGCAGTCATCCTTAGGTAACTCCAGTTCCAGGGGTATCGATGTCCTCTTCTGTCCTCTGAGTGCTGCATGACCCAGGTGCACTTACATACATGCAGGCAATATACTCATACACACAAAAACCAAAAATGATAAAACAAAATTTTTTTTAAGTAAAAGTGTTTTACAGGGCAAATGTGTACACAGGAAGAGTGAGTATGGGCCTCTCAAGAAAGACTCACATTGGATAGCTCAGTCTATGAGCAAATCTTAATGGAAGAGAGGATTATTCATGAGTTAAGGGAGAGGGAGAGAATTTGAGGAATGGGTGGGAATTTTTCTACCTCAAGGACCAGAGTTGAGACACTGTCAGGTGGGACTTCATTTCAATCAGTACTGCTTGTTCATGTTCACCTCTTGCCCCTTGCCCCAATTTTCCCTCCATTTAAACCTAAAGTGCAAGTTGGTATCCCAAAGATGGGCTTAGGGATCACTGGACTCTTTCATCTGTTAGTCTCATTGATGTGGCTATATTGAAGAAATAGCCTCTCCATCTTTTTCAACACTACTTGTCCCTTTAATTAGCATATTAGGATGGATGGCTGAGCTGGGATGGGTCTCTCCTAATTCAAGAAGAGTTAGGACATCTTAAAGATAACCATATTTATTTTTTGAAGAGCTTGTAGTCTTGAAAATATTCAGTAATGGTACATTTGATTCTAGGATGAGTCACAAGCTAACTGGATTGATTATGTCTGGTCAATACAGTTCTTTGTTAAACGACATTGGCTTTCGTGAATAACAGGGCGTTCAATTCTTTAACCCTTGTCTCTGTCCACTTGGAGAGGAGATCAGACAACTACAATACAACCTCATGAGCTCTATGCAGGAGGTATCAAAAGGATGCTAAGAGAGATCTTGGAATGATGAGAATGTTCTAAAACTGTGTGAGGTAAGGGTTATAGCTTTGTGTGTGTGTGTGTGTGTGTGTGTGTGTGTGTGTGTGTGTGTAAACCTGGGGTTGAACCAGGGATCTTTAGATGACAATCTTTTAATAGAGCAATGATAGGACTGGATAGATGGCTCATCAGCTAAAGTACTCTGGCAGAAGACATGAATTCAGTTCCCAGCACCCACATGGCAGCTAACAACTGTCCATAACTCCAGTTCCAGAGGACTGACACCCTCTTCTGGCCGCCAGAGGCATGTGCACATGGGTACACTTACATACATGTAGGCAAAATACTCATATATATATATATATAATATTATATATATATGTATATGTATATATATATATATATTATTTAGAAATTTCCCCATCCCCTAATCTGTGATATTTTTTATACCAGCACTAAGGAGTGACTTGGTCACATCTCTTACAAGTGAAATAAAGAATCTTAAAGTCACACAGCTTGCAATTGTGGAACCAAAATTAAAAGGCCAGAACCCAAGACTCCTACATTTTATTTCTGTGCTTTTTGTAGAGACCACACTGTTCTGCATGCATGGCTTGCCACCTGAGCTTGTTGGTTCACTCTGGGGGCAGGAAGCAGCAGCTGGCATTGTCTGCCCCTGGTAACTCTTCTTGATAGCCCAGCACCTTGTAATTGACTCTGCTTAAAAGCAGCGTTCAGTTAGCTAAGCTTCAGTTGCCATTTAGGGTCAGAATAGTAGTGATGTTTTATTAATTAGTCCAAGCGTTTGATGGCTCTCAGCAGTTGCAAACTGAATGTGAAGAGAACATAGAGGGCAGTGCATGTACTTTGAAACACCACAATAGACAGACAGCCTATGAGTCACGTGACTCTAAGTGCTTGCTTCCTAAGTTATCATTGATCTCTGGTCCTTATGGAGTTCATTGCTGAGCCCTGAGCAAGGCACTTGTTCCAGCCCATCTACTGTAGCTAATTGGCCACAACTGCATTTCCCATCAGGGCTTCCTCTGTGGTGACTGGTAATATTCAGAAGCAGGACAGACACCAAGTTCCTTCCATTGTGTCTTCTTAATTAAACTGCAAATCGTGATTGCCTTTTCATCTTGAAATCAAGATCTTAGATTTCATCACTGGGTTCCCATGTTCATGCTTTCTATGACTATTTTTTAAATCCTGACTCTAAGTTACCAACAGAGATAACTTTTAGATAAATAACATATTTTCATTGGATACAAACTGTCATATGTGATTATCCAGCAGTGTCTAGTATAGAAGCATTGCAAAAGGGACAAGAATTGGACACAACAGTGGGGCCGGACAACATGAAGTGAACCCCCTCCACCCAGGAACCACCACTTTATCATTCCTGATCTCTGAAAAGGAAAAATTCCACCTGACCTTTATGTTTAGAGAAGAGGTTTGGTCATTAGTTGAACACTGAGGGAGAAAAACACCTAGAGATTATAGAATATAATTTGGTTAATAATAGAACTATTTACAGTGGAACTGTCTCACAACAGATTGATAAGGACGAGACTAGGAGAATTTAAAACTGGGGAGACCCCAAGGATATCCTGGTTCAAATTCATTTTTATAGAGGAGTTTAAAAAATGTAGAAAGCAATCAGGGTTTCAGATACCTATTTTAAAGGTGTTTCTACTAAACCAGGGTTGCTGGCACAATTCCTGAAACCCCAGAGACTGAGGCAGAAAGATTTCAAGGTTGAAACAAGCCTGGGCTACAAAATGAGACCAATCTCAATAAAATAAGGCTATTTCTACAATGGACTCTTTGATGGGATTGGATTCTATACAAAGTCTATGTGAAGAGGGAACAGAACTTACATTTAATTCATTAGAATGCACCACAACAGTGAAATGACAAATAGATCTTTTAGGAGATCTTGACAAACTCCTCTTCATGCAATAAGCTTTCTAGATCCTTCATCATCCCGAATACCCTCAGTGTAGTTACATGGCCAGTGTCCTTCTCAACTTTATATCCTCAGGCTTCTTCTCACCACTTTGGGGGTGGTAGGGTTGGCACCTCCCTGAAACCCAGGTAGAGCTCATTAATGCAAACCAAGGTGCATCCATTTGGGGAACATTTACATAAAGTAAAATCTCCCAGGCCCCTTCTAAAGAAAGCGCTTAGCAGTGGAGACAGGAGTCCCCTGGGCTCCAAATGCATTTTACCTGCTTCTACAACAGTTCTGTAGTTTTGACTGGGGAGTTACCAGAAGATTCCCTGCAGGGGCCAAAAGACATAGTCACTGGACTTTCCTAGAGCCTCAAACTTATTCTGGGGTTGGAAGGTCCAAAGTTTGATTCTCTAAGCAAGTCTACACCTTCCCAGTTGCCAAAACAAAGTTGATGTCTAGGGCGTTGACCAAATTCTCTAGCCAGCACACATGGCCACTTGTGCCCCTTCTCACCCATGGAAGCTCAGCTGTGATCTGGGAGCTTAGGGAAGTGTTCGCTTTCCTGATGAAAAGGATGGACATCCTTTGCAGCGTGTCCTCATTTGCTGAGCCAAAAACGCTGAAGTGGTATGGGGCAGCAACATTGCGCTGTGACTTTTTTATTATTTGAATATGATGATGAAGCCCCACAGGCTCATGTGTTGAATTCTTCATCATCAGCTAGTGGTGCTATTTTTAGAGGCTGTGAATTGTTTAAGAGGTAGAGCCCTGCTAGAGGAAATAGATCATGGGGTGGGGTGGTACCTGTCTCCCATTCTTTCCTCTCTTTCTCTGTTTCCTGTCCACCGCAAGGTGAGCAGCCTCTGCCCAGTGCTCTTGCTGCCTCATTATAGGCCCTGAATCAACAGAGCTAAGGACTGTGGATTAAAGCCTCTGAAACTGTGAGCCCCCCAAAAAAATCCATGTTTCCTTTAAGTTATCGTTCTTCACTGAATCTGATTACTACAGACTGTGAAGGCAATGTCGGCAGACATATGATGGCCTGACCTCAAGGCCAGAAGTTGCCTCCTCCAACTCCACATCACAGGATGAAAACACGTGTCTTCAGCGTCACATCCCCCTAATCAATGAATGTACTGTTACTAGAAGTCAAAGGTACTCCGGCTCGGTACAACATTGTTCCTCCTACTGAGCACTCCCTACTGCTCCTCCCCTTTTTACCCCACTAGCCCAACTCATGCTGAGGTTTCAGGTCCTCTGGGAAGTCTCCCTGGCCTTCAGAGTCAGAATCTGACCTCCTCCCAGGAGTGCACCCCAGTAGCTTGCACTTCCCCTGCAATGACACTGTAACTATAGTATTTCTTGATATATCCTGCTTGGCACTATGCTGTGGACTGAACTATGTCCCCTAAACTTCATATATTGAAATCGTAATCCCTGGCATACCAGAATATAATTGCCCTTGGAGTTAGGGCCTTTAACGAACTGATTAAGGTAAAAAAAAAAAAAAATGGAGGTATTAGGGTAGATGGGCCTTAACCCAGTGTGACTAGAGTCCTTATAAGGAGAATAGATTAGAATACAGACACATAGAGGGCACACGTGTGAGGACACAGGGGAAGATAGTGATCTATAAGCCAAAGAGAGAAGGCTAAGGGGAAACTTATCCATACCTTTAAACTAAGAGAAACTGTGATAAAATTGAGCCACTTCGTCAAGATAATTTGTCATGGCAGCCTGAACTGCTAATACACAGCTACTATGTCCCAAAGGAATGAAACATCACTTCATTAAGCCACCTCATATGATTGTAACAGCTCTCTGCTGAGAGACAGGGAGAGATTGCGATTGCCCGTGCTGGTCTGTTGCAGACTTCCAGTGGAACCAGTAGACCTCCGACACAAAGCAAATAAGAAACTTGAACTCTCAGTTGTATAACCAGAAGGAAGTGAATTCTGCCAACAACCATGAAAACCGGAAGACGGCTCCAAGCTCCAGCTGAAAACCAACCTGGATGACACTTGCATTACAGCCTGTGAAGCTGGCCCAGCTAACCCATGCCCGACTCCGAGGCTGTAGAAACATGAGATAATGGACAGGAGGTGTTCTATGCCATGAAGTGTATAGTCATTGGCTACACAGCATAGCTGGTTGGTATACACCTGCTGGTAGATTTTCTATTCCTTGGTGTCAGTGAAGGAAGTAAAGCAAGTGATATTCCTATGACTCCAAGCTAAGAATGCTCACTGAAATCCTGTAATCATACTGGACCAGAGAGCCAAAAGGGAAATTAGAAAAGCTATTGAATTCTCTGCCACCCTCAAACACATTTTGCTCTCAAGGTTTTTTTGTTTTGTTTTATTTTGTTTTGTTTTGTTTGTTTTGTTTTGTTTTTGAGACAGGGTCTCCCTATAGCCCCAGATGGCCTGGAACTCTGCAGACCAGGCTGGCCTTGAACTCACAGAGGTCTGCCTGCCTCTCCCTCCTGAGTGCTAGGATTAAAGGTGTTCACCACCACGGCCAGCTTAAAGATGGCTCTTAGCCACCATTCGGGGACTGGGAATCAAACCTGGGTCCTCTGCAAAAGCAGTTGGCACTCTTAACCGTTGAGCCATCTCTCCAGGCCCCCTCTCAAAGTTTAATGGAGTAAAGTCATAGCACAATTTGAGAAACACACTAGCAAGCTGTCCAAAATTGGCCTTATCCTCTGTCTGTTTGACATATCCTAGAATCACCTGGAAAGAGAGTACCTCAACTGAGACATTTCCCAAATCAGTCTATGAAAGATTGTCTTGAAAGCCGATAGCTATGGGAAAGCCCACCCCTTGGTGGCAGAGACATCCCTATTCAAGTACACCTGAGCTGTTTAAGAAAGGTAAATTAGCCAGACTTGGTGGCGCACGCCTTTAATCCCAGCACTTGGGAGGTAGAGGCAGGCGGATCTCTGTGAGTTCAAGGCCAGCCTGGTCTACATAGAGAGTTCCAGGACAGCTGGGGCTGCAGGGAGACCCTGTCTCAAAAAGACTAAATTAATTAATTAATTAGTTAATTAATTAATTAATTAAAGAAAGATTAGAATGAAGCCAAGAGTGAGCTAAAGAGTGAGCCAGCAAACAGTTTCCTCCATGGTTTCTGCCTCAACCTCCTGCCTTGACTTCCTTCAATGATGGATTGTGACCTGGAAGTATAAGCCAAATAAACTCTTTCCTTCCCAAGTTCCTGTTGGTCAGAATGCTTTATCACAGCAACAGAAAAGCAAAAAAGAATACTTTCCCATCTTGAGATCTAAGAAATCTATCTGTATGAGATATCTATCTCTATGCAATAAGAGGCATCTGGAGTCATCCTTTAAAATGCATGTGGCTGAGCCACACACACAACCATGAATTCAAGTTTGCACTCAAGGACAATCAAGGACATCCAAGTGCTTCTGACACTCAGACCCATGGGCTACTGTCACAGGTAATGATTTATCTATCTCTATATTGTTCATTGTAGTGACAACTTGTTTGCCTACTTTGTTGTTCCTCTGTACTTTTGTGAATCACGTGTCATGCAATTGTTTTATGCTATGTTTCTGGGAACGACTGACTGGTCAAGCTATTATTTCAAAAAGGGTCCTAGGAGTCAGCAGGACTTATTCTTAGCATGGGGCCACTGACCACAGGCTGTCTAGATCCTGGCCTTGGGTTCAGCTATGTCAGCAGAAACAACCAGAGAGAGAGAGAGAGAGAGAGAAAGAGAGAGAGACTGATCTCTGGCCCAAATGTTCCCTCCCCTCCTCACATTATGTAGATGTCATCATACTAACTGGATGCTCTTTGGCTTCTGTGTTTGCTTTTTTGCAAAAAAGGTGGGTTTTAACTTTTTGTCTGGTGGTCTCCTTGGGTATTCCCGACGCCATTGCATTACCCTTTGAAAAATGTCACCTTGGAATACTTTCTATTAAGTGAAATGTTGGGCACAGAAAGACAAACACCATATGTTCTCACGAATAATACGTGAGCTAAAAAGTCCAACTCATCAAAACAGAACATAGAAGATTGGTTACCAAGGACTGGGAAGTGGGCATCCAGGAAGGGCAGGAATGGAGAGAAGATGATTAATAGGTATGGGGTACAGTTGTATAGGAAGAATAACTTCTAATGTACCATGGTTGGCAACAGTTACTTGAATATTTCAAAACAGTTAAAGGTAGGATTATTTTTTTTTGTTCCCGTGTTGTATGCCTTTTCCTAGGGAGATATTTGCACTAAAGGCACTGCTAATAGACCAAGGAAACAATTCTACCCAAGCCTAGCTTAGTGAACCAGTGACTGTGTTAAGGTTACTTACTAGAGTATGGACGACTCAAAGGCATTCGGTCACTGGAAAGCCCACCCCAGCATGGAAGACAGCTCATGAAAACTGCATCCCAGGAGATTGCTGCATGCCTGGCTGGCAGCGTGACTGGTCAGAGAGCCTTGTTTCCCCAGCAATTGTTACAATTTACCTTGTAGAGCAGTGTTGTGAATCTTGTCAGTTTCAGGAACTTCCTGAATTGTTTACTTCCTGAGCCTTGAAAGGTTAACTTCTTGAATCTTAAGGAACAGCCCTCTAAGGTGGAAAGTTTCAATTCAGAGGAAATTGCTTCCAACATTCCACCCCTTCCTCCAGTTCCTGCATTCTTTCTTCTTATCATTTATGTTTCCTGAACCTTGGAGAAGATAACTATAGATGTCTGATTATTTTCTTCCATTTTCTTTCATTTGCTGATTATTGGACCACTATGCTACAGCAACAGTCACTTGTCTCAGGAGCTTGACCAGTTATGAATCTCTGCAATATACCTCTCATTGCAAAATAAAAAAAAAAAAAAAAAAAAAGAATTTTACTTCCATGGCCAACTGAGGCTAACAGAAACAGTAATCTACCAGCCTAAGCGCAAATGTTCAGAAGGCCATTTAACAGGTAGGTCACATCCATTCAGCAAAACAATAGCAGCAGCTTTCCCACTGGGGACTACTGTTATGGGAATTAACCATAGACTAATCTGCCCTTTGACAAGACTCCAGCCAAACTCTGGAGGCAGAGGAAGTTATTCTTGCCCAGGGTCCCCAGATTGGGCAAAACATACACCAGACAAACTGAAGCCCTGATCAGAAATACATACAACTTTTGATAGGATTTTTCCAGTATCCCTTGGCAGTAATCATATTGCCGGATTTGAGATTTCCAGTACAGAAGTGTATGTGCCCCTTAAGTTATCATAGAAAATTTAAACAGTGTTCTAGAAAGAAGCAGATATTTGGGGCAATTGTATGATGACTTCCCAGAAAGCCACTGATGCCAGTACAATCTTAACTATTTTAACAAATAGACATGATAGCAGGTGCTTCCTGGAGGAGCACTATAAGAAGCAGCATTTTCCAAGGTGCTCACAGACTGTGGGTTTTGTGATTGTCTGTCTTATCTCAACCTGAGACTGACCTCAGAGTAGCCTTTATGATTTAAGTACTTCAAAGTCCTGACTGTTACTTCTACATATATCCACAAGCATTAGGAATACATAAGGTTTTGGTCAAATACCTTTGTTAGTACTTACTCATCTACACACAGAACAAAGTTATACTGAGGTCATAGTTCATCAGTTTTCCCATCACTATCACTGTAAGAAGGGCCCACGCTGACTCCATTTTAAGTGTAGTCACCATTTTGAGCATTTAAGTTTCAGTTTACTGGAAACTGCCCAGCTCAGGGAAAAGGTTAGTTGCTCAAGGCATCAAGAACAGCCAAGGAAATTAAACTTGTTCAAACTTCCCCGTTCCAGTTGCAGGCTGTGTCTAACGAAAACTGTTGCTATGTGAAGGCAGGTGGACTGACCGAATCAGGAGTTGCCAAATGAGCTTAACCCTGCTATTTATCCAATAAAGCTAAAAGTTAGCCAAACCGCACTGAAATTCCCCTAGAGCCTGTATAAAAGGCCTGCAAGTCGAGTAATCGAGGTCGGAGCTTTCTTTTTCCCACCCCAGCATGCTGGTTTACTTTTTGCTGAAATAAAGTCTTGGTTTTCCATCCTTTGGTGTGGATTCTTGGGCCCTAACATCACCTCCTTGGCCATGCGCTTCGGCCCTTGTTTACGGTGCCAGAAACGAGCTCCCTCCTGAGAAGCTGGCCTTAAAATCAATCAGAAAGCAATTGGCTCTACCCGTAAGAGTCAATCCACTATTGCACTAGGATATCTTGCCCGATGTGTTGGTACTATAGCATGCAGAGTCCATAACCAGACAGAACTGTTGGTGACAATTCTCCCTTATTACCTCACGTATGTCCTCTAGCACTATGAAAGCAGCCAGCTGAGAAGGTGCGTCTAGTTCAGTCCCATGATTTCTTCATGCCCTGCAGCCAAAGTGTCTGGTGTCTTCGACAAGTGAGACTTACCATTTAGTTCTGGCATGAAACCAACAGCAGCAGCAATCATCTTTATGGTTTATGAGGCCTAAGGGGCCTCCTTGGCCAACAACGCATAGGTCAATAACCGACCCACGACACTGAGATTTTCAACCAACCACCTTACGATCTCTGACAGGGCCCTTTCCCACTCATCCCACTCATGCAAGGTGCCTTGTTTTCATCTTTAATTATTGTCTTTACTGGTCTTCTGTATGCTTTTGCAAATCTATAAGACACTTAAGGGTTGCCATTATGTAATGTAAACTTCTTTTTGTTGTTGTTGTTCTGTATATCTCTGTCTGTCTCTCTTTCTGTCTTCTGTCTCTATCTCCTGTCTTTGTATGTGTGTGTCCCCTTATCTGGTTTTCTATGTTAGGGTGATATGGGCTTCATATAGTGAGTTTGGAATTGTCTTTTCCTATTCGACACACAGGTTTTTTTTGTTTTTTGTTTTTTTTTTTAATTTTTTATTAATTTTATTTATTTCTGTATGTGTATGAATGTACTGTCTGCATGCAAGTCTGTGCACCCGTGTCGTGCAATGCCACGGAGGTCAGAAGAGGGTCTCAGATTCCCCTGGAGCTGGAGCTCTCCTAGAATTGGAGTCTCAGACGGTTCTCGGCCGCCATGTGGGTGCTGGGGATCGAACCCGGGTCCTCTGTAAGAGCAGTTGGTGCTCTTAACCGCTAGGCCATCTCTCCAGCCCCGACACACAGTTTAAGGACTGTGCTGTTTAGTCTTTATTGTCACGTTGAGACAATCTAGAGTCACCTGGGAAGAGAGAACCTCAGTGGAGGAATTTTAAAAGTCAGACTGGCCCATAGCCATATCTGGAGGCAGATTGTCTTGACTGGTGATAGATGTGGAAGGTCCAGCTCACTGTTGGAGCACTAGCTAGCACAGGTTGGCCTGTGTTGTAATGAGAAAGCTAGCTGGGCATGAGCCCACGAGTGAACCGGGAAGCAGCACTCCTCCATTGCCTCTGCTTTAGTGCCAATGTAAACTTCTTACAGAGAGGGCTGCATCTCTGAAGCACCATGATAATTCATTCCTAGTGACAGGTTATTATGAGTAGTCAGCAGCTAAAGGGATACTAAAACAACCGCAAAAAAAATGTTAGCAAGGTCCAATACAGGACCTATAACACAACACAGATCTAACTTGTGTTTTCTTTGCCTTGCGTCCTGCCAGCTATAAAAAATGTCAAGCCAGACCCGTCTCATTCCTCCTCATATTCAGTTTCTCTAACAGCAGAGGCCAGGATCTGCATGTCTTTTTCCTATTGTAAATCCTTCCTTATGTGAGTTAAAGTCCTTCTGGGAAAACATCTCAGCCTCAGTTGCAAGTCTACAACCAAAACCATACAACTGATGCTACAGCTTATTTACAATCTCATCTCATGCGCATTATTTTCATGAATTGCAATTTAGTGGATGTGCTGGGGGCCTTCAGTTGTCAGCCTGACACTGCTGGGAAGAGAGAATCTCAGTTGATGAACTTCCCCACCAGGCTTGCCCGTGGCCATGAGTAGTATGGGAGAGCCCAGCTCACCATGAGTGTTGCCACCCCTGGGCATGTGGTCTTGGGTTGTATAAGAAAGCAAGCTGAGCACAGGGGTCAGATGAGCAGGCCAACAAGCAGCTTCTCTCCATGGTCTGTGCTTCATTCAGTTCCTGCCCCAGGTTCTTGCTGTGGGCTCCCTGCCTTGCCTTCCAGTGATGACTGACTATGAGCTGTGAGCCAAGTAAACCCTTTCCTCCACAAATTGGTTTGGGTCAGTGTTTTAACACGGCAATGGGACAGAGGACCAGTAGTTTACTAGGGTTCCTTACAGGAGTATGGGTAAAGGGTTACTCACAGGAACATCAAAGGCAGCTACATCACCAATCCAGCATGGGTGGCAGCTCCTGAAGGCTGCGTCCCTGGAGCTCTTTGCATGACTTGAGGCAGCCCTGCCAATCAGAGAGTCTCCTCTGTGGAGCAGTTGATAATATTTATGTAACCTTGGGGAGGGACTTAGAAATCTTGTCAGTTTTAGGAACTTTCTGATACTTGTGAGTTACTCCTCAAGCCTTGTAAGTTTGTTTACTTCATGAGTCTTAAGGAGCCTCCCTCTGGGATAAAATGTTTAAATTAAGAAATTATTGCTATACAACATCCCAACACAAAAAGATGACAGATATGCCATGACTCTGATATGATCATTACATACATGTATTAAACATCACACTGTACCCCATAAATATGTAAAACTGTGTACCAATTATTTTTTAAAGCATTATTTTAAACCCTTTCTGTAGATGAGTATAGTGTAGTTGGAATTATGCAATAAAGTACTCAGAAATTTAATTTATTTGAATCTTAGCTGCAGGAGAAAGAGGCCTTCTCTCTTCTGAGCCCAGCTCAGGACCCTGGTCCTACTCTAACTCCATCTTCCGTGAAGAGTTGTTGACTCTCAGGCTGAGGTGTAGCCTGTTCACCCCTTGTCCCAGCCCAGATAGTCTTCCCCCCAAACTGGAGCTGTTCCCAGCTAACACCTGCCAGTACCGGGCCCCATATGCAAGTCAATCCCTTCAGCTCCATAAATAGAGAATTCTGTAATAGAGGCTGCAGGTGCCCTGGTTCTGGGGGTGGGGGCGGGCGGTGGAGGGGGGTATGTGGCACTGAAAGAAGCTCTCTGAGTCTCAGTTTGCCTCTGAGAGCTCTTGGCCCTGCCTTGACAGGATAGGGTGTGCCAGGCTGCCAAGAATGTAAAAAAGTGTTGGTGACCCCTCAATCCACCTGGTGTCACTTTGTGTTGCCTTTGCCTTCCCCCTGTGCCTGTGTTCCAGGTACCAGCCTCCTTCCCACCACGCTTCCTCAGGACAAGTGGTTTTGTGTATCTGACTAGTGCCCTCTAGTGGATTTCTCTAAAGTAGACTGAGGACTGTGTATGGTACTCGATAATGAGTTTGTTACCACGCAAAAGTGAAACTGCTCCTTCAAGTCCAAGACCCAGAAATAATCAGAATT
This sequence comes from Rhizomys pruinosus, assembly GCA_009823505.1. Lineage (NCBI taxonomy): Eukaryota > Metazoa > Chordata > Mammalia > Rodentia > Spalacidae > Rhizomys > Rhizomys pruinosus. The sequence continues at coordinate 1,760,228 of VZQC01001144.1, read as the reverse complement.
CAGGGCAGAGTCCAACATTCTTACTGAAAGCTTTGTTCTTGGCCTGAGTGTGAAATAACAGGTAGAGTCTAGGGAAAGAGGCGTTTAGAAAAGATGGTCTTAAAGACTTGATGGCCTCTCCCTGACCTAGAGATTGTCTTGAACTGCATACTGAAAAAAAAAAAAAAAACAGAGCATATTTGCCCTTGACTGGCACCGAGATTCAGTTTATATACCATCTCCCTCAGCACACCAAAATATTTGATACAAAAAGGATGAATTTTTTTTTTTGTCTTTTCAAGACAGGGTCTCCCGTAGCCCCAGCTGTCCTGAAACTCACTCTGTAGACCAGGCTGACCTTGAACTCACAAAGATCCGCCTGCCTCTGCCTCCTAAGTGCTAGGATTAAAGGTGTGCTCCACCACACCCGGCCAGGATGAAGTTTTTAAAGGCAAAATATAGAAACCATTAATTTATACTTTAAAGAAGCATTTTTTACGTTATGAGATCAATCCATGGAGAACATGTTTGCTGTCAATGATTTAAGGGGAGAAGAAACTTTGTATGTTATTACTAAAGCAGAGTAAAATTGTTATTCTTACCACAAATTATATATGATAATTTTTTTTAATTTTTTATTTCTGTATGTGTATGAATGTACTGTCTTGCATGCAGGTCTGTGCACCCGTGTCGTGCAATGCCGCAGAGGTCAGAAGAGGGCGTCAGATTCCCCTGGAATTGGAGCTCTCCTGGAACTGGAGTTTCAGACGGTTCTCAGCCGCCATGTGGGTGCTGGGGATCGAACCCGGGTCCTCTGCAAGAGCGGTCGGCGCCCTTAACCGCTAGGCCATCTCTCCAGCCCTATATATGATAATTTTATCCTTTTATCACCATAATCAAGCCTATAAAATATGCTTTCCTGGGGCTGGAGAGATAGCCTAGCGGTTAAGAGCACCGACTGCTCTTGCAGAGGACCTGGGTTCAATCCCCAGCACCCACATGGCGGCTGAGAACCGTCTGTAACTCCAATTCCAGGAGAACTCCAGTTCCAGGGGAATCTGAGACCCTCTTCTGACCTCCGCAGCATTGCACGACACAGGTGCGCAGACCTACATGCAGACAGTACACTTGTACACATACAAAAATAAAAATTAAAAAAAATATATGCTTTCCTGATGACAGAAACACTGGTCATCCTGTGGTTGGTGCTTTTAATAGTTCCCACCCTCATTTAATTTACCCTTCTAATAACCAAGCAAGGAAGAGACTATCTGACAGACGGAACAGAGCCCGGCCTCCCCCAGGTTATATGGCTGCTTAGGGCAGTGCCTTCTTCCCAACCTCTCCCCTTGTTTCTTGGGCTTCCATTCTTGTTTGTGTATTTCTGGGTTCCTAGAAGTGACCCTGAGATAGTCCCATTTGGCCCTATCTTTTTTTAATACAGGAATAAACAACAGTTTTGAGGCAAATGACTAAATACCTGTTTGTGTTGCTTTGTTTTGCTATGATCTATTTCCTCCCCTCAGAGCCTCCTCAGGCCTTCAGTCTCAGGTTCTCCAGAACACAGTGAGTCACAGGAACATAGGCATTGGGACACCTGTGAGCATTTCTGGCCTGTGACTGCTCCACAACCACAGAACTTGTTTACCAGTGGGGGATTTTGAAACATCCTTTCCTCAAGGATCTAAAAATATTGATGCCCATTCACTTCATATCAGTGGAGATTTTGTCCAACTATGACTTAGTGCTGAGTCAACCACATCCCCTCAGCTGGTGACCCAGTTCCTGCTGATGGTTCCTGTGACTGTCCAAACATAGCCTTTGCCTTCTGAACCAATGCCTTGCCTTCCTATCCTCCCTTGCCCCCAACCAGTCCGTAAAGAAATGGGAAGCCAAGGAATGGATAAGAGTCCCCAAGGAGGTCACCACCAACATCAAAATGGCTCATTGTGGCCTGTTAGCATGTCAGAAACTGAACATTGTTATAGTGGCAGGAATGTTCATATATACAGAAAAAAAATTGTAATTCAAATAGTTCTTATTTGGGGCTGGAAAGATGGCTTGGGGGTTAAGAGCATTGGCTGCTCTTGCAGAGGACCTAGGCTCCATTCCCAGACCCATATGGTGAATAGCAACAATCTATAACTCCAGTTCCAGGGGATCCAATGCCTTCTTTTTGCCCCAGTGAGCATTGCATTCACAGATGCACTTTTTATACATGCAGACAAAACACCTGCACACATAAGAGAAAAACAAATACAAAAGTTGTAAACACAAAACCCAAATATTTTATTCTAGTCAATATCTAAACATGAATTCCTATATCGTTAAAAATCAATGGTTGGCTATATTATAAACTATTATGTGTGTTCTTCCCATTGAATATCATCCAAATTCTTCATGTGCAGTTTCATTTCTGTTGCTGTGATCAAACATCCTGACCGAAAACAACTTAAAAGAGGTAGGTGTTTATTTGGCTTAACATTCCAGGTTACAGTTTCTCATTGAGGGCAAGTCAGGGCAAGAATTCAAGCAGTCAATCACAGGACATCGACAGTCAAGAGCAGAAAGAGATAAATCCTCCCATTCTGCCTGCTTCAGATTGATAGCTTCTAGCTTTCTCCTGTCCTCTATAGTTCAGAGTTCAGGACACTGTTGCCTAGGGAATAGTCCTGCCCACAATAGGCTGTGTCTTCCTGCATCAATCAACAATCAGACAATCTCCCACAGACATTCCCACAGGCCAGTCTTGAAATGCCACCTAATACAGAAGTTCGGTATCCAGAAGTGGTCTGTCCATGTCAAAGATGAAGTGAGTGACTGACCACTGAGGAGTGGGCATAGGTGCTGCCATGGTGGCACCTTCTCAGCTGGGGTAGAGGAGGGGAAGATTCTTTAGTATACCTTGAAAGCAGATATGGTGATGACACCAGAAGCGTGTGTTCTTTTTCTCAGGATTGCTGAGTCTTTTGTGCTTTCATATGAATTTTGTTTTTTTTTTCCTATTTCTGTGAAGAATGCTATTGGAAATTTGATGAGAATTGCATTCTATCTGTAAACTGCTTTGGGTCATATATTGTTCACAATATTAATTTCATTGATCTGGAGCTGGAGAGATGGCTCAATGGTTAAGAGCACTATCAACTCTTGCAGAGGACCTCAGTTTGATTCCCAGAACCCACATGGTGGCTAACAACTGTCTGTAACTCCACTTTCAGGGGTTCTGATGCCCTCTTCTGAACTCTGCAGGCAATGTATGATACCAGTAGACTTCCATACATGCAGGCCTAACACTCATACACATAAAATAAAAATAATAAATAAAATATTTTAAAATTTCGTATTGATCCATAGGCATGGGAGGTCTTTCTAACTTTTAGTGTCTTTCTTCAGTGTTTTAAAATTTTTCATTATACAGGTCTTTAACTTCCTTGGTTATATTTATTCCTAGGTATTTTTAAAAGCTGTTGTGAATAGAGTTGTTTTCCTGATTTCTTTCTCAACATATTTCTTATTGATACATAGGAAAGCTACTAGGACTTTGTATGTTGACTTTTGTATCCTGCTACTTTGTTGAAAGTGTTTAACAATTCTAAGAGTGTTCTGATAACATCTATAGACTGTCTCAAATATAGGATCCTATTGTCTGAAAATAAGGATAGTTTATTTTTTCCTTTACTATTTTTATGCATTTTATTTCTTTCTCTTTCTTACTGCCATAGCTCAGACTTCAAGCATTATATTTAATAAGACTGGAGAAAATGGATACCTTTACCTCATTCCTGATTTTAATGAGAGGTTTTTAATTTTCCCCCATGTAGTAATAATGTTGACTATAAGTTTCTTATACTCATCTCTCATTACATTGAAGTATGTTCTGTTCCTTATTTCTTCAGGGTTTTTGTGATGCAGTGACATTGGACTTTATCAAAGACCTCTGCATCTATTAATATGATCATGTGATTTCTGTCCTTGAGTCTATTTATATATTACATTTACTGATTTGTGCATACCTTTGCATCCCTGGAATGGAGTCATCTTGATCAGAGTGAATGATCTTTTTGATGTGCTGTTGAGTTTGGTTTGTTAGCATTTTGAGAAGTTTTCTTTTTTCAAAGTATTTTATTATTTTTTATTTTTATGTATACGAGTATATTGCCTGCTTGTATGTAAGTGCACCTGAATTTAGCAACTACCAGCAGAGGTCAGAGGAGGGTGTCAGATTCCCTGGAACTGGAATTACAGACAGTTGTAAGGCCGCCATGTGGGTACTCGGACTTGTACCCAATCCACTACAAGGGCAGCCAGTGCTCTTATCCACTGAGCCATCTCTCCAGCCCCCAGCATTTCGGGGAATTTTTGTACCTATGTTCATCAAGGATATTGGCATCTATAATTTCTTTTTGTCTTTATTTGGTTTTGTTATCTAAGTAATGCTGGCTTTGGAAAGTGAGCCTGGTTATGTTCCTTTCATTTCTATTTTATTGTACAGTTTGAAGACCATTGGTATTAGTTCTTCATTAAATGTTTTGTTAAATTCAACCATGAGTTCATCTAGGACTTGCAGATTTTATTTTTTTTATAGGGGAAACGATTTGTTACCCTTTTAACTTCATTGCTTGTTATAAATTTGTTTGTTACGTCCTCTTGATTTAATTTTGGTAGGTCATATATGTCCAAAAACTCATCCATCTCTTTGAAGTTTTCCAATTTATGGCAATATAGGTTTTCAAAATATACCCTTCTGAATTTCAGTGGCATCTGCTGTAATGTCTCTCTTTAGTCAAGAATTTATTAATTTGGATCTTCTTTCTCTTTCTTTTAGTTAGTTTAGACAAGAGCTTTTCAATTTTGTTTGTCTTTTCAAAAACCAAACCTACATTTTATTGATTCTTTGTATTAGTCTGATCATTATTTCTTCTCTAATTTTTTTTTCTTTTTATGCACAGACTCTAGGTATTCCTGCTCTAGCACCCTGAAATTCATCAGTAAATTACTTATATGAGTTTCAGAAGGTTCTCAGCCGCCATGTGGGTGCTTGGGATTGAACCCAGGTCCTCTGTAAGAGCGGTCGGCACTCTTAACCGCTAGGCCATCTCTCCAGCCCCTCTATAAACTTACTTTTAAGACTGGTCTCATGGGACCCCACAGGATCTAGTATATCGTGTTTTTCATTATCAGTTCTAGGAATTTTTAAAATTTCCCTCCTAGTAGTGTATTGTTTAGGCTCCATGAATTTCTACTTTGTCTGTAGCTTCTCTTGCTGTTTCTTTCTGGTTTTAGTCCATTATGACCAGATAGAATATGAAAAATTGTCTTGGGGCTGGAGAGATGGCTCAGTGGTGAAGAGCACTGCCTGCTCTTGCAGAGGACCAGGGTTCAAGTCCCGGCACCCACATGGAAGCTAACAACAGTCCATAGCTCCAGTTCCAAGGGATGTGACACCCTCTTCTCACTCCTGTAGGCACTGTATGACATGGGTACATTTACACACATGTAAACAATACACTCATACACATAAAATAAATTTAATAAAGGAAATATTTTAAAAAGAAATTGTCTTAATTTTGCACTTGTTGAGACTTTTTTGTTTCCTACACTATAATGTACTTTATAAAATGCCCCATGGGCTTCTGAGAAAATATATTCTGAAATGTTTGAGTGGAATATTCTACAGATGTCTCTTAAGTCCTTTTGATTTATGATGTTATTTAACTAGAATGTTTCCGTGTTGACATTTTTGTCTGGATGACTTGTCTATTGATGAAAGTAGGGTTTTGAAGTCACCCACTATTATTATATTGAGGTCACTTTGTGTCTTTTGTTCGTTATGGTTTTTCTTACAATGAGATATGGTCCTTCAATTTCTAGTTCCTTTATGGTTTTTGTAAAGCTATGTTGAACTGTACCAAATGTCTTTTTGCATATTTTGGGATCATCATGTGATTTCTGTCTTTAGGCATGCTTACTTGTTTTATTTACATTTACTAATTTGCCTCTGTTGAACTAACTTTGCATCCCTAGAAGGAACTAATTTAGTTGTGGTGCATGGTCTTCTTAAGGTGTTCTCAAATTCATTTTGAAAGTATTTTATTGAGAACTTTTGCATTTGTGGTCATCAGGGAAGTTGGTTTGTACTTTTTTTTGCACGTTGTGTCCGTGCTCAGTTTTAGCATCAGTTCCACAGGACAAGTTTGATAGTATTCCTTCTCTTTCTATTCTTTTTTTTTTTTTTTTTTCTTTTCGAGACAGGGTCTCCCTGTAGCCCCAGCTGTCCTGGAATTCACTCTGTAGACCAGGCTGGCCTAGAAC
>VZQC01001144.1:1634653-1753287 GCA_009823505.1 Rhizomys pruinosus | reverse complement strand
TCCAAGGCAGCAGAGGCGAAAGGGAGACCCTCTTTATAAAAAAAACAAAAAAAAAAAAAAAAGAATTTAAACATTACTTCTAAATTGTCCACCTTCTGGAATATAGGTTTTTAAATATTTTATTTATTATTTTTATTTTGTGTGTATGAGTATATTGTCTGCATGTGTGTAATGGCAACTGTGTCATGTAATGTTCACAGAGGTCAAAAGAAGGCATCAGATCCCCTGGAACTTGAGTTACAGGTGGCAGGTGGTTGTTAACCTCTGTGCCCTCTATGTGGGTACTGGGAATCAAACCTGGGTACTCTGCAAGAGCAGTCAGTGCTCTGAACTGCTGAGCCATCTCTCCAGCCTCAGATATAGGTTTTAAAGTAGCCCCTAGTAATTCTCTAGATTTCATGGGAATCTCCTGTCAGATCTTCCTTTTACCTCTAATGTTATTAATTTTGGTCCTTTCTCTCTTTAGTTTGGCTAATTTAGCTAAGAGCTGATTGATTTTCTTGACCTTTCAAGGATCCAACTGTTTGATTCTGTCTGCTATTCATTTAGTGTCCATTTTAAAATTCTTTATTATTTTTAAATTATGTGTATGTGGAAATAGAGGCAGGTACCTGTGAGTGGAAGTGCCCTCAGAGTCCAGAAGAAGGAGTCAGATCTCCTGGAGCTGAAGCTACAGGTGTTTGTGAGCCACCAACATCGGTGCTAGAAATTGAACTCGGGTCCTCTGAAAGAGTAGCATGCACTCTTAACCTCAGAACCATCTTTCCAGCCCCTTAAGCTCCATTTTGTTAATTTCTGTTCTGATGTTTGTTGCATTTTCTGAGGCTTGTTTTCCTAGAAACTTAAGGTCCATCATTCAGTTATTTATTTGAGATTTCTCTCTTCCAATGGAGAAATCAGTTAGTGTGTGGTACTTACATGAGCTCTCTGTGATGTTTTAATGTAAGCAAAACTTTCATCTTGCAAATGCCTTAGCTGTATCCTAGAGGATCTGGTGAGCTATGTGATCATTTTCATTTCATTATAAGAATTTTAAAGTTTCTTTCCTGGTTTCTTCAATGACCCACTGCTCGTCCAGCGTCACGTTGTCCAGTCTCCAAGTATTTGTGCACTTTCTGTGATTTCTATTGCTATTGATTTCTACTTTTATCCCACTAAGTTCTGACAAGATAGAATTGTTTTGATTCTTTTGTACTTTATATCTTTCTTTTTATTTTTTGGTCTTTTTGAGACAGGGTCTCTCTGTAGTCCCAGCTGTCCTGAAACTCACTCTGTAGTTCAAGGCTGCCCTTGAACTCACAAAGATCCACCTGCCTCTGCCTCCCAAGTGCTAGGATTAAAGGCGTGCGCCACCACGCCCAGCTTTTTTTTTTTTTTTTTTTTGGTTGTAATTTATATCTTTCTAAGTGGCCTATAATGTTATCCAATTTTAGAGAAGTTTCTCTGGGTCATTGAGGAGAATGTGTGTTGCATACGTGTTGTGTAGAATATCCTGTGTGTATCTATCTATTAACTCCAGTTGATATGGCATACTTTAGTTCTGAAGTTTCTTTTTTGATCTTTAGTTTGAAAGACCTATCTACAGATGAGAATTGGCCATTGATGTCTCTTAACTACATCAGGACCTATCTGACCTATCATGCCTTTAAGTGTCTGTTTTATAAAATTGGGAACTCAACATTTGATGCATAAATATCTCTTCTGGTGAGTCTACTATATCAGATGTCAGAATAGCTACACCAGCTTACTTTCAGTTTCCATTTGCTTGGTAGATTTAATTTCCACTCTTTCACTTTTAGGCTGTGTTTAACTTTGCCAGTGAACTGTGTTTCTTGGTGTCCTGGTTTGCTTTCTGTTGCTGTGAGAAAAGAGAAGAGGGGAGGGGAGGAGAGGAGGAGGGAGGGGAGGGAGGAGAGGAGAAAAGAAGTGGGGAGGGGAGGGGAGAAAAGGAAAAGAAAAGAAAGGAAAGGAAAAAAGAAAAGGAAAGAAAAAGGAAAAAGAAAAGAAAAAAGTGAGGAAAAGCAACTTGGGGAATGAAAACTAAATGCCCAACTAGAGAAAACCATAGAAAATGCCCCCTGAGCCTAAAGCTGGACGGCTGAGCCTTTGAAGTTCTTTTAACAAGACTGGCCAGGGGAGGGAGTACTTTAAACTGAGGAAACAGGAAGTACATAGATTAAAACTTTGTTTTGTTTCTTAGGAAGACGGTCTTTCTAGAAGCATTCTTCCAAGAAATAAATCCTTTCCCACCTAGAGGTTGAAGTTTCCTGTGAAAAACACAAATAACCTCTTTCTGGCATGATATGGAGGCTTGGTTAGTAGAGTTTTAAAAAGCAGCAGAAATGAAGCTGGCCTTGCTGGATGTTATCAGCATTATCAGCACCAGAAGGGAATAAGAGAATTGGGAGAGAAATGGCAGGAAGAAAGAGGTGGAGCGCGGGCAAGTCGCAGAATATTTCAACAGAAGACAGATGCCCGTGGGGCGAGAGTGAGGGGCAGAAATAAAGTGAGGAGCCCCTGCGCTGTACTGGAGAGCTAAAACCTGAAGTTAAATCATTCTCAAATCGCCCCCCAGCACCCCGCAGGAAGTAGCTAGAAAGGGCAGATTTTTGTAAACCACAATGCCCCCTGGTGGTGGCCTGCTGAAGTGCAACCCCTGGGGTGGTTTTGTTAATACAAGGCAAAAGGTTGAGGTTTGATGGGGACCCACACTGTCTTCTTAATATCAGACTGCATATCAAAATGCGCTAGCTGCAAGTTTCTCTTAAATTTACTTTCCCTCCGCCGTTGCATTCCTCTTTCTGTGGCATTGAGTCAGCTCCATCTGTCCCCTTGATGCAGATTACTTTGCGGCTTTCTTTTTCCATATTTTATCCTTAGTTAAGAGTTCCCTTTCCCCAGCTCCATCTACAGTCCCAACAAACTGCTTCTCTTCTGACTGGAACAAACTCAGCTCCTAACACAACTCCTTTCTCTTAAGCCCCTTCTAGTGAGTCAAGCTAGGGCTTCGAGGAACTGCTGACAGAAAAGCATCCCACGTATAACTGAAAGTAGGGTGGGGCCGACTTTATTCGGGATCACCACATAATGGAATTTTGCTTGGAGTGGGGGCAACAAATGGGGTCAACTCCCCGTACGACGAGGACAAGTGTGGATTTATAGGCAAGCAGCAGGGCTTGGTGTTGTCAGGCGACAGAACATTACCAGGAGAGGTGGGATTCTAGCTTCCACAGAACTTCACTTGAACTTGGAAGACAGTGGAGGAAGGGGTGAAGTCAAAGGTAAGGTAAGATAACTAAAGTCAGGGACTTTATTTTTTCTTTTGGGTCTTTTTGAGACAGGGTCTCCCTGTAGCCCCAGCTGTCCTGGAACTCACTCTGTAGACGAGGCTGACCTTGAACTCACAGAGATCTGCCTGCCTCTGCCTCCCAAGTGCTGGGATTAAAGACGTGCACCACGGGGCTTTTTTTTTTTTTTTAAACAGATCTAGCAGAGTTCTTTGCTAGAACTAGACTTTACAAGAATATGCATTGGTGATACCCAGGAGCAGGATCTTTTTTTTTTTTTTTTTTTTTTTTTTTTTTTTTTTGGTTGTGAGCCTTAGCCTTTAAAAATTAACCGGGCTGCAACCAACCAGCGGCGCCAGCCCAGGATTATTTTTTTAACCCAACCAAGCACACTTTGCCCAGTGAGAAATATGCATGTCACTGAGGTAAAAAGTTTTCAAAAGAGATTATTCACTGAGGTGCCAAACATGAGGAAGTAGAAACCCCGACATACAGATCTGCCCTCCTGAAGATACACTGCATGGGGATGGATGGGTTGTGTGAGGCATGGAGAAAAGTGATTGGAGGAAAGGAATGTGATGTCGTCTGTCACATAAACCACTGAACTGGGTAGCCCTTGAAGAAACATGTGGTCAGAAACCGAGTTTGAGATAAAATTCCCAAGACAAATTCCTAAGACAAATAATTCATTGGTCACCCGGACCACACGGCAGAAGTCTGTCTGAAGTGAGGGCAGGCCAACCTGTTACTTTACTGCTTAGCTAAGCAACTTATGGAATCAGTAGCAAAAGTGAGTGGCTGGAAGTAAACAAAGCTGTGAGGGTTTGTCCTTGCTTCCCCCTGGGGTTTCCCAGATCATCAATATATTATATAATTATATATATATATATATATAGGTATATATATAATTCTGTCCTGTCTGGTCTTTATATTCGGCTTAAAAAAACTGATTCTGGGGACTTGGCCACAGGTTCAGAAGCCTGATTGAAGTTTGGCCAAACAAACAAACAAATACCTTTGCCAAGACTCACAACCTCTCTCATGTCTTTACATTTGTCAAAAGCTTTGGAAAACTTTCTACCACAAGTGAGCCATGGCTAGACTTGGTCAGAAGCTCTGACCTATCACAGGGGAGACTGTGGAAGGGATAAAAAGCCTGGCCTAGTTCTGACCTACTGTCTGACATGCCTGGAGAATGAAATGCCTGGCAGTGAGTGAGGACTTCCTACAGAGAAGATGCAGGACAAGGCAGGAGTGCTTGTTCCTGAAGGTGTAAAATTTGGCATTGTCTCTGAGCATACTTTAGTGCTGACACTTTAGTGAGATTTAAAAAGACATGCTTCCTTTCTCATCTAAGTTTATTCTGACCCGTGAAATGTGTAGACACCAATTCCATATAGGAATGAAGACGTATGTGGAATGTCTTGGAGGTATAAAGCAACAGTGGCAAACATCTGTTTGACACTGAAACATTAGGTTACACACACACACACACACACACACACACACACACACACACACACTTAGGGCCCTTTTGATCATTGTAATGTAGAAAAAAAACCTGAAAATATATACAAGAATAGGAAACCTAGTCACTATAATCTAAATTTAAGATAAAAGGAGAGTCCTTCAAACTTCTACAAAATATACCTCTGACCAAATAGAAGATGCAGAATTAACCTAAACAATGTTGTTTTCACTGCAGGAGGCAGGCAGTTTCTGCCTCGATGTGCTGGAGAGTAAGCACCCAGGACATGGGGAACCCATGCTTCCAAGAACTCATGGAAGTCTTTAATTTGTTTCGCTCCTAGAGATGTTTGGTTTTTGGAGAATTTCTGAAAAATGATATCACTTAAAAAATAACCTGCACGTCACCCTGTTGATGGCCAATGTAAACACTGTGTCCCTGAATCAAAAACCACCCATCAAGAAAGTGAACCACGCCAGGAACTGCATCTTTCTGACTACTAGAGAAAACTACTAGAAGAGAAAAGCGTGCTTCTTTCCTTAAATGCTGGGGATAAAATAACAAGAATTCTCTAGTGTGAATTAAGCATTTCATATGACCAACAACATTATTTGCTAAAAGCTTTGCAAGTTCTGTTTAATTTTAGCTTCATAAACTCCTGTGAGGTCAGGACTATTGTCGCCATTTGAAAGATGAGGAAGCAGAGGAAACAGCACAGAGAGGTCATTAAGTTGCCTATGGCCACAGAAGCCGGTCAATACAATGGCCTAAGCTGTGCCTTGGCCTCCTTCCTGGACTATATAGCCTATGATACTTCCTGGCACTTGCTCTTTCCCAAGCTCTATTCAAAGTACTCTGCAGGTGTTCACTTATTTACTCCTCACAACCCCAGGGAAGGATCTAGCATCCACACCCCATTTCACAGGGGGATCTTCAGACCCATAGAGGCTGAGGGGGCAGCCCAGGTCATCAAACAAGTGCCAAAGCCCAGGCACCTTCAGTTCAGAGGCCAAAAGCTTCACAATAGGGTAATAGTGTGTAGCCCCAAACAACATTCAATATTACCTATGTAGTTTCTATACAAATAAATCAACAATTTAAAGCAATAGTGAGACTGAAGAGAGGCAGCAGGGAAGGCCCACAAGATGTCAAAATTAGTCATTATCAGCAACTAATAATGTCAGTAGAAGGGACACACTCCCCGTCCAAAACCATATAGTACCTAATACTCCCCAACCCAAGACTATGTAGTGTCTAATACTCCCCCACCAAGATGATATAATATGTAATACTCACTCTACCTAAGATGACGTGGTACTTAACACTCCTCCTGCCAAAGATGATTTAGTATCTAATACTCCCCCCACCCAAGATGACACAGTACCTAATACCACTCCCCTCCAAATACACACAAAATCACTTCAGTATAGTCGAATCTAACTGTAGGGAAGGATATTGATTACTGCTGATCACACTTGCCTATATTTTAGCTCTCTCATTGAAGGTTGGATATTTCAGTAAGAACTTCATAGGTACTCTTGTAAGAAGTACCGCTTTGTAGGCAGTTAATTTGTTACTTCTTTGCCTTGAGATAAAGTCTCATTATGTAGCCCAGACTATCTCCTCCTTCTCGTAGCCTTAGCATAGCTGGAATTACATAAAGCTTATTTTTTAATAAATTAAATTTTTTTTTGGTCTTTTTGTGACAGGGTCTCCCTGTAGCCCCAGCCATCCTGGAACTCACTCTGTAGACCAGGCTGGCCTTGAACTCACAAAGATCCAACTGCCTCTGCCTCCCAAGTGCTAGGATTAAAGGCGTGCGCCACCATGCCCGGCCAATACATATTTTTACAGATCTTAGCATATATAAGAATTAATGTCAGGCCAAGTGGTGGCACATGCCTTTAATCGCAACACTCAAGAGACAGAAGTAGAGGCAGGTATATCTCGGTGAGATCAAGGCCAGCCTGATCGACATAGTAAGTTCAAGGCCAACTAGGGTTACAAGGAGGTCCTGTGTCAAACAAAACAAAACAAAATAAAACCAAACCAAACAAAACAAAAAGCCAACTCTTAGCTGAACTGTCAACCCTCATCAAACACTCCTCCATCTCACAATAGAAAATGAAAATTCTACCTAAAGCAGTTTTCTAGCATTTCTGTTTAGCTGAACTCCAGTGGATCAGAATAGATTGAAACAGAATGAGTTAGGACATGCGTGCATGCACACATGCACACACACCAGTGGCTTAACACAACAAAGGGCTATTTCCAGCTCATAGTAAGTGTGAAGGAGAGGTCAGGTGCAGAAGTATGACCATCCAAAGATTCCAGCTGATGGGAGATGAGAGTCTCTAGGTCAACAACACTGGGAGAATGGGAACCGAACTGTGGCCAGACTCTCAAGTCACCTTCTGGAAGTGACGTAGAACTGCCCATGTTTCATGAGCCAAAGCAAGTCACAGGATGCATATAGTTTTAAAAGAGGCAATAAAATGCAAACTTAGATGTTCCAAGAGAAGAGAATTTACTTACATCCAGCCTAACAACGGGAACATCTGGTAAATGTCACTGTGGAAAGGAAACTGTAATGCATGTGAGTGCCCAAAAAGGGCCCCACATAAAGACCCACAGGAAGAGTTTTCCAAGAACAGTGCAGGTGTTTAAGAAGACATTAGCTGAGAGGCCATTGGCCTCCAGTGCCCTGGGTTCTTATGTAAGCAAGCCCAAGCCCAGGTCAGTGTAAACAGTATGTTTAGATTATCAAAACAGCTAACCTTTAACAAGAGCTTTCCCTCCAGAGCAAGCCAAATGAGGCCACTGCTCCACTTTAACGAGTCAAATGTCTTCTTTGTCAAGCTCGTATTATTAAAGGCTTCCCCTTCCGTCTTCTGTCCCCTTTGTTGCAGCTTCGCATTTCCTAAGGCCCGGAGTTGCCCTGTTCATGAATCTGCTCAAATAAATGCTACAGTATTGTAAGGTTTCTCAGTTTACCGTTCAACACGTGCACATGAAGGAGAGGCTGCGTGGATCTGGTGGTTAATAGGGAATAAAGGGACAGAGACAAAGACAACAGGATCACATTGCTCTGATACCAGTTTTAAGAACTTGCCACTGGGCCCTGAAGTCACCGATCCCTGGGATGGCATGTGTGAACGTGAGGCAGAGGAAGTATTTGAGACTATTTTGCTCGTTATTTTTAATGAAATATCTAATGACATAGAGAGTAATCATGTTAAAAAGGTGAGTACGCAGCCTTAGCAGCCTGGGATTCAACATGGCCTCCACCTAATACACCAAGACTTCAACTTTGATCTTTGGCTCAAAAAGCTGCAGTCCCTGATTCTTCATGCCAGGTCCCTGGGACAAAATGACCTGCCATTCCTGATAAACTTTAACTAATGCTGTCACTGAAATAAAAGAGTGGGCAGTGCCAGGAATGTTAGGAGGAAAAGGAAAGCTCATGGTATGAGGGTAACTTTCAAGCATCAACCAGATGGTTCTCTGGAAGAGTACTGTCAAGAGTCTGAGCAGAAGTATAAGGCAGAAGTGTACAGTGAAAGCCCTATAGTGTGTGGTAGTACTGTCAGTCATAGGCCATCCACCCCATGCCCCCGTCTGGCTCTGTGACCCTACAAGAAAGTAGAACACACAGCTGAACTGGCAAAATAAAGATGTGTGCGATTACCAAGGGAAGTCCAGCAGGCAGGTGGTAGAGAGGTCTGAGCTGCCTTCCTGTGTTCCCGATTTTTAAATTGACTTGAACATCATTTGCTTCCTAGTGCAGCATTGTTTCAATGAGGTGTACATGCAGCAAGTTACCACTCCGAGAGAAAGAGCAAGAAAACTCATTGCAAAGTGCTGGTCCTACTCAGTGGCAGAATTGCAAGTTCTCAGGCCCTGCCCCAGAATCAGCAGCAACAGCCCCTGTGATAAGAACCCACCAGGAAAGGCTGCAAAGCTGCTGCCCAGAATTTCAGGGGCAACTGGGAAAGCAGTCAGCCACTGCTTTCTGTTGCACAGAAGTGAGGTGAATCAAAGCTTCTGCAGCCCTCTTCTCTTCCCATCTTCTTACACAGTAAAATTAGCTTCCAATGCCTAATAAATGATTCACCTATATCCAAGTCTTTATAAGTAATCAACAGTAACATAAATGGAACCTCATTTTCTTAGGATAAACCTGTGTCAGTATATACCATAGCAAGTAAAAGTACGTTTTGTTGTTGTTGTTTGTTTGTTTGTTTGTTTGTTTTTGTCTTTTCGAGACAGGGTCTCCCGGTAGGCCCAGCTGTCCTGCAATTTGCTCTGTAGACCAGGCTAGCCTTGAACTCACAAAGATCCACCTGCCTCTGCCTCCCAAGTCCTAGGATTAAAGAAAAGCATGCATGCACCACCACACCTGGCTTAAAGTACGTATTTTTAAAAATCAGCTTTAACAGCCAGGCATAGTGGTACACGCCTTTAATTCCAGCATGCAGAAGGCAGAGACAGGTGGATCTCTGTGAGTTTAAGGCCAGCCTATTCTTCAGAAGGAGTTCCGGGCTAGCTGGAGCTACAGAGAGACCCTGTCTCAAAACAACAACAATAACAACATAACAACACAAACCAAACTCAGAACTATCATGTTAATGTTTGACATCCAAGAAGTTTAATTTGAAAACAAGGCTTCATTGTCCTCCAGCGAATGTCCCCATGATACAATTGTAGGTGATGTTCACCTGCTTTGGGAATTCAAGTGAATTAAATAAACAGACATCATCATCAGACTCAATGAGCCTATATTTTAAAAGATATTTTCCTGTTCATTAGCAGTTACTTTTAACCTCAAGATTCTCCTTTGTGCCCTCAAAAGATAAAATTGGTAATGACAAGTTTGGGACATGATACCCTAAATATGTTTCCATGGTGTGTGATTAAAAGAAAACAGAAATGTCTCTGTCATGTGCTCTTTCCAGTCCCCACAAGCATGGTTTCAAACCTAGGAAAGAGACTGGTGTTTGCAGCTCAGTTGTCAAACATGGTCTTAGCACACATGAGGCCCTGGGTTCGAAACCCAGCAGCACCAACAAGGTCCTCTGACAGTCACCTGGGGGGGGGTTCCTATGCCTGGTAAAAGGGGCAGCTAGTTAATCAAACCTCAGGGTCACAAAAAAGCCAGAATAAACAGGCTTTCCCTAGCCCACCTATTAACACTAGATGGTGCTTTGTTATTCAACAATGCTTGCAGGACTTCTCATACTTTCTCTGGACACAGGACCTCATCACGGTGGTCCCTAACCTGGTCACCATGGCCTCTCACAAATACAATCTGCTTTATTGTCTTAGAAAAAAAAGAAAAACAAACAAACCAAAACAACAACAAAACAAAAAAACCCTAGCATTAAAAATGTCTAGGCTAGGGCTGGAGAGATTTCTCAGTGGTTAGAGCACTGACTGCTCTTGCAGAGGACCCAAGTTCGATTCCCAGCACTCACATGGCAGCTAACCACCATCTGTAACTCCAGTACCAGGGAAAGACTTCTTCTTCTGACTCCTCAAGCATTGTATGACACAGGTACACTTACACACATGCAAGTAATACACTCATACCCATAAAATAAAAGTGATAAATAAAATAAAATAATAAAGTAAAAACATCTAAGCCAACTGTTTTCATTAGGCCTTCATTCCCATATATCGGCCCCTTGTCACATAAAACTTGTATTGGATGGATCTGTGAGACTTCACTTGTTAGTCTTTTTTTAGATACAGGAGCCTCCGTCATGAATCTGTGATAGGAAGGAAAGATGTTGATGAGATAAATGCACATTCCCACGTTGCTGATGGCAGCCCAAATGCTGTGTTCCCTGGAGGGAGCCTGTGACACACTGTTCCAGGGAAGCAGTAGAGAGTATTTCCAGGTGACAATGAGTCTGGAAGTGATGCGACCTTCGTACGTGATGAGGCACTCATTTTTCTGAAATAAAAATTCTGTGAAGAGAGGAATTATGACTAGTATTTACAACAAGTTTTCATAAACATCCCCAAATTCCAGGCACTGGACAAAAGGCATGACTCAGCCTGCTCAGCAGGCGTCCCAGCCAGGGAAGTGGGCCTGGGAAGGATTGCTTCCCTAACGCTTAAGAGTGGCTCTGGGGAGGTCTGTAGGAAGCTGATAATGGCGCATTTCACTGGTGAAAATCTGAGTTTTTAAGAGCATTTCCTTGGCTAAAAATGTCTCATTTCCAGACCTTGACTTGAATTTTTACAAGATTGTAAAAATTCAGCCGGCTTGAAATGACAGATGACGGACACCCTCTGATCTGCGGTAGCCATTGAGCTGGATGCGATGGTCCTACAGGGCGTGGCTCGGGTTCTCTTGGTGCTGTGGTGCAGCCTCTCTTCCACGGAGCTGTCAGCTTACCACAGTACCGCCTGCGCGGGCCCTTCCTGTGGGTGTGAGCAACAGCCGCAGTGCACACAAGGGCTTGTGAAAAGGCTGCACCCCAGTCTGAGTCCCACTTGATTTGAGGAGGAGTTATGATTCTGCATCTTATAAACACTCCAGAATGTTCTGAGGTGGGGACTTTGAGAAGAAGATCAGAAGCATTAAAATCTAGTCAATTTCTTATATTAAAAAATTCACACGCAAAAAAAAAAAAACAAACCCAGAAATTAAGTACTTTAACCCCGTGTGCATCGCTGGTGGAAATGTATGCAACAGCCGTGGGAAAGGCATGCAGGTCCTCAAAAAGTTGTGCTTAAAAGTACCATGTGATCTAAGAATTCCAATTCCTTACATATATCTAACAGAACTGAAAGTTCTTGGAAAGCAATCTGTATATTTTTTTAATTTTATTTATTTTCGTATGTGTATGCATGTACTGTCTGCATATAGGTTTGTGCACCCGTGTCATGCAATGCTGTGGAGGTCAGAAGAGGGTGTTGGATTCCCCTGGAACTGGAGTTAAATACGGTTCTCAGCCTCCATGTGGGTGCTGGGGATTGAACCAGGGTCCTCTGCAAGAGCGGTCGGCACTCTTAACTGCTAGGCCATCTCTCCAGCCCCAGGAATCTGTATATTCATGTTCATGATAGCCAAGAATTAAATGCAACCCAAATATACATGTAGGGATTATTGTATATAATTCGTACATGCAGTGGAATATTAGTCAGCCTTAAAAAGGAAGGGATTTGACACATGGATGAGCTGTGAGAACATTATGCTATGTGAAACAAAACTATCTCAAAAGACAAATTGATCATCCTGCTTATATAGATACCTAAAGGAGTCAAATTCTGACAGAGTAGAGTAGCAGGTGCTAGGTCCAGGAGGTGTATGGAATGGGAAATGGTTGTTTAATGAGTACAGAGATTCCTAAGACAAAACGTGTCCTGCAATGGATGGTATGGTGGCTGGACAGCAATATGAACCAACTTATGCCGGAGAACAGTCCATTTAGAAGTGGCTGGCACGGTGAGCTGTAGCTGGCGCATAGGTACAACCACAGCACTGGAGGGGTGACAGAAAAATCATGAGTTCAAGGTCATTCTGGCCTATGTATCAAGTTCAAGGTCATTCTGGCCTATGTATTAAGTTCAAGGTCATTCTGGCCTATGTATCAAGTTCAAGGTCATTCTGGCCTATGTATCAAGTTCAAAACTAGTGTTTTCCTTTGCTTTCTGTTGCTGTGATAAAACACTGACCAGAACCAACTTGGGGAGGAAAGGGTTTATTTTAGCTTACAGGTCACAGTCCATCATGGAGGGCAGCCAAGGCAGGAACTCAAGGTAGGAACCTGGACACAGGAGCTGAAGCAGAGACCACAGAGGAATGAATGCTGGCTACTGGCTTGCTCCCCTGGCTTGCTCAGCTACTATTCTTATACAGCCCAAGCTCAGGGTTAGCACTGCTCACAGTGGGCTGGGCCCTCCCATATCAACTAGCAATTAAGAATATGCCCCACAGACACTCCCACAGGCCAGTCTGATGGGGGTAGTCACACCCTGGTGTGTCTAGGTTATCATCTCGACACAGCTATGAGAGCCAGCATGGGTTACTTGAGAACTTGTCTGAAAGAAAAAACAGACAAACAAGGGTAGACCATGTTGTATGTATTTACCACAACTAAAAAAATAATTAAAAAGCGGGCTGGAGAGATGGCCTAGCAGTTAAGAGCGCCGACTGCTCTTGCAGAGGACCCGGGTTCGATCCCCAGCACCCACATGGCGGCTGAGAATCGTCTTTACTCCAGTTCCAGGGGAATCCAACACCCTCTTCTGATGTCTGCGGCATTGCACGACACCGGTGCA
Organism: Rhizomys pruinosus; assembly: GCA_009823505.1. Classification (NCBI taxonomy): domain Eukaryota; kingdom Metazoa; phylum Chordata; class Mammalia; order Rodentia; family Spalacidae; genus Rhizomys; species Rhizomys pruinosus. The sequence continues at coordinate 1,740,240 of VZQC01001144.1, read as the reverse complement.
CAGACCTACATGCAGACAGTACATTCATACACAAATAAATAAAAATTTAAAAAAATAATAATAATAATTAAAAAGCAATTTGATACCCCTTAAAAGGAAAAATATTACACAAATAATAAAATCTCTGCAACATTGTTTTTCAAGCAAGAGTTGAAAAATATGAGTCCAGACTCTCCTGAGGAACCCAAGATTTACAGAAGCTGAACAACTTGCACGGGGTCAAACACGCAGAACACAGTGCAGTCCAGTGAATCCTGGGAACAATCCGTATTCAAGGAGTCTTGGAAAGCTCAAGGTACAAGGGCACTTCTTAGTCCCAATGACGCATACAAATAGTTGTTTGTCTCTTCAAATGTAGCTGAAATTAGCAACTGAGGACACTGGTACCTTCAAAGATTTTCCCATTCTCACCTGAGAGATGGCTCGGCAGTTAAGAGCACCCGCTGCTCTTGCAGAGGAGCCAGGTTCAATTCCCAGCACCCACATGGCAGCTAACAACCACCCATAACTCCAGTTCCAGGGGATCCAATGGCCTTTTCTGACCTTTGGAGGCCTTGCACGACCTGGGAGCAGTTACATTCATGCAGGCAATACACTCATACAGATAAAAGAAAAAAATAAAATATTTTTTAAAAGATTTCTCCACTCTGCTATAAATATATTTCCTCTGGACAAAACAGACAATGACATCACTATAGTGTATGTTAGGTTTCGACCTAGAGTTTGCTTTAACTCTCGAAGTTATAGGCTATACGCATATGCTCAACTATCAATCTACATATAAATATATACAATACATCTTATATACATTTATACATATTTAATAATTACATTTATGTTTATATCAATCTGGCTATTTGTGTACATAAATACATGTCTTTTGTTTATAAAATCAAATGATGGTTGGGAGTAGTTTGAGGGGGTTGTGTTTGTTTTTTGTTTGTTTGTTTGTTTGTTTTGAGACATGGTCTCCCTATAGCACCAAGTACCCTAGAACTTGCTATGTAGACATGCTGACCTCCATCTCACAGAGATCCTCCTGCCTTTGGCTCCTGAGTGCTGGGATTAAAGGCATGAGGGACCATGCCAGACCTCAGGAAATAGATATTAAAAGAAAATCTTACTTGCAAAAAAAAATGTGATTTCATTGCATGTGCAATGTATGGTGTGTGCCCATTCCTTCTACAGAATTTACTGGAAAACTGGAAAAAAACCATGATTCACTTTTCTGTAGTAGTTAAAAAGCACCTACCAGAGATGGAGAAATAGCTCAGTGGTTAAAAAAACTGCTCTTGCACTACCTACAACTCCAAATCCAGGGAATCTGATGTCCTCTTCTGGCCTCCCAAGGGACCAGGCAAGCACGTGGTACATATGCATTCATGGAGGCAAAACACTCACATTCCATAATTTAAGAAAAAAACAACTTACCTTCCCAAGCATTTTTACAACATGTAACAGAAGAGTTATAGTCAGCAGACTAGGAAGTCATCATCAAAGGTCTGAGTTTAGCACCATATAAGCCAAATGTTCCACGAGGAATGCTCACTGGACTTCTAAAGCCTTACACAGAGATGGAAGGGACCAAGATCCAGTCAACATGACCCAGGAGGGTTCTGAGCCTGCCAGTGTATGTTGAAGAGTTGCCAGACTTGAATTTACTGCAATGAAGCAATTCACACCTTAAATTCCAAGCCAGGATTGAAGTTACCTTAGGGAACATGATGGGACAGGGACGGGGGACGGAGTGCTCATTGTCTCTGTGCAAGGTCTACATTTTAAGTTGACTTCAGACCACCTAGTTCTATTCAACCCAAATCTACCCTGATCCCCAAAGGACTTCTACAAACGTCCTATGCTCCAGAGCCGTGAGACTTGACCAAATGCAGAGAAAGTAATGGCGACTCAGGTGGATGGCAGTGCCAGGAACAGACAGCCTCCAGCACCTTGACCTCAGAGCCGCCTCCAAATCCCCAGGCTCCCTCTGACTTCTTAGTGGACTCCCTTCTAACCTCCCTGTTACATTTTACCATAGATGACACTCCCAGGGAAGGAAGCTCTCTGTGCTGCTCTGCTGCGGCTCCACTAGGGGCCGTCAGAAGGCAGGAGATGGATGCAACAGCTAAACCTCAGTGCCTTTCTCCTATTTCCTTGGAGGAAGCTCCCTTCCAAATCTTGAACACTTCTTTTTCTCCTTACTTAAGTTATGTGTTTGGCTCAACCTTATTTTTCTGAAGGACATATCTAGGCCTCTTAGAGGAAACAGGGCAGACACAAATATGCATTTTATTGAGGCTGTAGGTTCTGTGAACAATAGCACATTGCTAGTGGAAACAACAACTGAGCAAGGGCTGACTCCTAGTATGAATACTGAAGCATAATCTTCATCTTTACTCCACAGCTGTTTCCAAAGAGCTAAAAGCCTATTTTCAGATGCTTTTCAAGAGATTTCCAACCTACTATCTACTCCAGGATTGGTCAGAGGACCTGATGAGGCCCTGACAGAGCAAGTTCCTCCCCTACCTTCTCCCAAGGGTACATCCCATAGGCAGGACACACTATGGTCAGTTCTTAACTGAAGTCGGTGACAACATAAAGATAGATGAAGAGGCTACCAGGGCTCACGTTATCGCTGGCCAAAAGGCCCAGATTTCAGTCCAGAAGCAAAGCCACTATCATCAGATATTCTGCAGAGTGACCAGTGGCTTCCCTAGGGCCACATGTCCTTGTAACAATGACCAGCATCCATCTGAATGGAACTCACTCCTTCTTCTGCTCTGTGGTGACCTCACAGCAAGGGGCTGTTGTCTTTTGTATCTCTGACGAAATTCTCAGTCCTGTGTGGTTTTTATTTCTGAGCTCGATGGTGAGGTCCCCACGTCTTCTCAGTCTGCACAAGGATGGCTATGCAAGGAGGAAAGTAACATTATGTGGAGCACTGGGAACTTGGGAAGAGAAGACGTTAATTTGACCTCAGAGCAACAGAAGCAGGTGCACAGTGTGTAACTTCTGCTTTCATAGCATCAGGCTCTAAGCCCCCAGTTGTCTAAGGAAGAGCTGTGGGGAGAGAATGAATGAAGCAGCGGGTGAGTAAAGGTCCTTGGACTCCTCGCCAGCCCTCTCCTCCCCTCAGTCACCCTCCATGCTAATAATGACTCTGGGTTTTGTTTCAACTTTGTTTCATTTTTTAAAGACAGGGTCTTGCTGTGCAGAAGAGCCACCCTCAAACTCGCCACCCTCCGGGCTCAGCCTGCTGAGTGCTAGAATTTCTGGCTGTGCTGCAACACCCCAGCTCCATGCTGGCTGCTCTTCAGGAAGCTGCACTTGGAAAACATATATGTATTTATTTGTATTTTATGTGTCTGAGGTTTGTGCCGGGATGTACATGTGTACACCACCTGCATGCTTGGTGCCCACTGAGACCAGAAGAGGATGTTGGATCCCTAAAACTGGAGTTACAGATGGTTATGAGCTGCTGTGTGGGGCTGGAAGCCAAATCTGTGTCCTCTACAAGAGCAGCCACTGCTCTGAACCTCTGAGCCATCACTCCAGCCCCAAGCTGCACATTTTGAGGAAGCCATATTTGAAGGGATTGCATTGGGCCTGGTTCCCTGCAAGCTAGAGGAAGCTGACTCTGAGAGGGAGCCTGGGCTGCAGGAAGCTCAGAGAAGGGTGTCATTGAATGAAGAAGGGGCAGATGCCTGAGAGGGAGGGACAGCAGCAGGAGGGACATCCAGGAAACAGGCCTTCCGGGGCCTTTGGGGGGCTCTGGAGTGTGCTGGACCTGCAGAGTTGTTCTCATCTGAAGTAGGGTGACTATGGCTTTACATCCTGATGCAGACCAAATTGGATCCCTGCATCGCCCCAGGAGTTTAGAATATGGCTAAAAAACTGAGCAAGGGCTGACTCCTAGTATGAATACTGAAGCATAATCTTCATCTTTACTCCACAGCTGTTTCCAAAGAGCTAAAAGCCTATTTTCAGATGCTTTTCAAGAGATTTCCAACCTACTATCTACTCCAGGATTGGTCAGAGGACCTGATGAGGCCCTGACAGAGCAAGTTCCTCCTCTACCTTCTCCCAAGGGTACATCCCATAGTCAGGACACACTATGGTCAGTTCTTAACTGAAGTCGGTGACAACATAAAGATAGATGAAGAGGCTACCAGGGCTCACGTTGGACCTTCACGGACCTAATTGACCCAGTGGAGATGGACCTTCATCCAGTCTGCCAGTGGCCCTTATAAGAAACGGGAGCGACAGCAGAATGCCACAAGACGAGGAGACACCTAAGGAGGCCCCACCTAAGGACGCTCACCTAAGGAGGCAGTGAACTTTGCCAGGGATGGAGGTCTCAGGAGAGCAGGCCTGCAGACACCTCCACTTCAGCTTCCAACAGAAACTGTGGTGTTTTGCTATGGGAGCCTGAGCTTGGAAAAAGCACCACCCTTCACCTGGGTGCTGACTTCCTGGAGAGGCCTAATTGCAGCCCAGCGCTGTACCTCCAGGGTCTGGGCTGCTAAGGCAGTGAGCTCTTCAAGGCTCTGGATAGCATGTGAGCTAGTGCCCAGGAGGAGTATGAGGAAGACCCAATGCAGGGAATGAGCACAGGAACCATCACAGATGGAGTCTTTACAATACCCACTATGTGTCCTTTTTTAGGGCCTGGGGAAAGGCTCAGCAGTTAAGAGCCCTGGCTACTCTGGCAGAGGACCCGGGTTAGATGCCCAGCACCCATATGGTTGCTAACAACCATTGTAACTCAAGTTCCAGGGGATCCAACACCCTCTTCTGGCTCCCACGGGCTTTGCATGATATGGGTGCACTTACATACATGCAGGCAAGGCACTCATACACATAAAATAAAATATAGTTAACTAATTGAAATTTGTCTTCCTAAAGTAGCATTTTTGACTCTGAAGGAATCCTGTAGATGATTCCTTTGTTTAAAAGCTGGAAGCAAAGAGGCTCAGAGAAGTCAACACTCTCCTGATTAGAGGCAATCTGAGAACCATGAGGGACCCAAGACTCTGTGTCCTCAGTGCCACCCCCCCCCCATAGCACCTTGTCTCAGAGAGGCTATATTCACAGTCATCACAGTTTCATTGTATGGAACTTTTCCTCTCGTCATAACAAGATGTCATCCGGAACTTCATCTCAGTAGCTATGGCCCCTACAGCAAAACAACACAGTACTGGCCAGGTCTAGGATAATGCTAAGGGAGAGCTCTATGGACCCTCCGCAGGAGGTGGAGAAAGGGAGGGTGAGGGGACTCTCACCTGAGATTTCCCCTCCCCCAGCTTCAAGTGGCCTTGAGAGAAGCTAATGTGTACACAAAGTTAAATTAATTAAAGTTAATTTAGTTAATTAAAAATTGGTTCCATGATGCAGCTACATGAAGTCACCATCTGTGCTAAGGTTGGATTCTGTAGTGATGCAAATGTTTGGGGTCACTGACACTTCTGTAAGTAACACCTTACCTATGTGGTACGGGGGAAATTGGGGTCCCTTCTTGGGGTTCTTAGGCTTATTAATAAAAAGAATTTAGGACTCAAACTGAAGCTTGAAGGGAATTTTACTACAGTTTTTGTTTTGTTTTGCTTGACTTTTTGAGACAAAGACTTCTTATAGCCCCAGCTGGCCACCATGTCCAACAATTTTATCAGAATTTAAAAGAAAACCTCCAGGGGCAGGTGAGCTGGAAATCTCAGCAGCTGCCTGGAGGAGGAGAATGGAAGTGGGGGGGGGTGAGCTACAGAGAAAGAGTGAGGAAGCCCAATGTTGGGGAAGCCAAAAGTGCTAGGGAAAGTGTCCTTGGAAAAGAGGAAGAAGAAAAGGAGAAGTGGTGCCTTTTTGAAGAATTCTAAAGAGCAGGTGACTTATGAAGCTGCCTGGATGCATCCTGGCATGGCACTGCACTAGGGATGGGAATTCTGGTCAGGAAAAATACAGTGTCTCATTAAAGAACTAATGTGTCCATGTGTCTCTTCATCATGGCTGAAGGTGAGCTCTCCTTCCTGGGTGGTCACCTGGCCAGGTGACTGACTTGGCCCCACTGCACAGAGATTCTGTTCTCTTGACCAGAGGTTTTCTCTTAAGGGGCCCGTTTGCTATTGTAATGTATGCTCTGTAAGCAAACCCAATAAACTCATTGACCTCACCAAGTTGGATTTTGGTAAAATCATGCTTTGGTCTGTCATTGGTGCTGATCTGAGATGTTTCCCTGGGAAAAGTAATGCATCAAGGTTCCAGCCTGAAAGATTCCAGCCCAGTGTAGATTGCACTCTGTGGTCTGTTTACAGGGGGTAAATTTGACAGTCTTGCCCTCAAACTGTGATTTGGTCTTGTGAAGAAAACCATATTTCACAAGACCATGCAGGTAGTAAACTTCCTTTTCAAATGTGTTCTAGGCTAGAACAAAATAGATGCCGCCCCCATCCCAACACATAGGCACACACGCACACACACAAAAAAAGGAAGGAAGAAATCCTAGAGATTAACATATTAAAGACAACAGGTGGGGGTGGGGACTGGCAGTCCTTAGTTCACCTCTGTTGCATAGTCTGTTTCCCACCCAACACACACACACACACACACACACACACACACACACACACCGAGGCAAGTATTCACACTAGAAAAGGAATTCACAACCCACTAAAGTAATCACTGCACCAAAATCCAGTTTGGTGAACCAACAAGTCCTAAAGGACTCAAAAGAGCTACATCCAAGTGTATTCTTAAAGCAGCCAAATATAGAGAAGAAGAAGAAGCTTCAAGTCTACCTCTCAGGGATTGAGTTTAGGGCTATTCATGTGTAGAGACCCAAGAAAGTGGTTGGAAGTTAGGAAGGAGTGGGTGGGCTAGGCATGCACCCTCAGCTCCTCCTCTCATTGCCATCGAGCATGCAGAAGAGTCATCTATAATTAAGGCAAGCATCTTAGAGCAGGCAGAATGGGTTAAGTCTCAAGGGTTCAGTCAGTTTTGTCCTCAGGTTCACAGTCTGTGGGAAGCAGCTGCAACTCCCCAGCCAGGAGCTGAGCAGGAATGAGCACATTGTCTCACACTGCAGTGCCTGGGACGGTTACCTCTTCCTGAGACAATGATGGCTGGACACAGTATAAAGAGCATTACCCTCCCCGCACCTAGGGGCTGGGAAACATAGCTCAGTGGTAAAGCATGTGCCTAGCACTCATGAGAACTGGGGTTCAGGAGAGAGAGAGAGAGAGAGAGAGAGAGAGAGAGAGAGAGAGAGAGAGAGGAGAGAATATCATCTTAAAGGCTTAAGCACTGATAAGTTGGTACCAAACACTCAGGCCAAAGACAAGAAGACCAGCTGTCAGAGTGCCCAGGAAAAGGTGTGTTGTGCAACCCAGACACTTGGGCCTTGGGCCTTTAGCTGCCCAGTAGGAGGAGGGGACACAAGGTTGCCCAAGTAGGTCTTATCAAGACCCTTGTGGTGGTTAGAATGAGTGTCCCCCATAGGCTTTAAGTACTCAGACATTTTGTCTCCAATTGGTGGCACTGTTCTTGGAGGTCTTAGAAGGTGTGACCCTACTGGAGGAAGTACGTCATTGAGGGCAGGCTTAGTGAGTTTAACAAGCCTTGTGGTTTCCAGTCTCTCTCTCTCTGCTTCCTGTGCTCATGTTGAGATGTGACCCTCCGCTTGCTGCTCCAGCCCCGGCCACCATGCCTCCCGCCACAATGGACTCTAATTCCCTGGAACTGTCAATCGTAAGCTCAAATAAACTCTTCCTTTTATAAGTTCCTTTGGTCATGGTGGTTTATCACAGCAACAGAAAAGTGACTAATACAACCCTACAGCAGCCCACTTCTCCAAAGGGCCCTGAACTGTGAGTATGAGCTAAAGTGAACCTTGCCTTCCCTGCAGCACAGAGACTCACAAGGCAATTGCAGGAGCTGACAGCAGGATCATTAAATAGGTGCAGAGAAACTGTCCAGCAGTTGGCTTGAGCAGCACTGCAGGGCAGGTTGCTTCCTGGAATCTCAGGCCAGATATTGGCTTGAAGCTATCCTTGGCCAGCATTGCCCATAGGGCCTGGCAGAAATGAATCTTCACAGAGGGAGCAACTCCACCCCAGGCCTCCCAGACACTTTTTCCATAGGCAATGGGCTTTGCATGATACAAACGACACCTATGACTCTGGGAGAGAAAGCTAGTGGAAACAAGAAACCCTAGAAGCAGACCCACACAGACTCTTTACAAGCTTACCACATACAGATTATGAACTAATGATACCTGCTACATTTCAAGAAATAACAGAGTTCAGAGAAAAGCATATCCCTCTGTGTGGCACAGCTCACCCACTCCGCAGATGACCTGGCAATCTGAGCTCTGCCTCTCTTCCCTCCCTGCCCTTTGTCCTCAGCTGGACTAGCTTTCCCCCTGGTCATAAGATGACTTCAGTTCCATATTTCACAATCATGTGACTCCCAGAGGCTAAAACTAGAAAGGATGCTCTCCATGTCTCTTTTTTAGTGCAAAACATCCAGGCAGATCTAGGCAGCCTAGTCTCTGCACACTTCCTCAGCAGGGATTATGGAATGCACCCATTGCTAAAGTAAGCCAAAGGGAAGAAGAATGACTGGGTTAGACCACCAATATACAGACCCCTGGGGTTAGAGGCAGGGACCTAAACATCTGAATAAAATGTCAGCTGTAGCAGCAAAGGGGGAGCAAGCGTGTCTGTGATGGGGAAGTGGGGTCAGGGGGAAGAACCCATCGGTGCCTCCCTTCCTCCCCAGGTTCTCAGGCTGTGTAGCTTGCTGATAACATCTTCTAACTCTACCTTTGGTCTAGCAGTACTGGGCCACCTTGTTCTTCTCTGCCAAGTAAGACATTTCCACTGTACGATAAGTGTGCGCTTTTCTTGTCCTTGTGAAGTTATCAGTATAGAAAGGCATGTGCCCCCAGGCTATGGTTTTCAGGTTCTGTGCTATGTCTTAAGAAGAAATGCTTCTTCTCATCAGGGATTGTCAAGGCCTGCATTCTGATGACAAGCTTAAATTCCATATCCATCAACAGGATTTTTTTTCATGTTCTGAATTTTGACTATTGAAGAGTTAAAGCATCCATCACAAAGCTTGGGGAAGAACTGAGAGGATAGTTCGCTCAGCATAGCACTTGCCTTGCAAAGCATGAGGACATGAGTTTGATTCCAGAACCCATATTATAAAAAGCTAAGAGTGGTGAAGTGAAGATGGGTGGATCCCTAGGGCTCACTGGCCAGGCAGCCTAGCCTAATAAGTAGTGTAAGGCCAATGGGAGACCTCGTCTTAAGGCCATCAGTGTTCCTGAAGACAATGCCTAAGATTGTCCTCTCTGGCTTCCACATGCATGCACACACACCCATCCACACACAGAAGCATGTGCACACATGTACAAACACACACACACACACACACACACACTTTTTTACAAACACTTTTTTTCTTTTAGTTTTGTTTTATTTATTTATTTATGTGTATGAATGTACTGTCTGCATGCAGGTTTGTGCACCCGTGTCGTGCAATGCTGCGTAGGTCAGAAGAGGGTGTCGGATTCCCCTGGAACTGGAGTTCTCCTGGAATTGGAGTTACAGACGGTTCTCAGCCACCATGTGTGTGCTGGGGATCGAACCCGGGTCCTCTGCAAGAGCAGTAGGTGCTTCTAACCGCTAGGCCATCTCTCCAGCCCTACAAACACTTTTTTTAAGCTTGAGAAAGAAGCGAAATTGAATCAAGAGGCAATGGGGGCCATAGAGATGGCTGAATAGTTCAGAGCACACACTGCTCTGCACTTGGTCCCCAGCACCCACATCCTGTAGCTTACAACCTCCTGTAACTTGGCTCCAGGGAATCCAATGCCCTCTTCTGCACACGCACACACCTTTACACAGACACACAGACACACACACACACACACACACACACACACCTTTACACAGACACAGACACACACACACACACACACACGCAAACACAAACAAAAAATTAAAAATAAAAGTTTTTAAGAAGTCTTAAAACAGGTGGAAATTAAAGGAAAGAAATAGAGACAGACTTCCTGGAGTTGCTTGATGTTTCAAAACTCTGTGGTGTTAATTCCTTTACCCTTGGCCCACCAAACCATTCAGAAATGAGACATATCAGAGAGAACACCAATCATGAGGAGTCAGGGAAGATCATCTCAATAGCTGCACCCCGAGTCACCCCTACTGATAACCTACAATAAATATTTCAGTGACTCAGTGTCTACTTTCTCCATGTCCATCAGCTGCCTCGAGCCCTTACTTAAACAAACAGCCAAGTTTGAAAGAAGTTGTGTGGAAGAGGGTCACCCTCCTCTTCATAGATAGCCCAGGGTCACTTACCTACCCAGTACTCATTCTTAAATGCAGTGTTTAGTTATTAGCACTTTTTCAAGGGGACATTTCTTTTTTGTTGGGTTTTTTTTTTTTTTTGGTTTTTTTTTTTTGGTCTTTTTGAGACAGGGTCTCCCTGTAGCCCCAGCTGTCCTGGAACTCACTCTCCAGATCAGGCTGGCCTTGAACTCACAAAGATCTACCTGTCTCTGTCTCTGCCTCCCGAGTGTTAGGATTAAAGGCTTTCACCACCATGCCTGGCTCAAGGGGACATTTCTATAAAGCTAGTGTGGGCATGGAGTTCAGACACACCCTTACACATCAGTCTTTCTGAATTCTAAATGCGTCATTTACTCCTTTTATTACTACAGGTAAATATGTTTGGGAATAATATATTCTTACTGAAGTCCTCCACCCTTCCCTACTTCTCATTTCACTTTTTTCCTGGAACAAACCATTAATCTACCTTTCAGTGAAATTCTGGCTTGAAGAAGATATTTAACTTGAATATTTCTTTTTTTTTCATGTTTCCACTTTTATTTGATGTTTCCAAATGGAAAAAAGTCAAGATTCTTACACCAGTTAGAATGAGACCATCGCACCCAGATCTCTACAACAAAAATTTTAAACTCCTGAAGAAGGAAATTGAAGAAGACATCAGAAGATGGTAAAACCTCCCATGCTCATGGATTGGGAAAATTAACATTGTAAAAATGTCCATTCTACCCAAACTCTTGTATAGATTTAGTGCAAACCCAGTTAAAATCCCCAAAAGTTTCTTCACAGGCTTCAAAACAAGTCCTCAACTTCATTTGGAAAAACAAAAGACCCAGAATAGCCAAAGCAACCCTGAGCAAAAAGAGCAATACAGGGGGGATCTCTATACCAGACTTCAAAATATACCGCAGGGCTATAGTCATAAAAACAGCTTGGTACTGGCAAAAAAAAAACAGACCTGTTGATCAATGGAACAAAACTGAAGATCCAAACTTGAGCACATACAATTTCAGCCATCTCATATTTGACAAGGGGGCCAAGAAGACACATGGAGGAAAGACAGCATCTTCAGCAAGTGGTGTTGGCAAAACTGGATCACCACTTGTAGAAGAATGAAATTAAACCCCTACCTCTTAACCTGTACAAAAGTCAACTCCAGATAGATTAAAGACCTCAGCATGAAACTTCAAACACTGAAGGCCATAGAAGAAAAAGTTTGCAGTAGCCTACAAGACACAGGCATAAGAAAAGACTTCCTAAATCAGACAGCAGCTGTGCAAGAATTAAGGTCAATTGACAAATGGAACCTCATTAAACTCAAAAGCTTCTGTACATCAAAAGAAACAATCAGGAAGTGAAGAGAAAACCCACAGAATGGGAGGAAACCTTCACCACTGATACATATGACAGAACACTAACTTCCAGAATATATAAACTACTCAAAAAACAAAGAAGAAAGAAAACAAATGAATCACTCAAAAGATGGAACAAAGAAGCTGATCAGAGACTTCACAAGTGAGGAATTAGAGATGGCTGAGAAACATCTTAAAAAAGTGTTCAGTGTTGCTTATAATTAAGGAAATGCAAATCAAAACCACTTTAAGATATCATCTCACTCCAATAAGACTGGCTAGTTCCAAGAAAACAATTGATACCAAGTGCTCGAGAGGTTGTGGGGAAAGGGGAACACTCATCCACTGCTGGTGGGAATGTAAACTCATACAGCCACTATGGAAAGCAGTGTGGAGAACCCTTGGAAGACTTGGAAGGAACTTGCCAGCTGACCCAGCCATACCACTCCTGGACATGTACCCACAAGACTCATCTTACTGCAGAGATACATGCACAGCCATGTTTATTGCAGCTCTCTTCACAATAGCAAGGATCTGGAACCAATCAAAGTGCCCCTCAACTGACAAGTAGATAGAGAAAATGTGGTACATCTACACAATGGAGTTCTACGCAGGGGTAAAGAAAGATGACATCATGACCTTTGCAGGTAAATGGCTGGTGCTAAAAGATATCATCTGAGTGAACTAACATAGCCCCAGAAAAACAAAAGATGAATGGTATCCCTCATATGTAGATGCTAGCACCAATTACCTAATTGTATGGCAAACTGAGCAACATCAATGTGATCTGAAAACAACTGTGCTCTTATATTGTGAATCCCTTAAAATGTAATAAACAAATTAAAAAAAAAAAGAATGAGACCATCTCAAGTGAGATCATGCAAAGCATTTCAGTGTATACAACAATCATTTCTCTTTACCTTTTCTGCTTCATACAATGTGATCAACAGAAAATTAGATGATAGGGGCTTGGTCAGAAAATGCCATCAAACAAACAAACAACCGAAAAAAACACACCACCACAAAGGGCAGTTTCTACTTTTCTGCAAGTCAATTTTCAATAACTTATTTTTTTTTACTTAGGAGACATATGGAACTGAAAAATTTAGCTGCCCAGTTTTATTCAACTACTCCACAAACAAGAACAAACAACAGTCTCAACACTGCAGACTTTGAAGGGCTGAGATAGTAGACATTATTATCTTTAGTAGATTCAACTATTTTACCTAAAGTTTCCTTCTTTTTAAAATTTTTTTTAAATTTATTTTTGTATGTGTATGAATGTACTGTCTGCATGTAGGTTTGTGCACCCGTGTCATGCAATGCTGCAGAGGTCAGAAGAGGGTGTCAGATTCCCCTGGAACTGGAGTTAAAGACAGTTTTCAGCCACCATGTGGGTGCTGGGGATCGAACCCTGGTCCTCTGCAAGAGCAGTCAGGCTCTTAACCGCTAGGCCATCTCTCAAGCCCCGGCTTCTTCTTTTAAGAGAAATAAATTGCCTTAGGCTTTGCCTTTAATTTCACTATAGCTATACTGGATCCAGAATAGTGAAGAGAACTCCTCATATAAAATTGAAAGTGAAAACTATTACATAGTTTTTACTAGCTGAATAGACTAAAAACAGTTGGTTTGCTAGATGGCACTGAAAAACCTGACCCAGGTGACATGGCTTTGTCCAAATGTTTGACCAAAGAAATAATACGATATTTATAAGCTAACTTTTTAAAGAGATGGGTGACATGAATACCGTACATATTTTACATGGCAATACACAGTTTAAGAGTTTATAAAATAAGTTCATGCATTATTACCTTTAAGAATAACATAAACAAGATAAATCCCCCCAAGTCCTTGTGATACCATTTTAGGTAGAAGCAGTCTTACATACAAAACAATCCAGTATCTCTGGTGTGTTTAGTCTAGAGAAATTTCAGAGATTACTGAGAAAGAAATCATAAGTCTGTTGACTGATTCAAAGTGTCAACCTGTGGGACTGAAAATGTTTCCTTTTTTTTTTTTTTTTTTTGGTCCTTTTTGAGACAGGGTCTCTCCTGTGCCCAGCTGTCCTGGAACTCACTCGTAGATCCAGGCTGCCTTGAACTCACAAGATCCGCCTGCCTCTGCCTCCAAGTGCTAGGATACAAAAACACCCCAGAATAATGACCTCTGTACAAAAAAAATATAAAAATTCTGGATGATCAGTTTGATCACACTAGATAAATTTAGATGAAATATTACTGGTTAAGTCTCTTCACTCATTTCTTTGAAAGCATTAATTTTGTAAACTAATGTTTTTATTTAGTTCACTGCATTATGGCACAAGATCTCATTTTCTTTTTTTTAATGTTTATTTGTTTATTTTTGTAAGGGATTCTACAATATAAGAGCAAAGTTGTTTTCAGATCACATTAACGTTGCTCAGTTTGCCATACAATTAGGTAATTGGTGCTAGCATCACAATGAGGGATTACATATCTTTTTTTTTTCTGGGACTGTTACTTCCATCAGCCTGATAATCTTCTAGCACCATCCATTTACCTGCAAAGTTCATGATGTCATCTTTCCTTAACGCTGCAGAAACTCCATTTGTAGATGTACACATTTTTCTATCCACTCTCAGTTGATGGGCACTTGGGATTGGTGGCGCTCTTTGCTATTGTGAAGAGAGCTGTAATAAAATGGCGGTGCATGTATCTCTGCAGTAAGATGAGTCTTGTGTGAAATACTCAGAAGTATATGCGGGGTCAGGGGGTAGGCTCATTTGAGTCTTTAAGGTTTCTCCACTGCTTTCCGAGTGGTTGTGTGAAATTTCATTCCACCACAGTGGGATGAGTGTTCCCCTTTCCCCACAACCTCTCCAGCACTTGATATCATTTGTTTTCTTGATCCTGCCAGTCTTATTGGAGTGAGATTGATATTAAAGTGGTTTTAATTTGCATTTCCTTAACTAGTAACAACACTGAACACTTTTTAAGATGTTTCTCAGCCATATCTGTTCTCACTGTGAAGTCTCTGTTCAGCTTCTTTGTTCCCTCTTTTGAGTGATCATGTGTTCATTTTTTTCTTTCTTGTTTTTTGATTAGTTTATAATATTCGGGAAGTTAATGTTCTGTCAAGATGTATCAGTGGTGAAGGTTATCCTCCATTCTGTGGGTTTTCTCTTCACTTCCTTGATTGTTTCTTTTGATGTACAGAAGCTTTTGAGTTAATAGAGGTTCACATTTGTCAATTGTCACCTTAATTTCTTGGCACAGCTGCTGTGCTGGATTTAGGAAGTCTTTCCTATGCCTGTGTCTTGTAGGCTACTGCAACTTTTTTCTTCTATGGCCTTTCTCTCCTTGTGCACACTGCCCTCCCTGCCTCTCCTCCAAGGCAGTAAGCCAGCTGCTCACCCAGGGAAGGCCTGGCCTTCACTGCCTGGTCATTTTGTCTGGAATGTCCTTCTTTCTGTGTCATGGCATGCTGTTCCGTATCCTGAAGGTCTTGGTCCAGTTTCTTTGCCCAGCCTGCTCAGCCCACATCTGCTGTGTGTCTGTACAGCCTGCTCTGCCCATGCCTTCCACCTGGTACCTCCACTGCTCTAGACCTACTGTCTTATTTGATGTGTATGGCACTAGATACTGGTACATGCTAGGTAAGTGCTCTACCACTGAGTTACATACCTAGTCTCTTTTTATTTTATTTTTGAGATAGGGCCTCACTAAGTTGCTCATGTAGGGGTAAAACCCATCCTATTGAGTAGGCAGCGGACCTCAAACTTGGAATCCTCTTGCCTTCACCTCCCAAGTAGCAGGAATTATAAGCCTGCTCTCCCACGTTTGGCTGCCTGCCCCCTTTCCCCCCAAGCACCTATTTCTAACCTACTAGACACTAATGTTTTCTGCCCTACTCCCTGAAGTTTTCCTCTTAAAGCAGGACTCTGTTTAGTTCACAGATGTCTACTTTTTTGTGTGTGTGTGACAGGGTCTCCCTACAGCCCCAGCTGGCCTGGAACTCACTCTGTAGACCACGCTGGCCTTGATATCACAGAGATCTACCTAACTTTGCCTTTCGAAAGCTGAGCTTAAAGGTGTACACCATGAGGCCCAGAAGCAAATTCTTGGTCTTTAATGAAACCTGTAGCTTCTCCCTTGGTACCTGGCATAGGAATGCCAATACTAATGGGGAAGCTGAAAAGGACATCTGTTCCTTCCTTGCCCAGCACATCACAGGCACACCGTTCACAGGTGGTGAACAAGAGACCCACCTCTGAACTGTGAGTCACTGGATCGCCTGTTGGAAGTCAACAGTGTGGCTGTGCAGTCAGAAGTACCAAGGCCAGTGTTCCAGGAGAGCCTTACCAGCTTCAAGTCCTGGAGCAAATTCTTGCCACTTCCTTTTGGTTTTTAGTTATTTTTATTTTATGTGTATGAGTGTTTGGCAAGTGCATCAGATCCGCTGGAACTAAAGTTTGGGACAGCTATTAGCTGCCATGTGGGTGCTGGGAACCAAATCCAGGTCTTCTGCAAGATCAGCCAGGGCTCTTCACCACTAAGCCATCTCTCCACCTGCCAATCTCTTCCTTATGTCTCTAGCCTCCCTGTTGGTTCTGTGAGCCTCTAATACCCTTTTTGGAAAATTCTTTCTCTGCTTAAACAACCTAGAGTCAACCACGATTCTTTGTAACAAAGAGCCTTGACTAATATACTGTGGAAACTGGTTTTGGACCCTGATCCCTACTATAATTTGATTTCCTGCATTTACCTTTCTTTCTTACCTTCAATAATCCTTACACACTCACTCATTTGCTCACTCACTTATCCCTCATACGTTCCCTGGTTGACTTTCCATGCCAGAGTACTAGACGTTTGCATGTGAGATTCGTAAGGACATAAAGACATGGTTCCTCCCAAAAAACCCACAGTGGAGTGCAGGGTGGTGAAGGAAGCATGTGTAGGACATGGTGCTCAGTGCTGGGAGAGACAGTGGAGACGCCTCGCCAGAGGTGAGCGAAGAGGAGATGGAGGCTTTCCTGGGGGCAGTGATCCTTGGACCATTTCTTAAAGATAAGCTGAACCTAAGCAGTGCAGAAGAGGCAATAGGAAGGATTCTTTAAGAGAAAAAGGAAATTCGGTCAATCAGAACAGAGCGTGAAGATTTTGAATCAGAGTTCAGCGTGTCCCTACTTAAAATCCCAGGCAGGGAGTGGCAACAGTTGGAACTATGGGAGTAGGCAGAGGTCAGTGTCGCTTTGCCTAAGACACAGAGCTCCATTCAAGCATGGAGGAAGGAGTAAAAGCAGGACAGCCTGCTTTACGTTTGATGTGGATTTTCTTTCTGGAAACAGTGCAAGGAATTACAATGGGGCAAGACTGAAAGGTAAGATAGGGATAAAGGTGTTAGAACCAGCAGGTGGTGTCTAAAAGATAAAGAACTAGGCCTGGGCTAGCAGTAGACAGTGAGGAGGGAAGGACAGGACAGAAATGAGAGATGAAGGACAGTGTCTTTACCTTCTACTATAAGTGAGCATCAAAAACTGGGTAATTTATTATTTTTAAGGGTGGCTTTTTACAGACATGAGTCTAGAATGTACACGGTGCCGGCACCCGGTGAGCCTGCTGGCTACATCACAACATGGCTGAGGGGATCACATGGTGAAACACAGCAAGCATGCTTGTCCAGCTCTCCTTTCCTCTATAAATGCCATCATTGATGCTCTACTAAACCTAACTACCTCCTAGAGAGCCCATCTCCAGGTAAAATGAACATATGGGGACCAAGTTTCCAACCCCTGAACTATGAGAACACATTGCTCTGGTAGCATTCCTACCAGAGCAGATTGTTCTTCATTCTCTTCTTATTTGTAACGACAGGTTTATGTCTGATTTGCTAGTGTCCATTACAGTACGCAGCACATAGAGGTACTTGATGTACCATAATCTGTCATCCAGCTTGCCACTTACTCTAAGCACATGCTCCCTTTATGCTGCTATGGTTTTGAGTTCAACCATTCCCTTTGGCTCCCTGTGGTTTAATATCCTACATCAGTGTTTACATTATGCCTCTGTCCTTGCAAACTGCCTACTTTCCCCAGCAGACCACTAATGTATGGATGACAGTTATTTTTAATTGCCTGTCCAATAGTTCTCCCAAACTCTGCCATCTTGGAGTTTGTTTCTGATGCTTTGGATTGTGTTTCTGTTTTCCTTTGGCCTGCTTTGTCTTCTTGCTACTGTTGCTGTTGTTGGAGGTAGACTTGCTAGGTAGATAGAGGAAGATGGAGGTAAAGAGACCTCCTGTTAACTGGTTAGGGATTTGGCTATGCTCCAATTTTGCTATAGCATGAGGTTCCAGAGGCTTATGAAAAATATGTCTTTCATATTTCATTTTTTCTGTCATCTTTTGTTTCATCAGAGCATTGTCACAAGTACTTATTAACTCCCTTAGGTGAGATGGGCAAGCTGGAGAGGCAGGGGCAGGACAAAGCCCATCCCGAGGGAGACCAGTATGTATATATTATATATATTATATAATTATGTATATATATATATATATATATATATTTCAGAGAAAAGGGAGAGGAGGTGTTTATTAGGAGACTAGGTCTGGGCACATTTCAAAGTGACAACAAAGCCCCTCCCCATCAGAGCACAAGGATTTTTCTTGATCTCTGTGGCCTTTTGAATGAGAATGTCCCCCATGGGCTCCAAGGATTTGGACATTTTGTCCTCAGTTGCTGAGGCTGTTTTGGGTGGTCTTAGAAGGTGTGGCCATGCTGGAGGAAGCACATCATTGGGGGTCAACTCAGAGAGGTCAAAAAGCCTTGCCAGTCCCCGTCGCTCTCTGCTTCCTATGCCTGGCTCTCTGGTCCTGCACCTGGCTGCCAGGCCTCCCGCCATGATGGACTCTAATCCCCTGGAACTGTCAGCTCTAAGCTCAAATAAACTCTTCCTTTATAAATTCCCTTGGTCGTGGTGGCTCTCTCCCAGCAACAGAAAAGTGATTAATACAATCCCTGAGAACGAGGTTAAATGGAGGTAAAATCATAAAAGTATGCCTCCCTGACTAAAACAACTCCCAGATTCCTCACACTCAGATAAGCCTCACCGCAAAACTGCCACTAGTGTCTTATGAAATTGGCTGTGGACAGGCTTGTGCCAGCCAGAGGCCCTAGGGCTGCCGCCCCCAGTCTGTCCAGATGCACAGTGTGTGCCCTGTCACAGCGGCTCCCACGGTCTGCAAACAGCACTGGGCCTCAGTCCCTTCTGCTTTCCCTGCACTGAGCATGGGAATTGTGACTTTCAAGCTCTTTCCATGCAAAATCTGACAAAGACTCTCTCCTCTGACCGAACATTTAGTCAGTCCTCTCTCAGGCTGCTGTCTGTCTAGACTCGATCTGCACTTGCCATTTCTGGCTCTGTAGAACCTTATTGGACATCAATAAAATTATTTCATTAAAAAAAAAAAAACTGGCCTATCACAGGCTCATTTGTTACCAGTACAGTATACATCATTTTCCCATAAAAAATACTCAATACCCTATGCATATTTAAAATACCACAATAAAAATACACAGGAAAATCAAGTTTACATATCATACTCAGAAAAATAAATTGTCCTGAATTAACACAAAACGGCTTTTCCAGTTTAGGTCAACACAAAACCAAACTATAGCATAAATTAAAAAACAATCTTTTCTTTAAAATACTACAAATTGCTTCTTGAAACAAATTCCTTGCATTTACAAATAAGACAATGGATCTGGAGATAGTCCCCTACAGGGGAAGGCACCAAGGCTTCTGCTCCAAGTTCAACATCGCAGAATCCACATACTGCCTCAAGTTTTAAAAATCTTTTGCTAAGATTTTTTTGTGTCTTTTGCACAGAGACAAATACATACACAGACACACACACACACACGGCTATTATAATGGTTGCATGCCACTGAAATAAGGTGGAAGGAGACAGAATATGAGACTGATTAAAAGTTTGTATTTCTCTTCTTGAAAAAGCAGCAGTCAGAGACTATCACACCACCCAGAATTCACTTGCAATCTCCAACTTGTCAGGAGGTATGAATGTCATCCAGGTTCTTACACACTTCACAATTTAGCAGTTTCAATAGTGGAAATGAGCCCCATAGTCACTAAATTTTGACCCGTGCAATGCTGAATCTTTGGGGTGACACTATAAACACAGCTGAGAAACCCCAAGGCTGACAGTTTTTATACAGGGAAACACTACAGAACTACATTGAATCCTGAGCTAAGTTTACAGGTAAACATTCCACCCTGCTTGGTCATCTGCAAAGGTGGAGGTTTAGGGGTTCTGAATGATAAGGGAGATCTACACTCCATACAAATGAGAAGGGCTAGCCTAAGGGACAAGACTGGAGACCCTTTGTCCTTCCAGGATCTCTTAATTAATCTCTTAAAGTTGTAGTAGGCTTGCTGGGCATAATGTCCACTGAGATATTGGTATACAGTGGAAATCTGTGTTTATCTAATACCTGGTAGGTAAGTGAGTTCAAGCCATCAAAGCACATTGTATCCTTTGTGTGAGCAATCTGGTGATACCTTCTGGGATTAGGCTCATTTTTCTTGTCTCTTCCATGAGGGATCATGCGGTACCTCCCAATCACAGCATTTGGGCGAGATACAGTCATGCCTCTGTGGTCTAGTCGGTTAAAAATGTCATCATCTTCTCCTCCCCAACCCCAGTAATTATTAGGAAATCCATTGATGGCAAGAAACTGTTGTTTACTGAGTGCAGAGACACCCCCAAAATTTTTGGCATAAGGCAGTTTAAAGTTGAGATTGTCAATAGCCACGGAAATGTGCCTTGGCTGTGAGAAACACCTGTAGGCATTCCGGTCATCCATTGGAATGAGGTCCACATCACTAAACACAAAGCAGTTGTAGTCATAGTCCTTCAAGGCCTCTTGAAAGCCAATATTGAAAAGCTTGGCACGGTTGAACAGGGTCTGTCCAGCCTGGTTGATGACATAGATGCCATAGTCCAACTGCTGGCGCTTTAGGACAGGATGCAAGTAATACAGCCAGTACTTGAGGTGGGTCTCCCGGTTGCGGAAGGGAATAATGACGGCCACCCTCTGAGGAGACTGGCAATCCTTCGGCTTGAGACGGCCGCCCATCTGTATTTCTGGGTTCTCCTTTACCAAAAGTTCCAAATTCACAGGTTTGCTAAAGTCAATATTCAAGGCACCAAGGAGGAGCGGTGACTGTTCCGGGCAAGCAGGCAGCAGCGATGGTGCTGCGGGGGCCTCTGGGATGAAAGTCCAGTTCCTCGGGGGACAGGAGACAGGCTTCGAGGACACTCCCCTGGCTAGCGTAGGAAAGCGCACCAGCAAGGACAGGCGCTTCAGGTCGCCATGGTACAGGTAATAGACCAGGATGACACCTAGGTGCAATGCTGAGAGCCCCAGGAGCAGGCTGCAAACCCGCTGTAAGGCAGTTTGGAGCATCACAGCGCTGCAGCCTGGTGCTGCTCCAGAGTTCTCTCCCCGCCCCTGCTCCAAGCCCGGTGCCTGCAGCCCAGAGAGCCAGGAGCTGTGGCCTCTGTACTCCAGGGACTCTGAACACCTGGATGCTGGCTGAAGAGGGTGGGGGGGAGTGAGGGGGCGGAGGGGGGCGGAGCCGCCTTTCTGGACACACTAGACAGGTGACTGACGATAGGCATCTATATCCCATTATATCCCAGCTGTGTTAAAAGGAGATAAGGTAGAGTAAACCAGATGGGGTCAGGATTTGTGCGGATGCGGGCAAAAGGAAGTCTGTCTCTTTTCATTTGAAAACATCCAAGGGTGGGGCTCCCCTTGTAATCTGGGGAGAGGTGATGGTCCTATTTCCTTAACTCTGGGGAGTACGATGATGGCCAGGAATCCTAACAGCAAAGCCGAGAACTGATAGAAACAGCTGCTGACCTGGAAAGACTGAAGAGGGAATTTGCACCTCCTCTTTAGAAACACCTTGAACCCTGTAGAGCAAGCTCAAACTCAAAGAGATCCAGCTGTTTCAGCTGGGATTAAAGGTGCACACCACGATGCCTGGCCATCTTGAACTTCTTAACATGCCCAGATACCTCTGAAACTTCCATCTTCTTTTTGAAAATTAAAAAAAAAATCATGTGTATGTGTGTTATGCCTGCGTGTAAGTGCACCTGTGTCCTGCAATGCCTGAGGATGACAAACTAGGGCGATGGATCCCCTGGAACTGGAATTACAGACCGTTGTTAACTGCCACGTGGGTGCTGGGATTCCAACCCGGGACTTCTGCAAGAGCAGCCAATGCTCTTAAAGCTGAGTCACCTCTCCAGCTAAAACTTCCATTTTCTTTTAGGAAAATAAAGAAGAGAAGACAGTGGTAGTGGAGCCTGGGTTCTGAGGGATCAGGGCTCTGACAACAATGTTGGAGGATGGCAGATGCGTCCAGAGGGATTGAGACCTGACTCAGTTAAGGGCAAAGTCTGGGGATTGAAGTAGAGAAAGTGTAAATTTAGCTTTAAACAGGTCGATCCAATAATCCAAAGGTTCACCCTAGTTCTTCCTTCTGTTTCGCCATAATTATTTTTCCCTTAAGTAATAAAATTTTCTAGACAACAGACTCTCAGTTTCTGGGCAGTGATGAGGATTCATTCTGACTTCTCTTGGGCCACCTGTGGTATCACAGGAGCTGAAGGACTCTGCTTTAATGATGTAGAATCACTTGGAAAATGTCTCCCCTTGTCAAGATTTGGCTTTTGTTTTGTTTTTAAAAGCTTTTAAATTACCATGAATAATATTTCATGGAACTCTTTTATTATTTACTCCCTTGGCTTCTTTGTTTTTAAACTGTTTTATGACTATAAATGAATACATACTCATTGATGAAAGTATAAAAGACACAGTTATAGCCAGGCATGGTGGCTCACGCCTTTAATCCTAGCACTTGGGAGGCAGAGGCAGGCTGATCTATGTGAGATCAAAGCCAGCCTGGTCTACAGAGCAAGTTCCAGGCCATCTGGGGCTATAGGGGGACCCTATCTCGAAAAGACCAACAACAACAACAAAAAAGACACAGTTATGTGTGTGGTATTTATTATGGCAATAAAATATTGTAATCTTATCACTTAGGGATAATGGTATCAACAGTTTTATAATACTTTGAGTTTTTCCATCAATTCATATGTATACTTTTTTTCTTAAGCAAAACTGGGATATACTATGTACTTTCTGTTGGCTATTTTTCACATAATAGCATGGCATGGAATTGTTTCCTTATAATCAAATATTTCATGAAAATGTAATGGCCTTTATAAACATAAATTTATAAGTATCTCTATTCTACCATTATATATAATAATATATTTGTTTGCATTTTAGTTTTTTCAAAGTAAACAACTTCATGATATATGCTAATAATCCAATTAGCTTAAATTCTTACATAAATTCACAGCATTCCATTAATAGGGCCTGCTATGTAGACACTGAGTAATAATTTTCGTACAGATATTTAAATCTGAAAAAAGTTTTATAAATTTAGTTTTTAGTAGTGTGTGAAACTGCATTTATTTCTTCTCAGGCTGGACAAATGAATTTTGTCCTACAAACAAAATATTGCAGGCTGTGGTGGTGCACAAGTTTAATCCCACCACTCTGGAGGTAGAGTAACCTCTGTGACTTCAAGGCCAGCCTGGTCTACATAATGAGTTCCAGGACATTTGGGGCTACAGAGAGACCCTGTCTAAAAAAAAAAAAATTGCCCATTTGCAAGGTAAACGATGATGTGATAATTGTCCTAATTTTGTCTTTATCAGACTACTAATGAAGTTAAACACTTCCCCTCTTTTCTTGGGAGACAATAAAATTTTTGTTATAATTACAATTAGTTCAGGATTTCACATTTGAGACTGAGTTATGACTGTAAACATTTCTGTTTTTCTCATTACTAATATGTCATATACAAATATGTTTGCAATCATGGTTTTCTGAAGTTCGGTTCCACCTTCATCATAAGTAATTCAATAGAACAAAATACTGGCATAAAGTTTGTTTCTCAGAAAAATAAATAAATCAAATAAATACACCAGAAAAATTAACAAATCAGATGGTTCTGAAGGACTTATTTAGTGTATAATTGCATAATCTGTGAGCACTCAACATAACTACCTCATTCTGTTCATTTGACAGGATTTACTGTGGCCAGCCAGTGTTCTTGATGTGAATATGGTCATAAGCTAGTCAGCCCTAGCTGCTGCATTTGCAGATACCCATCCAGTTGCAGCCACAGTGATCAAGAAAGGTAAACATAGAAACCAAACGATACAGAATATAATATACTAAAGGAAAATAAGAAGGTATTAAGATGGACAATAGCAAAGGATTGTCAAAGAATGCTTCTCTAGTATAGCATTTAACATCCAAAAGGTGCCTGCTTTGAACATGTCCCTAAAAGTTCATGCACTGAGAACAATCCCCAAAGTCATATGTAATGGTGTGTGGAGATGGGTTGTTTGGGAGGCAATTAAGCCCCCATAATCACAGTAGTGACTTTACAGAAAGACAGAGGTCCAAGAGAGCACACTTGCTCTGTCTGGCCAAGTGATGCTTTCTGCCATGTTATAATGAAGCAGAAAGGTCCTCACCACATCCCAGAGACAAGCTCTCTGACCTCCCAGACCTAGAATCATGAGCCCAATCAAGGTCATAAACTACTCAGTCTCCATATTTGGTTATAGCAGCAGAAAACAGATAAAGACAGAAAGGAAGGAGAGGGGTCGTCCTCTTGATGTGGGAGTTTTGGTGTTCCAGTGTGCAGAACAGAGAGTGTCCAGATCATTTGGGGTCTTTGGGGGTCATGATAAAAAAGGTAAGAAATTTTATTTTATTTTATTTTGACACAGGGTCTCCCTGTAGCCCCAGCTGGCCTGGAACTCACTCTGTAGACCAGGCTGTCCTTGAACTCACAGAGATTCCAGAAGACAGGCTTTCTTGTTGCATGGAAAATAGATTAAAGAGCCAAGGTTTCCAGGGACCACAGTGGTGTGGGTCAAAATCAGTGGTGGCCTAGAACACCAAGCTGGAGACAGAGACTAAGTCCACACTGTGGAGTCATGTACATGTGGATATAACTCGGTCTACTAACTGTAAATCTCCTCCCTCACGTAAACCTACTAAAGACTGAGCCACATTCCTGGAAGAAAAAATACCCTCTTGACGAGTGGCCATGCTGTTCTCCCTAAGTTGTCCCAAAGAGTTGCTGATGTAGAACAATTTACATTCAAATCTGAACAGTATTGAAAACCCACCAATAGCAGAGACTCTTCTGGGGCTTTTATGTATGTCCATTTCCCCTGCTTTGGTAGGCAATAAAATCACAGATGAACCAATAGGAGTCTCTCCACTGCCATGAGAAGATCACTCATTGTCTGTGCTCTTCCCTTACTTGAAACTTAATGTCTATCCGGCCAGGGTTTGCTGGGTCTCAAAGAGTCAGTCCTGTTCTTATACAGGAAAGACTGAGAAGACCTGGCTGCTCTGCCTCAACTTCTAGCCTCTGCTCTGAGAAAGTGGGGACAGGAAATGGGAAGTCAAAAATAATAAATAAATAAATAAATAAATAAATAAATAAATAAATAAATAAAATAAATTTAAAAAAAGAAAATGGGAAGTCTACCTGGCAGGTACAAAGTTTTCACCACCACCACCCCCACCAACACTGGTTCCTAGTTACAAGCCTCATTTCAATTTCATTTCATCAACCACTTGACTTCTCTGACAGGCCACAGGTCCTCCGAGGTGAGTGTGCAACCTCATCCTCTGCTCTTCTCTGATACTCCCTAGGAGCAGGCCAGGACTGGGTCTAGGCTGGCCCTTTCACCTCACTCACCATCATCACCTGCATTTCTGCTTCAGGGCCCTTCCTGACTGTGCTTTTCTGACAAAGGAGCTTCCTTAGGACCATCCAACCCTAGCAGAAACAATAACCCACATCCTTAAAGGAAAATGCTCATCATTTCTGATTTACAAGGAAGTGCCTTGGTCCCTTTATGTGTCTACCTACTTTCAAAAGTCACTTTCCAATGGATAATGACAAACTTCCCACCATAGCCAAGCCAAAGAAGAGATATTCAGCAGAAATGTTCAAAAGCCAAGAAGTCCACACACAGAAAACAGGGATAGATAGAGCTTTCTGGAGAACATGCACATACTGACCAAGAGGTCAGGGATGATCCCTAAGACTCTCTACCTTGACTGGACAGGTAAGCTCCTGACTGATGTAGACAACAGAGAGTAACAGACTTGTAACAAAGATGGTATTTGTTTTGGAGACTTAAAGTATGCAGTCAAAATTTAAAAACATAACTGAGTTGACCATCCATAATCTGAAAATCTAAAATGTTCTAAAATCCAAAATCTTTTGAGCATTGGGATGACTCAAAGTAGAATATTTAAAATTTCAGATTTTTGCTTTAGGGATGCTCAACCAAACACTCTATGCAGATAATATTTCAAAATTCAAAACCCTCTGATATCTGAACTACTTCTCACTCCAAGTATTTTGATAAGGGTTGCTCAGTCCATATTCAGGTTCAAGCTCTGTGTATGGGGTCTAAGAAAAGAGGGTAGAGTTGAGGAATTGGATTTGGAGTGGTCAGCATGGTCAAGATAGCCAAGTCATAGGTGACACTGTGGGGATGGGAGAAGCAGGGAGATGAGCTGAAGCCTTAGGCACAGTACCCCCTAGGACACAAGTTGGAAGAGTAACAAGAAGCAGCGTCTGGTCACAGGATCTAAAGAGAATCTGTTCAGCAGGCTCCAGGAAACAGATCAAGAAAGATAAGTTGTGGATTTCTCAACTAGATGAAGCCTACTAAGGTTTCTTTTGGCAAATGATTGACCAAGGTTATACGGTCTTATTAAATTTTCTGTCAATGATTTGTGCTTGGAATTGAACCATATTGCATTCATCAGCACTGTATTTACAATTACCTATTATGTACAGATAGGTAATAACTAAGGTTTTCATTCCATCTGACTTAGTCGATTGCTTTTTGTTTTTTTGTTTTGTTTTGTTTTGTTTTGTTTCCTGTTTGAGTATGGCACTGACCCACACATCATGGGTTCTCCTGAGCTTAGCATGTCTACTCATGTGCCAGGGGAGGACTCCACTCTTCCCTATTTTTTACTGGAAAATTCTCCTGGACCACAAGACCTGGCACTGTTCTTCACTTGCTTGGACATAGAGTTTATATATTTGTTCCACTTCTTTTTTGATAAATTATTTATTACACTTTACTTGGTAGAGGAATGCAAGTGTTCCGCAGAACCTGTGTGGAGGTCAAAGGACAAGTTACAGGAGTTAGTTCTCTCTCCACCGTGTGGATTCTGTGGATGGTACTCAGGTGGTCAGACTTGGTAGCAGTACCTTTACCCAATGAGCCATCCTGCTGGTCTACTTTTCTCATGATTCTGATATAATAAAATAATAATAAAATAATCCTGATAAGTGAGACCCAATATGATACAAAAGAGAAATACAAATGCAGACACTGAAATCAAATTCCAGTACTTGATAAGTAATTAATAATAGGGCTGGAGAGATGGCTCAGGAGTTAAGAAAACTGACTGCTCTTACAGAAGACCCAGGTTCAATTCCCAAGCACCCACATGGCAGCTAAGAACTGTCTTTAAGCCAGGTATGGTGGCACATGCCATTAATCCTAGCACTTGGGAGGCAGAGGCAGGCAGATCTCTGTGAGTTCAAGGCCAGCCTGGTGTATATGGAGAACCTGTCTCAAAAA
Source organism: Rhizomys pruinosus (assembly GCA_009823505.1). NCBI lineage: Eukaryota > Metazoa > Chordata > Mammalia > Rodentia > Spalacidae > Rhizomys > Rhizomys pruinosus. The sequence continues at coordinate 1,712,750 of VZQC01001144.1, read as the reverse complement.
GAAATAATAAAATAAAACATATTAAAAATAATAATAATACACTTATATTAAAATTTCTAGGGCTGAAGAGATGGCTCACCAATCAAACCTACTAATTGTTCTTGCAGAGGATCAAGATTTGGTTCCCAGCGTGGCAACTCACAACTGTCTGTAACTCCAGTTCCAGGGGACTCAATGCCCTCTTCAGGCCTCTGTGGGCATTGCACAACATAGGTCTACTTAACATATATATAGGTAAAACACTCATATATGGGGTGGAGTTAGAATCACAGACAGCACAGCACTAGCATGTGCCCAACGTGTGGTGTGAGTGGACGTACACTTGCCCACCAGCCTTGGTGCTTTGCATACCCCTCCTGGCCTGTGGAGGCTTGGTATCACCTGGAAATGTCCAACCTTCAGGTTCCAGCACGTGGTGTAGGTGGACTTAGACTCAGGGACAGCAGGCCAACAGGGGACAGGTGTGCAAGCCAAAGTAGTAACACAACCCCCCCCAACCTGATGGAGCTGTGGTGCAGAGGATCTAGCAGACATAGTATTAATGATTATAGTCTGTGCAGCCAACGTTCAGGTACCAGAATCCAAAGAAACAAATCAACAAACAAATCCACATGCTAGAGACACAAAGAAAAAACAGCATGGGAAAAGCTCATGATAAATCCACAGTGAACTCTAGCAACCCTACTGAAGATTCCTACAATGAGATCTCCCTCGAAGGAAACCAAAACATGGATCTTAGAAGAACAATTGTAGACATATTCAAAGAAATCAAAGAATATAAAGAACAAGTCAGAGAACTAAGGGGAGAGAATGAAAAACTCAAGAAGGACCTAGAGGGAGATAATGACAAACATTGGAAAGAACTAAAGCGAGAAAATTAGAAACTGGAAGGAAGTGGAAATGCTGAAAAGATCCCAGGCTGAAAGGGAAAAAGAAATTGACCAATGAACCAAGGAACTACAAAATGAGAATGACAGGCTCCAGAAGGAAATGGAAATAATAAAGAAATCAGGGGATGAAATGAAAAAAGAAATTGAACATTCATCCAATCAACAGGAAAGGATGGGGGAAGCCTCAGAAACAGTATGGAAGAAGCAGAGAAAAGAATATCAGATCTGCAGGATAACATGGAGCAACTAGAATGCTCAACTAAAGATTGTGAAAAATATACCTAGCTCTTACTAATTTCTTCTCTCAGACTCTTAAGAAACAAAGATTGATTTTGTGTGCAGCATGAAAGTGATGGAGCTCTGAGCATTTCCACTTTCTTGGTCATATTCTTTTCATGTATTTTCATCTTTTCTCCCCAAATAAACGAAAGGCTCTTTGCTGTGTGCTGACTTCAGGCTCACCACAGTGCCCAGGACAGGGACAGAATCCAATTAACAGTCAAGGAATGCTTTTTGAAATAGATATACTCAAGTAGTTAACAGTATTTGTAAGAAAAGAAGAGGGTTCACATCACCACTGTCATTAGTCTTTGTGGAATACCTGGCTTTCTTCTAGTAGAAAAGTAGTGAGAGCAAAGCATCATGGAACAGATGCCGAGGATTAGTGCTTTCTTTTTTTTTTTTTTTTTTTTTTTTTTCCATTTTTATTTGATGTTACCAAATGTAAAAAAGTCAAGATTCTTACACCAGCTATGATCAGACCATCTCAAGTGAGATCATGCAAAGCAGTTCAGTATATACAACAATCATTTCTCTTCACTTTTTTGGCTTCATACAATGTGATCGACAGAAAATTAGATGTCATGGGCTTGGTCAGAAAATGCCATAAAAAAAAAAAAAACCACCACAAAGGGCAGTTTCTACTTTTCTGCAAGTCAATTTTCAAAAACTTATTTTTTTTTTTACTTAGGAGGCATATGGAACTGAAAAGCTTAGCTGCCCAGTTTTATTCAACTACTCCACAAACAAGCACAAACAACAGTCTCAACTCTGCAGACTTTGGAGGGCTGAGATAGTAGACATTATTAGCTTTAGTAGATTCAACTATTTTGCCTGAAGTTGGTTTTTTCTTTTAAGAGAAATAACTCATCTTAGGCTTTGCCTTTAATTTCACTGTACTGGATCCAGAATAGTGAAGAGAACTCCTCATATAAAATTGAAAGTGAAAACTATTACATAGTTTTTGCTAGCTGCATAGATTAAAGACAGTTGGTTTGCTAGATGGCACTGAAAATCCTGACATGACTTTGTTCATGTGTGACCAAAGAAATAATGCAATATTTATAAGCTAACTTTTAAAGAGAAGTTTGACATGAATACTGTACATATTTTACATGGCAATACACAGTTCAAGAGTTTATAAAATAAGTTCATGCATTATTACCTCTAAGAATAACATATACAAGATAAATCTCCCCAAGTCCTTGTGATAGCATTTCAGGTGGAAGCAGTCTTACATACAAAACAATCCAGTATTTCTGTTGTGTTTAGTATAGAGAAATTTCAGAGATTACTGAGAAAGAAACCATAAGTCTGTTCAAAGTGTCAACCTGTGGGACTGAAAATATTTCCTTTTTATTTTTATTTTATTTTATTTTATTTTATTTATGTGTATGAATGTATTGTTTGCATGTAGGTTTGTGCACCCGTGTCATGCAATGCTGGGGAGGTCAGAAGAGGGCATTAGATTCCCCTGGAACTGGAGTCAAAGATGGTTCTTAGCCCCCATGTGGGTGCTGGGAATCAAACCCGGGTCCTCTGCAAGAGCAGTCAGTGCTCTTAACTGCTAGGCCATCTCTCCAGCCCCAATATTTCCTCTTTAAAAAACACCCAGAATACATGTCCCCTGTACAAAGAAAAATATAAAAATTCTGGATGATCATGTTTGGTCACACTAGATAATTTAGAATGAAATATTACTGGTTAAGTCTACTTCACTCATTTCTTTGAAAGCATTAATTTGTAAACTAATGCTTTTATTTAGTTCAGCTGCATTTATGGCACAAGATCTCATTTTCAAAATGGCACCAATTTTCTAGAAGTGTAAGGACTATTTTTAGCAGCAATTATATATTTAAAGGTTAAGTTGCAGAGCAAATGTTTTACCTGTACTTTTTCTATTTTATGCTTGCCAGTTAGAATATTTACAAGAGGTAACAACGTCTCCACTAAAAAACAACCTTTCACTCTCCCCACCCCACATCTTAGTCCAAGGTTGTTTTTATTTTTCCCTCCCATTTTGCTCCTGACCTCACTGAGGAAGTACAGGGCTTTTGGACCAGGCACTCTACATGGGATGGCCAGTTTTAATTGAGTACACAGATGATGAAATAATTCTCGGTTTCATGTACATTCTAATTCCTGTAGATGACAATGGCACTTATTGACACAGCAATCACACTCAGATGAGCCCCATCCACCTTAAGCCTGGAATGGCCAAACAAGAAGGGCCATTTTATTCAACTGTGACACAGCCACTGGCATTGAAGATTAGATTCCAATCCTGTGCTAAACAAAGTTTGAACTGAAGAGATGTCACTAAATTACAAAAATGAAATTAAGAGCACTGAGGGAAATGTCCTAAAGAGCACGGAGGGAAATGTAGTCCTAATGCATTCTGTGTTAAGCATTATAAAGGGAACTGGCAACTAAGCATGCTAAATAAATCCATGGATAGTGTTTTCAGATGAGATGTACTCAACTACATGCATTTTGCTAACAGTATTTCCCCAAACATGAGCAGCTCTATGTAGCTCATGTTGAATTACTATTGTGTTTGAGGGGACATAGTACTAACTGAACATTCAGACAAATGAGTTGGCAAATTCCTGAAACTAGCAGATGGAAGTCCTTTGTCAAAAATCACTGGACCTTGGGGCTGGAGAGATGGCCTAGCAGTTAAGAGCACTCTTGCAGAGGACCCAGGTTCTAACCCCAGCACCCACATGGCGGCTGAGAACCATCTGTAACTCCAATTCCAGGAGAACTCCAGTTCCAGGAGAACTCCAGTTCCAGGGGAATCCGACGCCCTCTTCTGACCTCCGCGGCATTGCACGACACGGGTGCACAAACCTACATGCAGACAGTACATTCATACACATACAGAAATAAATAAAATTTAAAAAATATCCAATCAAATTTATTTAACATAGGCATTTTAATTTTTTTTTAATTTGGTGCCATGCTTTTATTCAAATGAAAAGGGAAAACTACACTGTACCAGGAAATAGCAAATCTGACAGCATTTTACAGCACAGCATCCTCTGCTCTCAAGTGGACAGTAAGCACACCGTATACTGCACATTGCCCAAAGTGGCCATCAAGTCAGATAAAAAAGCTAACTATGGCTTTAAATAGCCAAATAAAAACTGTAACAGTCCTCCTAAAACAAAATTGAAAAACTGAGAATGAAAAGCTTCCCAAAGTTGTGTTAAGTAGCAGAATTCAACAGGCTACACTGGTAACCCTGACACTTATTTGGCAAATTTAACTCATTAAAAATTATATGTAGCATTTAAAAAAAAATTTTTTTTTTATTTCGGTATGTGTATGAATGTACTATCTGCATGCAGGTGTGTGCACCCGTGTCGTGCAATGCCGAGGAGGTCAGAAGAGGGCGTCGGATTCCCCTGGAACTGGAGTTCTCCTGGAATTGGAGTTTCAGACGGTTCTCGGCCGCCATGTGGATGCTAAGGGATCGAACCTGGGTCCTCTATAAGAGCGGTCGGCGCTCTTAACCGCTAGGCCATCTCTCCAGCCCCTATATGTAGCATTTTTAAACATGTACTAAGGGCTACAGTTATTTTTTAAAGTGGCTTTATGCCATTTTACTTATACTGGGTTTTCTTCTTTTTGGCATTTTAATTTTTACTGAGTCTTAGAATACCATACAATATGTAGACAAAGCTTGAGCAAAATTGAATAGTTGTCAAATAAATTTTGACCAGATGTATATTTTGCTCCTTAAAATTATTTGACTAGACTGTGATTTCAGAAAAATCAAATCCATTAACTTATATTATTTATTTTGTAGTTTTGTATAAATCTCTATTGAAATACCTCTCTATATAAATGTATAATAGTTATTTTGAACATATTAAACTACAAACCGTATGGAGTAAGTTTTGTTGTGACCATTCCACTCCAAACTCTTGGAGGTGCTTTTTTTCCCAGGCCTGGCATGAAACCTTGTTTTACCTAGTTGTCAAATGCTTTACAGGCAAGACATATTTGATTATACTTTAAATTATATCCAAAATAAAATGATTATTGTTAAAACTATTTTATATCCTTAAAATTATAACTCTATTTTCCTTAACACTATGAGAATTTGTTCAATCTTTGTTTCAGGTACTGAAGGAGTGCAACCAGTAGGTGACAGCGTAAACCCAGCAAAGAATTCAACTGTCACCATACATGTATAATTTTATTAGCAATTCTTAACAAAGACAAGTAGATTACACAAATAACCATAGAGGCTTAATTATATTAATAGATCTGAGTCTAAGCTGAAAGGACGAAAGGGTCAATTTCAACTCAGAGACAGTCTTTCACTGTCCTCATAATAGTAGTATCATACATTAATAATTTTGTAAGAACTGTTAACATTAAAGGTATACTAAAACATAAGTACACATACTCACATACACATGTGCACGCACACATATACACATACACACATAATAAAGAAAAAATTGTTAATTTGACCTGTGAGAAAGAGAAGTTACATTATTAATACTCAATGAGAAACATACTTATTTTCACAATTATGTTGTAGAGTCTTTTGCTGTAGGGGTATTTTATCCAATTAAAATATTTGTTTTAGTAACATATAAACATCTGAGATTCATATTTTTTTTTATTATTTCTGTATGTGTATCAATGTACTGTCTGCATGCAGGTCTGTGCACCCGTGTCGTGCAATGCCGCGGAGGTCAGAAGAGGGTGTCGGATTCCCCTGGAACTGGAGTTCTCCTGGAATCAGAGTTTCAGACGGTTTTCGGCCACCATGTGGATGCTGGGGATCGAACCCGGGTCCTCCGTAAGAGCGGTCAGCGCTCTTAACCGCTAGGCCATCTCTCCAGCCCACCTCTTTCTTATTAAGTCTTTGATTATGATAAGGAGGAGGCCATTCTTCATTATGGTACTTTGCAGTTTTCCATCCCAGATCAGCCTCCTCTTCTGAGGACAGCTGGTCATCATCATTACTTTCTCTCTCATCTGAAGGGGAGCCTAATAAATTAACCAAGGAACCCCTGCTTAAGGGAGCTTTATCCACTGATCTCTTAATGGAGGGTTCTGTAGCTCCGTATCCTTTAAGGAGTGACGTTCTTTCAGAAGCATCCTCAGAGGCAGGGACCTCTGTAGGATCTAATGTCTGCTTAATCAATCCCCGTAAAGAAAATGCTTGTACTGGTATAGCTTCTGGGCCATTGTCTGTATACTAAGCTTTTATTTCCTGGCCTACTTTCTCCCATATCTTTAAGTTCAAGTTTCCTTGTTCTGGGAACCAGGGGCTAACAGTCTGGACAAACTGTGAAAAATCAGAAATATGTTTCTCTTTTACTTTAATTCCTTTCTTTTTGTGGAATGTCTTAATATCTCAGCGAACAGTCTATGTTCCTTTGACTCGGCCTGTCCCATAGTCTCACACTTTCCACCTCCCTCTCCCAGCCCTATCCCTTACCGGGGTCTGCAGCACCCTACGTGGAGTCTTCTTTGTAACGAAAAGCAATTATAGTGGGAAACTTACTCAATTCAGTCCTTGATCCAGGAGCCATTTGCCGGAGTCCAGCTCCAGCAGGTTCAGTTCCTAAAGTGGGTGGTCACAAAGGCGGTGAAGAAATTAATCAAATAAGACACAAGAATCTCTTTCTTTTGGTGACCTTCGGAGCATCTATCTTCCCTGCTCCTGTGCAGAGGACCTCTCCGGTTTGTCCCTCTGCCGATTTCTTGACCTAAGGATTACAGAGAGCATCCATTTGCCTTCTCTGATCCTGTGCAGAGGCCTTCCCGGTTTGCCACTCTGCCAATTCTTCTCTTCTCTTCTCTGCCCCTCAGGCCCTGATGTTTATTTTTATATGCCCTAAAACTAATACAGGTTATGCAAGTCTAAGCTAATGATGAAAAAAATAACCCAACTTCCCCATAAATATTTTCCAGAAAATTCACACATCAAAAACAGTAAAACAATCAACAATGGTACAATCATTTAGTTGAGACATCAAGAAAGGAAAACAATAATAGTACAGCCACTCGGCTAAGCAATTTAGCAGTTTTGCAGGAAAGCAAAGTTAATATTAACTTTTAACTCTGAGGATTCCACTCTTTATGCCTTGTGCTTACGTAGGTGCTAGACAGTGCAAAAAATGAGCTTTAAAGCTTTATCAATAGAGAACTTTATTTTTCTCACTTTATAGTTCCTTGTTCGCTCGACCTGTAAGTCATTTCATGGCTGATGTACCGTTGATTCATATCTTGTTTTTATTCTGGTCATTGTTTTCCTCAGTTTCTGTTTTTAACACTTTCTGCTAAGGTGATTTTCTAAGGGCTACTAAGCTTTGAGTCAGATCACTAGAATCCATGGCCTCAGTGGACTTAGTTTCACTTTGCCCTATAATCCTTTTAGTTTAAACCTGACCATTGAATCAAAATTCCTTTCTTTACTTGAGCATTCTGTGCATGAAACAGTTTCTGTAGATTTTTTTTTTCTTTTTGTCTTTTTCACCACAGGGTCTCCCTGTAGCCCCAGCTGTCCTGGAACTCACTCTGTAGACCAGGCTAGCCTTGAACTCACAAAGATCCACCTGCCTCTGCCTCCCAAGTGCTAGGATTAAAGGCATGCACCACCATAACCAGGGTTGTAGAATTCTTAATTGCTACTGTATCATACTTTTAAGTTGTGTGCACAGTGCCATTATTTCTCACAAAGTACTCATTTCTAGAAAAGGCAAAAGTGTCAGTCCCAGTCCTTGAATCTGAAGCAGGTACCCTAATTGCTAGAAAGCTGAAAGTCAAGCAGGCCAGAAAATAAGAATTAATAAGAATTAATAAAATAAGAATTAAGAACCAAGGTCATCACTTCTTGGCCTTTTGGCTAAGATCAAGTGTAGTATCTGTTCTTATCAGTTTAATATCTGATACATCCTCTATCTAAGGTCAATATATTAAATGGATTTTTGGAAGTAGAAGTTGGAATAGAAGCTTGCTCCGTCCACTCCACGCATCGACCTGGTATTGCAGTACCTCTAAGAACAGTACACAATAAAATAAAATAAAATAAAAATGAAAACCAAGGTCAGCTGGAGAGCAGACTTCAACCAGACGAGTCAGGTCACTGGAACTTTGTCAAGCAATGAACCTTTCACGAATGGCTCTGCCACATAGTACCTGCTGGGTAAGTGCCCATTTGAAGAAACTGATAAGAGGCAATTCACAAGGTTACAAGCTATAAGGTAGTAATTAGGATTCAAAACAAACATACTGAGTCCACAGTCAGGGTCACAATTATTTCATGAGTACTGAGGAAGATAAACAGCTGTGGCACCCAGGTTCTGCCTCTGCCAGTTGCTGTGACCTTTTCTGGGGCACTGCGGTCCAGTGACTGAAAACCTCGCAGAGCATGACACAAGCCCACCTGGACAGCAATGTAGGCAGAAACAAGGCCATCCCATGTACCTGTCTGAACACCCCAAACACGAAATCGTCTAGACTACAAAAGTGACCGATATTCCTGGCCCCTGCTCTTTATCAGTTATGACGATAGCCGCCATCTGACCTTGACTTCTTGCAGTTAAGGCTTATTAAGAAAGCTGTTCATAATTAGCCCCACTTTCTGACAGCAACCACTCCAGGGGAAGACTCAGCTTTCTTGGACAGTTCCCCAAATCACAGAACGGCGTCCATAGTTATACAAGTCCGTCCTGGTTCCTCCCTGCTTCAGTAGTTAGTAAGCCAACTGCATAGGCTGCAGGCATGTTCCAGCTGTGTGCCTTGGAGGGCATTGGCTGCTCTCCCAGTGTCTCCAGAGCTTTGCTGCCTATGTTGTAAGATTAACTATGCTCTCTTCAGAAAGGAAGAAATGCAGGTTCATCGTTTTTTGAATTTCCCCCAAGGCCACCAACTCCCCACTAGGAAGAGGCAGTGGCTGCATTCCAGAGTCAGGCTAACTCTTGGTCCTGGGAACTCCTGTACCCTTCCAGTATCTTGTCTCCTCTGGATTTCTTTGGCAGACACTACACGGATCTGCAGCCCAAGCCTGTTTTACTTTCGCAAAGGATTTCGTTGTGGTTTTGTTTTGGAAAGTCTTGTGTAGCCCAGGCAAACCAGCTGCCTCGGCGTCTCCGGTGCACACCAGGATCGCTGCGACAGTTCTTTGGTGAGATGGGAGATTTGGACCCAGAAACACTTTGCAGGAGGGACCTCACAGCAAGCGGATGGAGCTGCCCAGCCATCCACCCACCCAACAGCCCAGCTCTCCAGAGGAGGGCGCAAGAGAGTGACACTGCGGCGGGCCAATCGTACGGGGAAGCCGGCCGCGAAGAGGCCCAATCGGAAGAGAGCGAAGAACAGTGACAGCACACGGGGGCAGCCCGCCCCTCCTCCCCGCCGCTGGAAATGCTCCCCAGCCTGAGGCTGAGTCACCGCTGGGGCCCATGGAGCTGGCCACTGACTAGCAACTGACTGCGATCACGCAGAGCAGCAGGAACCGAGTCTGCGGGGCAGCGAGGAGCGTCCGCACCCCCCGCCCCCGGACCTGGAAGTGAGCTGGCTTTGGTGGGGTCGGGTTCCCGGGGTTCCCCGTGTCCCCTGCAGCCTGTGCTGGCTGAGCAGGGGTGTTGCGCCTACGCTGAGCAGTCAAGGACACTGGCCTGAAAATGGTTCCACCTGCGCCCAGCCTGGCAGAAAGATTGTAATTGTGGGGTGAGTTCTTTTAAATCCCCGTCTTACCCGGAGCTCCTTTTTAAAAGGCCTGTAGCGTGCAGCCAAGTAATAACAGTTGCACAACTGAGGTGTTTGTTTACCTTGGGGCAAGCAGCTGGTGATGTTCAATGCGGAAACCGTGAGAACTGGCTAAGACCCCCAAGAACCAGGGAGAAAACTGCGGAGTTCTGCGCTCTTCTGGCTCCTCTTGCAGAAAAAGCAATTCTGCCTTTCTGTTCTGTAGCTCGCTTGCTCATGTTTAGGCCACAGCACTTCTCTAACTTCCCGTCCTTGAAAGCCTAATCTATGGGATAAGAATGCAACTGATCGCTTCGCCCCCGACCCCCGCCTCACTTTTTTTTCTCATAGGCCTCACTTACCTATCCAAGCAATATGAAGGTTTCTGTCATTGAGCCGGCCATTCTTCTTAATGCATTTGCTATGACTCTGACCATTCCACTGACAGCGCAGTATGTGTATTGCAGAATATGGAAGGAAAGCGGCAACTACAGCTTTGACTTGCAGAGCAACATTTCTGAATGCGGGCAAAACAAAAGCAGCCCAATCTTTCATTTCCAGGAGGTAAGAAATGTCAAAGGCCCTAAGATGCAATCCAAAGGACCTGGGAGGCAGGTTGCCAAGGAAAGAGCAGTAGTTCCCAAGGCAGCGCTCTCCAGAGTGGCCCTCCACCTGGTCTCAGTTCTCGTTTTGTCAAGTTTCCTCCTGAAACCTTAAATCTGCCTCTTCCTCATGCCCAGTTCTTGGTGAGGGCACAGGCCCCTCTTTCTCCTTGAAAACCTCAGGACAATCTCACCCATTTTGTTGGTCTCTTAAACACAACACAACACAAACACAACACAGCACAAAGCAAAGCAAAACAAAAGTCTAAAAATTGGACCTAGCCCTTGGGAGTGAGCTGCAGGTGGGCCCTGGGGGGAAAAGGCTCCGGAGCTCTCCCTTCCCAGCTCCCTCCCATTGCGCATCTCAGCTCTCAAGGACTTCAGAAAGTGGCCTGGAGTCTCAGCACTAAAGGCTGTGGCCACTCTTTCATCAGTGGGGCTGGCCAGCATTTCTTGAGGTCATTAAGTGGTGGAATTAGTAAGCTTGGCTCCCACATCTTGAGGCTGTGCCCATATCTGGACTGGGAAGTGCTCACTTTCACTCTCAGGATCCTAAAAATGTTTAGCTAGATCTCCCTCTTCCCCTCCAGTCCCCCACTTAATGTTGGTTTCTGACAGGAAGTATGTCATCATTCTCCTAACCCCTGAAGCCATTTTAATCAAAATTCTACCCATATTAAGCTCAAGCAAGGGATGGCATCAGATGCAAAAATGCTTGCTTTCCTTTCAGTGCCTCTAAAAGAAACCATGCTTACAAGCTCACAACTGTTCTCCTTGGGGATATTTTGTAGAGGCAAAAAAAAGTGGCACTTCCTGCCCAGTCAGAGAGGAGAAGAGGCCCAGGTGCTGAGCTGTCACTCTGACTCTCAGAGTCTCTCTTGTGCAGGGAACTGGGTCTGAGGTGAGGAAATGGCAGAGGGCCCCAGAGGGAAGGTCTGAAGTTCAGTGGAGCTGCCCGCAGGCACGGCAAGGTTCCACTGCATGGCACAGCCTTACTTGTCTCCTTGTGCCTTTGGAAAAGTTTTCCTAGAACTGAATTCTGGCCATTCATGCTGTCAGCAAAGTTCTGGCCAGGAGTGCAGTCATAAAGAGAAGGGCAAGGGCCTCAGTGATGGCTGATGGCCTCACCAGGGTAGTCAATGGGCCTGTCTCTAATCCCAGTACTCTGGAGGCTGAGGGAGGAGGATTGTGAGTTCAAGGCCAGCCTAGGATACCCTGTACCAATATAATAATAGTGATGATGATGATGATGATGATGATGATGATGATGAAAGGAAGGGGAGAAAGAAGGAAGGGAGGAAAGTGGTTGTAACTGATTGCTAGAGCACTTGCCTAGCATGTGAAGCCCTAGGTTTGATTCCTCCACACTGAAAAACAAAGTTTTATGATCTATCATTCCGAAGAGTAAGAAGGTTCCACAGACTCATCATTTCTATGTTTGAGTCTAGGCTTTCCTACATCCCTCACTAGGCCACAGGAGCAAGTCCCCTGTTCCTGTGGAAGGGGCCTGGGAGGAAAGAACTGCATGCCTGCTGCACCTGTGCCCTCATGCATGGAGAGGAAGCCAGCCCCAACCCAGCCATCCCGGTAGCCTTGACATCATGTAGGTGATGAGTGTTGGCCCCTCCAACCTGGTCTGGCTTCAGACAACCCCATTACCACCACCACTGCCTAAAGAAGAGTCTCATTTAGAAGATTTGTGCCACACTTTCAAATTGATTGCTTTTTCAGTGTTTGTGTTTTAATTGGATTCGTAATCAAGAGATTCTTCCCTTACAGTTGGTGCTCTTAGACCTCAGGTACTTTTTCTTAGAGTAAGGAACTAGAAACCACCACCCACCCAGGCCTGCTCTGTCACCCATAACTGGGACAGGGACAGTCATGGGCCCCTCAGCATGGCCTTCATCACTTTCTTCTGGGCTTCTCAGAAAACATTCTCTTACCCCTAAATCAGAGATCCGTATTCTCTGCTCTGAGCTTCCATCTCCAGCAGCCACCTCTGCCAGATGAGCTCTGGCCCCTCAGTTTCCAAAGGGGTTGGTTAGGGGTTTGTGCATTGTTCATCTCAAATAGAAGGTGTCATCCCAGATTGAGTCCCTAATAAAGCAAGCAGATGATTCTTTTCAGAATGTAGCTCATTGATAGAGAATTTGGCTGGCATGCACAAAGCCCTGGCTTCAGTCTTTCTCATCACAAAAGCAATACAAATAAGTCTTAGTATGTACACATCTGTAATCCCAGCACTTGGGAGGGAGTAGAAGGGAATCACAAGATCAAAGCCAGGACAGGCTATATAGAGAGACCTTGTCTCAAAACAGATCTCGTTCTTACTGCCCCAACTCAAAGATCAGTTGCATGTAAGACAAACCTTATTATGATGGTGAGCTCCATAACCAATCTACCATATTTGTCTATCTTTCCTAATAACAGAGACACACACATGTTCCTGTGTACTAGAATGTAAGACACTATTTCGAATATCAGGGTGTAGAGAGAAGAATAAACTAAACGGGGAATGATGGTACATGCCCATAACCCCAGCACTCAGGAGGCAGAGACAAGAAGATGAGATCAAAGCTATCCTAGGCAACTTGGTGAGACCCTGTCTCACAAAACCAAGGCCTGAGAATGTAGCTCATCGATGGAGAAGTTGTTTGGCATGCACAAAGCCCTGGGTTTAGTCTTTTTTCATCACAAAATAAATAAGAATAAGTGTCATTATGTGTCTGTCTGTAATCCCAGCACTTGGAGGGAATGAGAAAGAGAACCACATGTTCAAGTCCAGGCCTCACTATATAGGGAGATCTTGTCTCAAAAAAAAGACAGAATTAAAAATAAATTGAGCCCTCTCACCTATATCTGGCATTTTGAAAAGTTTTCTTTTTCTTTTTTTTTTTTCTGTCTTTTTCAAAACAGGGTCTCCCTGTAGCCTTGGCTATCCTGGAACTCGTTCTGTAGACCAGGCTGGCCTTGAACTCACAAAGATCTGCCTGCCTCTGCCTCCCAAGTGCTAGGATTAAAGGCATGCACCACCACGCCCGGCATGAAAGTTTTATTTTTCAACCCATTCCTCCTCCTCCTCCTCCTCCTCCTCTTCTTCTTCTAAGTTTATTTTTCTCTTATTTTTTTTAATTTTATTTATTTTTGTATGTGTATGAATGTACTGTCTGCATGTAGATTTGTGCACCCATGTCGTGCAATGCCACGGAGGTCAGAAGAGGGTCTCGGATTCCCCTGGAACTGGAGTTTTCCTGGAATTGGAGTTACAGACGGTTCTTAGCCACCATGTGGGTGCTGGGGATCGAACCCGGGTCCTCTGCAAGAGCAGTCGGTGCTTTTAACCGCTAGGCTATCTCTTCAGCCCCAACCCATTCTTCTTACTATTAATATAATACAGATATGCTCATGTAATACAATATTGCTGAGGAAGGAGGATTATAAACTATAGAGACCAGCCTGGACTATGTAGTGAGACCCAAATCAAGACCAAATCTTATTATTGACTTCGTCTGTTTTTTTCAAAACTCTAATTTCTCTGATCCTTGTATCTAGAACGTACACCAACATACTTTTCATGGCCAATGAAGTTGATTTCCACAGGACCGTCAAGAACTTTTAGCTAAGGAGTGAAGAGGTGAGGAATTCTACACATACTTGTTAATTTTTGTGGTGAAAGGACTTTTCTAACTTCTCACTTCTTTCTTCCCTTGTTAAATTACCCAGAGTCTGTTCTTCTCAGGATGTTTTTTAAGATAGGGACTCTACTGAGAGAGGCAACTTGGGGGAAACCTAAGAGATCCAGATGTTCTCTGAGGAATTTTTACATAAACTTTGTAATATCTTGTTACCAGCAGATTCTTCCATAAGAAAAATGATGTGGGCCATTGTCTATGAAATTAATTCCTACACTTTACCCTGTTTTATTGTGATGCCTAAAAGTTGCTATGGCTTTCCTCCATGTACCCCTAGCTCAGTGCTATCTTGAATAGAAAATAGCAGTTTTAATTCTCCACCCTTATGGGATGTATAATTCTTCAGAGTTTTAAAGGCACACAGTATTCATTTCTTGTGTCTGAACCATGGAGCTATCCTTTCAGTACTTTGTTAAAATCTATATTTCCCAATAGACCACAGATTGGGAAGGAGTCTCTGCAAGCCCTGGTTAGGAATGGTGGCAGAAATTAGAAGACAGGCTTGTGGGGGCCAGTGGAAACAAGAGCAGGGACCGCAGATGGAAGATCTGTGTGACAAGTTGGTAAAAGATGACTTTTAACTTATTTATTCAATAAATATTTACTTGATGGCTACTCTTTCTTTAGGACATGCAGAGATGTGCTCAAGGAGGTATGCTTATAGAATAGGCAAAGCTGCTTGAGCACTGAGCATGGGCCAGGGCCTTGTGCCAGGCACCTCACATGGCTTTCTTATTTAAACTGCCCAACAACCTGTGAAGTAAGGAATTTTTTTTTCAAACCCAATTTTTATTGAAGCTTTGTGCATTTCATACAAAATTTCCAATCAAGTCTAGGCCCATTCCACCTTCCCTGCCCTCCACCCCACCAGAGCTCATGCATTCTGACAAACATATTTTTCATCTTTTTCTCAGTCTCTTTTAAAATTTTCGATGCAGAAGTTTACTGTTTTGAGCAGAACTTCACCGTTTCAGTCAGTTCTTTGACCCAGTCTTTTTTGTTGTTGTTTGTGGTGGTGGTGGTGGTGGTGTTACTCCTTCCAATTTGCATGACTCCAAAATATGCATATATGCATGCCACATATATCATAGGTTTTAGCATCTTCATCTTATGATTTTATTTTTCTTTATTAGGCTAAAAGATGTCATGTTTGAAGGCTCCTCCTTGGCAAGCCCAAACAACCATCAGTCCTGCCCTTGTGCTCCATCCTGGGGTTTTCCCTTCCCATGGTCACCAAATGAGGTCCAGTAAGCACTGTGTCCTGTCTGAAGCAAGGAATGTTTTAATCCCCACTCATCAGGTAAAGAATCTATGGAGATAATAACTTGATCATATCCTGTGCAACTGGCAAGTGATAGAGGTCTTCTCTCATTCAGCCAGCATGCATTCATTATCTACCAAGCACCCACCCTGTGCCCAGCACTGTTCTCAGAGCTCCTGACACTGAGCAGAAGAAGACGAAGTTCTTGCCCCTTATGAATTAGGTTGTAATGGGAAAGAAAAAGATTTGTTTTTTTTTGTTTTTTTTTTTTTTTTTTGGAAAGTCTTTGTGTTGAGACAGGGTCTCCCTTTAGTCGCAGCTGGCCTGGAGCTTGCTATATAGACCAGGCTGGCTTTGAACTCACAGAGATCCACCTGCTTCTGCCTCCCGAGTGCTAGGATTAAAGGTGTGAACTACCACACCTGGCAAGATTTGATTCTTTTATAGCTCATTAATTGTTTAGGTTGCTTTTTAACAGCACAAGTCTTTTACTTTTAACAAATAGCTCTTCCCATTATAAAAATGGCACCTCCACTTCAGAGAAATGGCAAACACAAAATGTCTTTAAATAGCCCAAAATTTTCCTTATCAAGTGACCAACAGTGTGAGTGTCACATTGCCCTGCGCCTGTGTACACCTGTGCATGTATATGCTTTTGTCTGTCATCATTTGGTAACAGCTTTATAGTCTTCATTCATGATTTTTGGGCATTGTAAGGCTCTACCTTGGGATCTATCTTATTATTACTTCTTTTAGTATACGAAGGAATACATTTCTCACTAATCTGTTTATGGACATAAAGAGGAAAAGGGTAGCAGAGGTCTGCTTAAATAAATGCCTACCAGGAGTATGCATAATGGGGACTCTGTGGAGTGCTGTATATAATGAGTCCATGGAATTCAAAATGCCACAATATGCTTGTTATATATTTATACCCTTTGTAATTTATTAAAAGCCATGAAAGGTGAAAAGATCGAACGAATATTGGTTACTTACATATCTCTTAAATGTCCATTAGGGATGGCCTAGCGGTTAAGAGCGCCAACCGCTCTTGCAGAGGACCCGGATTTGATCCCCAGCACCCACATGGTGGCTGAGAACCGTCTGTAACTCCAATTCCTGGAGAACTCCAGTACCAGGGGAATCCGACACCCTCTTCTGACCTCCGCGGCATTACACGACACGGGTGCACAAACCTACATGCAGACAGTACATTCATACACATAAATAGATAAATAAATATTTTTTTAAATGTCCATTTGCTTTGGTAGTGCTGTCAAGTGCGTCATCTGGGAAGATGGAAGCTACGTGTTACTCTAAAGGAAAAGTCCAGTGAACACGCATCAGACAGATGACTAAGCAGTGACCCATGACTTCTGAAGAATATAACCTCATAATCAGTGTTCTGCTAGCAATCCCTGTTATAGAAGAGGAATGTTTCTGTTTCCAGGAGGACCATCCATCTATGTGTGCAGCATAAACCCATCCACTTCCTTTCTTTCCTCTCGTATCATTCTCTCTTCATCATCAGTTTTTTCTCTCCATGATTTCAGTGGCCTATGATCCAGTTCCAAAATATGAATATATGTCTTGATTTGAGAGAAAGACAAGGTCACAATTACATTATTTTTATACAGTAACTGTTACAATCACTCTAGCTCATCATCAGTTATTGTTGTGAATCTTTTACTTTGCTTAATTTAAAAATTGTATTATCTTCAGCATCCACTGGAGGTCCCTGGAATATGTCCTCATGAATAAAGGGGGACTCTTATATCACTAAATGATCAACTTGATAACCACAGCCCCCCGCTGTGTCTTTGCGGGGCGTGGTAGCGCATGCCTTTGATCCCAGCACTTGAGAGTCAGAGGCAGGCAGATCTCTTGTAAGTTCAAGGCCAGCCTAGTCTACACAGTGAGTTCCAGGACACCTGAGGCTGCAGGGAGACCCTGTCTCAAAAAGATAAATAAATAAATAAATAAATAAATAAATAAATAAATAAATAATAGCTTCAAAGACAAAAATCACATGGTCATATTAATAGATGCAGAACAGGTCTTTGACAAAATTCAACATGAATTTATGTTAAAAGTCTTAGAGGGAATAGGACTGGAGGGAACATACCTCAACATAATTAAAACTATATACAACAAATCCATAGCCAATATCATTCTAAATGGAGAAAAACTGTAAGCATTCCCATTAAAACTAGGAACCAGACAAGGCTGTCCACTATCTCCATTCCTTCTTATTATAGAGCTTGAAACCCTTAAGAGAAACAAGGCAAGAGAAGGAAAAGAAGAGGTCAAATTGTCCCTATTTGCAGATGATATAATATTATACCAAGGGATCTATAAAATTCCACCCGTACACTCCTAGAAATGGTTAACACTTTCAGCAAAGAGGCAGGTTACAGAAACAATTCTAAAAATCAGCATGGAAACTTTCCCATTCACAGTGGCCTTGAAAAACAAAAAAGCAAAATAGCTAGGAATAAATATGACCAGAGACCTGAAAGAAAATGAAAATTTTTTAAATAAAATATTTTTTATTGGTGCTTTGTGTGTTTCAGAAAATGAAGTTTTTTAATTTTTTTTTTTTTTTTTTTTTTTTGTCTTTTTGAAACAGAGTCTCCCTTTAGTCCCAGCTGGCCTGGAGCTCACTATGTAGACCAGGTGGGCCTTGAACTCACAAAGATCCACCTGCCTTTGTCTCCCAAGTGCTAGGATTTAAGATGTGCACCACCATACCCAGCTGAATTTATTTAATCTTTAAAGAAAGAGATTAAGCTTTTTATGGTGGTGCAAGTCTTTAATCCTAGCACTCATGAGGCAGAGGCAGGTGGATCTCTGTGAGTTCAAGGCCAGCCTGGTATACACAGTGAGCTCCAGGACAGCTAGGACTACAGGGAGACCCTGCATCGAACCCCCCCCCCCGAAAAAAAGAAAGAAAGAAAAGTGACTAATACAATCCCTGAGAACCAGGTAAAATGGAGTTTTATCACCTGTCAGTTGAGGGGCATCTGGGTTGGTTCCAGCTCCTTGCTATTGTGAAGAGAGAGCTGAAATAAACATGGCTGTGCATGTATCTCTGCGGTAGGATGAATCTTGTGGGTACATGCCCAGGAGTGGTATGGCTGGGTCGGGTGGCAAGTTCATTCTAAGTCTTCCAAGGGTTCTCCACACTGCTTTCCACAGTGGCTGTATGAGTTTACATTCCCACCAGCAGTGGATGAGTGTTCCTCTTTCCCCACAACCTCTCCAGCACTTGGTATCATTTGTTTTCTTGATCCTAGCCAGTCTTATTGGAGTAAGATGATATCTTAGAGTGGTTTTGATTTGCTTTTAGGAAAGGAATTTTTCCAGCAGGTATTCAGCTATTTGAGCACAAAAGAAAATTTCCCAAACATTCATCATTAGATAACTGAAGTTTTTGCTGGTTTTGTAACCCACTAAAATTGATAGGCTGTTGAACATTCCACATTCAAAAATTTTGTAGGGTGGTAGGTAATGGGGAATTGTAGTAGCCAGTATGCTGAGAATAATGCATGCACAGAGTTTGGCCCTCATCAACCTAACCTGCCCTAGGCAGGCAAGACCATACAAGCAGCCAAGTTGCAGACCTGGGCCAATCACAAGGCAAGAAGAGGAGAGCAGGAATGTGGAACAGTACACAACCCCTTACCCTGCCCCCAATAAAGGAATCTGAGACAGCTCACCCTCTGTCTGCATTCACCCAATTCCCAGGGTCTGTGTCTCGATTCTGCACCTCTCATCCCTGTCCTTTGCGGTCGGACTCCAAAATTCCCCAGCAGGCCTGGGGGATTGTCTACAGGGAATATTCAATGTTTATTTTAAAATAAATAAAATAAGTTCTTGACTTTAAAAAAATTTTTTTAAATAAAAAATCGGAAACAGCATATGTAAAAGATTTAACAGCACAACTCAACACTCTGGAAAGGCAAGAACAAAAGAAACCTAATAGATGAGAATAAATAACAGAAATCACAAGAGAAATTAGTGAGATAGAAATAAAGAAAACACAGGGCTGGAGAGATAGCCTAGTGGCAAAGAGTGCTGACTGCTCTTGCAGAGGACCCAGGTTCCATCCCCCAGAACATGGTGGCTGAAAACCATCTTTAACTCCAGTTCCAGGGGAATCGACACCCTTTTCTGACCTCCAAGGCATTGCAGGACAGGGGTGCACAAACCTGCATGCAGACAGTACATTCATACACATAAAAAATAAATAAATAAATAAATTATTATTTTTAAATCTATACTCCATTAAATTTGAAAACCTAAATGGAATGGATGAATTTCTAGAGACAAAGACACCACCAAAGTTAAACCAAGAAGAGATCAACAGCTGAAACAGACCCATAACAAAGGAGGAAATTGAAACAGTAATTCAAAACCTGCAACTAAAAAGAAGCTCAGGCCCAGACAGCTTTACAATAGAATTCTGCCAGGTATTCAAAGAAGGTCTATAACTAATACTGCTCAAACTATTCAAAAAGATAGAAACAGAGGGAGAACTTCCAAACTCCTTCTACAAAGCCAGCTTCATTCTAATACTAAAACCAGGTAAAGAAATAACAAAGAAAGAGGACCATAACCTTAATGAATATAGATACTCAACAAAATACTCACAAACTGCATACAGATGCACATCAAAAAGATGATCAAGTAGGCTTTATTCCACAGATACAGGGATTGTTCAACATATGTAAGTCAATGTCATAAAATATATAAATGGACTTGAAGACAAAAATTACATGGTCATAGCAGAAAAGAACTTTGGCAAAATCCAACATGCATTCATTTTAAAAGTTCCTGGAAGGAATATGTCTGGAGGGAACATACCTCAATAAAATTAAAGTTACATAAAACAAACCCACAGCCAACATCATTCTAAATGGAGAAAACCTAGAAACATTCCCATTAAAATCGGGAACCAGACAGGGTTGCCCTCTACCTCCACTCCTTTTCAATATAGTTCCTGAAACCCTTGCAAGAGGAATAAGACAAGAGAAGGAAATTAAAGGAGTACTAATTGGAAAAGAAGAGGTCAAATTATCTCTATTTGCAGA
Organism: Rhizomys pruinosus; assembly: GCA_009823505.1. Classification (NCBI taxonomy): domain Eukaryota; kingdom Metazoa; phylum Chordata; class Mammalia; order Rodentia; family Spalacidae; genus Rhizomys; species Rhizomys pruinosus. The sequence continues at coordinate 1,692,212 of VZQC01001144.1, read as the reverse complement.
TGATTTGATATTATATAGAAGAGATACAGAGCCGAGCGTGGTGGCGCACGCCTTTAATCCTAGCGCTTGGGAGGCAGAGGCAGGTGGATCTTTGTGAGTTCAAGGCCAGCCTGGTCTACAGAGAGAGTTCCAGGACAGCTGGGGCTACAGGGAGACCCTGTCTTGAAAAGACAAAAGAGAGAGAGAGAGAGATACAGAAAGTTCCACCAGAAAAGTACTAGAAATGATTAATACTTTCAGTAAAGTGACAGGTTACAAAATCAACTTACAAAAATCAGTAGCATTTCTCTATCTAACAACAAGCAATCATAAAAAGCCTACAAGGAAACCCTCCCATTCACATTACTTAAATACTTAGGAATAAATCTAACCAAAAACATTAAAGATCTCTACAATGAAAATTTCAAAACTTTAAAGAAAGAAATAGAGGAAGACACTAGAACATGGAAAAATCTACCATGCTCATGGATTGGTAGAATCAGTATGCTGAAACTGACCATCCTACTGAAAATAATCTATAGATTCAATGCAATGCCCATCAAAATACTCATAAAATTCTTCACAGAGCTAGAAAAAAATCATCCAAAAACTCATATGGAACCACAAATGACCCTGGGTAGCCAAAATGATTTTGAGCAAAAAGAACAACGCAGGGGGCATCACCATACTAAATCTCAGGTTATGTTTCAGAGCTGTAGTTATAAAAACAGCATGGTACTGGAACAAAAATAAGACACACATATCAATGGAATAGAATAGAAGACCCAAACATGAGTACATAGAATTTCAGCCACCTGATATTCAACAAAGGTGCCAAGAATACACACTGTGACAAACAAAAGCATCTCCAACAACTGGTACTGATCAAACTGGATCACCACCTGTAGAAGAATGAAATTGGATCCTTCTCTCTGCACAAAAGTCAACTCTAAGTGGATCAAAAACCTCAATATAAAACTTTGAAACTGCAAGGAGAATACATGGACAGTACCCTTCAAGATGTAGGCATAGGAAAGGACTTTCTTAATGGGACACCAGCTGCGCAAGCATTAAAGCGCAACAATCAGTAAGTGGGACCTCATTATGCTACAAAGCTTCTGTACAGCAAAAGTAACAGCCAAGGAAGTGAAGAGGATCCTTACTGAGTGGGAGAAAATCAGTATCAGCTATACATAGAACAGGAAATTAATATCCAGAATGTACAGAGAACTGAAAAAACAACAACAAAGTAGCAAGAAAATAAAGGACCCAATAAAAAGGATGGGCTACAGATAAGAAGAGAGAATGCTCAAATAAAGAAATAAAAATGGCTAAGAACCATTTTTTCCTTCTACAGAATTTACTGAGAAACTTGAAAAAAAAAAAACATAATTCACTTTTCTGTAGAAGTTAAAAGCACCTACCAGAGATGGATAAATAGCTCAGTGATTAAGAACAACTGCTCTTGCACTACCTACAACTCCAAATCCAGGGAATCTGATGCCCTCTTCTGGCCTCCCAAGGGACCAGGCAAGCACATGGTACATATGCATTCATGGAGGCAAAATACTCACATTCTATAATTTAAAAAAACTTACCTTCCCAATCATTTTTACAACATGTAACAGAAGAGTTATTTTTAGCAGAACAGGAAGTCATCATCAAAGGTCTGAGTTTAGCACCATATAAGCCAAATATTCCACGAGGAGTGCTCACTGGACTTCTAAAGCCTTACAAAGAGAAGGGATCAAGATCTAGACAACATGCCCCAGGAGGGTTCTGAGCCTGCTAGTGTATGTTGAAGAGTTGCCAGACTTGAATTTACTGTACTGAAGCAATTCACACCTTAAATTCCAAGCCAGGATTGAAGTTACCTTAGGGAACTTGATGAGGCAGGGAAGGGGGACAGAGTGGTCATTGTCTCTGTGCAAGGTCTACTTTCTAAGTTGACTTCAGACCACCTAGTTCTATTCAACCCAAATCTACCCTGAACCCCAAAGGACTTCTACAAATGTCCTATGCTCCAGAGCCGTGAGACTTGACCAAATGCAGAGAAAGTAATGGCGACTCAGGTGGATGGCGGTGCCAGGGACAGACAGCCTCCAGCACCTTGGCCTCAGAGCCGCCTCCAAATCCCCAGGCTCCCTCTGACTTCTTAGTGGACTCCCTTCTAACCTCCCTGTTACATTTTACCATAGATGACACTCCCAGGGAAGGAAGCTCTCTGTGCTGCTCTGCTGCGGCTCCACTAGGGGCCGTCAGAAGGCAGGAGATGGATGCAACAGCTAAGCCTCAGTGCCTTTCTCCTGTTTCCTTGGAGGAAGTTCCCTTCCAAATCTTGAACACTTCTTTTTCTCCTTACTTTAGTTATGTGTTTGGCTCAACCTGAGGACGGGAGCTGGAAAGAAGGCTTAATGAATAGGATACAGTTTCCTAGGAAACTAGGAAGAGAGACAGGGTCTCTCTTTAGTCCCAGCTGGCCTGGAGCTCAGTCTATAGACCAGGTTGGCCTTGAACTCAGAGATCCACCTGATTCTGTCTCCTGAGTGCTGGGATTAAAGGTGTGTGTCACCATGCCTGGATAGATTTCCTGGTAGATCAGGGGCAGCATCAAAATGTGAAGGGCCCCTGAGAAGAGCTAACTATCCAGTCAGTGTTGTTCTGTAGGGCAGAGATGGAAATCTGAGAACTCCACAAAAACTTGAGAGTGGAGGAAGAAACTTATGCAACAATATGTTTGACAGTATCAAAGCACTGCCTAATCTTAGTTATCATGGCTAAGGTAATTTCTGTTTTCTGCTAGCCGAATTAATTCCTACATGTTTTGTTAATGATCTTAACTACCAGGAGTTAAATGATTACCTCAGGTTCTTCCCTTTAAAAAAAAAAAAATCAAGGAAGACAGGATCAATTTCTAAGATATACTGCCTTGGCCCCACAAACATTTATCCCTCAAGCTACTTGGTTCTCTGCCTCCCAGGAAGCTTTGGTTCCCACCATTTTCACTCATGAAGGAACCAAGCTGATGAACCATCCTCTGACTATTATTGCTGGTGCACAGGGAGACAGAAAGAGTCTTGAAACTGATTTCAGCTCTAAGGTTTTACCCCAGCAAGAATACAAGCCATTATCGCCAAAGGTCAAAGGACCCCCCTGGAGAAGGACAATCCAATCACATGCTCAGGAGGAGGAGGAAGTCACAGGACAAATAATTCTAATGCTGACCATGCCCCAGGGTATAGTTTCTCACGAAAATCAATAAAGGGGAAAAATTACTTAAGGGCATTCTTTGTATGGGATAGAAAGCAGGAACACTCAGTGTCTGTCCTATGATGCTTTGTATGGGATGGAAAGCAGGAACACTCAGTGTCTGTCCTATGATGCTTTGTATGGGACGGAAAGCAGGAACACTCAGTGTCTGTCCTATGATGCTTTGTATGGGACGGAAAGCAGGAACACTCAGTATCTGTCCTATGATGCTTTGTATGGGACGGAAGCACTAATCCCACCTGCCTTGGCTCCCCTGCCTCCTCTGTGCTGCTTCTTCCAACTGTCTCCTCCTGGCAGGAGCCTGCAGCCTCGCTCTTCCCCTGAGCTAAAGCGGCAGCAGCTGGAGGCAAGGAGGCGCTTCCACCTCGGCTGCCTGGGCTGCAGTGACCCACGTCCCATCGGGTTGGCCCCGGGACCTCCGACCTCGCCGCCCCTCGCCTCTGCCTGGCCCCTCTGCCCCCACCCCCTGCCGGCATCAGTACACCCCGACTCGCCTTGGCCTGACTCCCCAGCGTGGGCCATGGCTGGAGCCCAGCTCTATGATGAAGTTCAAGCCCAACCGGACTTGACCCTGAGGGCTTAGAGAAGCGGCTGGCATGCCTGAGCTTCCGCAGCGAGCAGGAGGATGAGATGCTGCTGGTGAGCAGCAGTCAGAACCCGGACCAGTGGATTGTCCCAGGAGGGGGATGGAGCCAGAGGAGGAGCCGGGCAGCGCTGCTGTGAGGGAAGTGTATGAGGAGGCTGGAGTCCAAGGAAAATTAGGCAGATTCCCGGGCATATTTGAACAGAATCAAGATCGGAAGCACAGAACATATGTTTATGTTCTTACAGTCACTGAAATATTAGAAGATTGGAGGGGCTGGAGAGATGGCCTAGCTGTTAAGAGCGCAGACTGCTCTTGCAGAGGATCCTGGTTAGAGCCCCAGCACCCACATGGCGCCTGAGAACCATCTTTGACTGGAGTCACAGGGGAATCCGACGCCCTCTTCTGAACTCCGCAGCATTGTATGACACGGGTGCACAAACCTACATGCAGACAGTACATTAATATTAATTAATTAATTAATTTTTAAAAATTAAAAAAAATAAATATTAGAAGATTGGAAAGATTCTGTAATATCGGAAGGAAGAGAGAGTGGTTCAAAGTAGAAGACGAAATCAAAGTTCTCCAGTGCCATAAACCTGTCCATGCAGAGTACCTGGAAAATCTAAAGCTGGGGTGTTCTCCAACCAATGGGAATTCTACAGTTCCTTCCCTTCCAGATAACAACGCCTTGTTTGTGACTGCAGCACGGCCCTCTGGGGTGCCATCCAGTATGAGATAGAGAGTTGGGTGCCCCTCCCCCACCACCCCTTTCCAGGGGAGAGGCCTCTCACTTTCCTTCCAACAAGCCTGACCACTGCTGGCAAACCCTGAATTTGCCATGCAAGGATTTCAAATAATTTGCATGTGTTTCAGATGCTTCCAAGTCTTTTAAAATTAACAAAATAGTACAAATATTTTAAGACGCCTAAGCCATGTGGAATTTTTTTGTGCTTTAATTTAACCCTCCTCCCCAATATTATTTTGGTTTTCGATTTTTGCAGCCTTTTTTTCCTTTCATTTTTATCCACCTGACATCAGTCTATGATTTATTTTGCCAGATCAAATTGCTTGTGGGTGTATTTCCACCCTTAAGTTTTTCTCATTCATAGCATCAACATATTGAGCAAATCCTTCTGTTGGAAAATAATAAAAAGATATTCTTGGCATTAAAGAAGTATTATCAGCCAGGCTTGGTGGTGCACGCCTTTAATCCTAGCACTCAGGAGGCAGAGGCAGGCGGATCTTTGGCCAGCCTGGTCTACAGAGCGAGTTCCAGGATAGCTGGGGCTACAGGGAGACCTTGTCTCAAAAAGACCAAAAAAAAAAAAAGTATTATCTACCCCAAAACTCATTTAAGAGGATCTTAATCTCAGTCCGGAAACTGCAGAGTTGGGCTGTTTTTGTAAGGTCCAGTGATTTTTGACAAAGGACTTCCATCTGCTAGTTTCAGGAATTTGCCAACTCATTTGTCTGAATGTTCAGTTAGTTCTATGTCCCCTCAAACACAATAGTAATTCAACATGAGCTACATAGAGCTGCTCATGTTTGGGGAAATACTGTTAGCAAAATGCATGTAGTTGAGTACATCTCATCTGAAAACGCTATCCATGGATTTATTAGCATGCTTAGTTGCCAGTTCCCTTTATAATGCTTAACACAGAATACATTAGGACTACATTTCCCTCCGTACTCTTAGGGACTACACCCCAACAGGAAACTGTAATCTAAAGAAGAGAAAATGAAATAAGTTATTATCAGAGAGATAGGTGAGAGACCTACTGTGCCAAGTTAGGAATCTACTGTGTTATGTTAGAAAATAGATAGGTGAGAGACCTACTGTGCCAAGTTAGGAATCTACTATGTCATGTTAGAAAATATCTCAGAGATAGATGACAGATTTAGTGCGCCATGCCAGAAAATACCACCTTTTATATTCTCATGGTTATAGCTCTCATTCTGGCACCCTGTGTATTAAAGCTGGCCCTCATTTGAGAGCTCTGCGTACTAAAACTTTTTTCCAATTTCTCAAACCAGGGTACAAGTCCTCTTTCCCTCTGCAGACCCTAGACAGGTACCCTCCAATTGCTAATGCACCCAGTAGCCCCCTGTTGGTACTGTGAAGTCCCTGCACTGGTATACTCATATAAGACTCGGACTGGAGACATAGTCTAGCAGTTAAGAGCACCGACTGCTCTTGCAAAGGACCCAGGTTCGATCCTCAGCACCCACATGGTGGCTAAGAACCATCTGTAACTCCAATTCCAGGAGAACTCCAGTTCCAGGGGAATCTGACACCCTCTTCTTTTTTTATTTAATTATTTTTATTGAATTTTCGTGTATTTCACACATAGCATCTCAACCAGTCTTTATCATCTTTACACCCTCTTCTCCACTGGCCCCACACTTTGGAGTTCATACATTCCATCTTTTGTGTTAAGGCCTGTTGTCCCAAATGTCCCCAGCCATTCTTCAGTGCCAGTTCATCCTCTGAGCGCTGGTCAGCCCATCCGCGGAGTCTCTCTCCTAAAGAAGGCCAGTTCTTTCTCGCCCAACCAAAATCAGCTGCCAATATTTCTTCAGTTAAGATTGGGTTCTGCTACCCATTTCATTCAACACGACACTATTAATTCAGACGACATCCTCTTCTTACCTCCGCGGCATTGCACGACATGGGTGCACAAACCTACATGCAGACAGTACACTCATACACATACAAAAATAAATAAAATTAAAAATTAAAAAAAAAGACTCAACCAGCTTGTCTTTTAAGTTACAGAGAAAACGTCCACTAAAAGTACTGGCTACTATCAATCTGGACCAAAACTACTGGGCAGAGCACCCACAGCAACCAAAATGGGAAACCGGATTCTAACCCTCCAGCCTGACAGCTGTTCCCACAAGACTTCGCCCCTGATCAGCTCTGAAGCAGATACAGAAGAGAAAGAGAGAACAGTGTCCCATGTCCTTAGCATAAGCAAAAGGCTGGAATGTTAGGTCCAGGCTTCCCAGAATCCTAAGGGGCACACAGGTGCCCACTTCCTCCAGAAGCTGCCAATCATCTGACCCCTTCCCACTTACCCGAGGCCCCACCCCATGGGTATAAAGGGTGTACCCCAGCCGCCACAATGCTTTCTGTGCCTCTCTCTCTCTCTCTCTGTCCCCCCACCCCCACTCTCTCTCTCTGCCCCCTGCCATGCTGTCTGGTCCCACCATGTATCTGCAGGTGGCTCACACTGGCAGTCCCACATGGAAGTAAAGCATGTTCCTAGAGTGACCTAAGCCTCATGTGCCTTTTATTGTGGTTTTGTGCTTTTTTATACTTAATACTAAGGTCTGTGTCTTGGTTTCCTTCCAGGGAGATCTCATTGTAGGAATCTTCAGTAGGGGTGGTAGAGTTCACTGTGGATTTATCATGAGCTTTTCCCATGCTGTTTTTTCTTTGTGTCTCTAGCATGTGGATTTGTTTGTTGATTTGTTTCTTTGGAATCTGGTACCTCAACGTTGGTTGTGCAGACTATAATCACTAATACTGTGTCTGCTAGATCCTCTGCACCACAGCTCCATCAGGTTGGGGGGGGGGTTGTGTTACTACTTTGGCCTGCACACCTCTCCCCTGTTGGCCTGCTGTCCCTGAGTCTAAGTCCACCCACGATGCATGCTGGAACCTGAAGGTTGGACATTTCCAGGTGATACCAAGCCTCCACAGGCCAGGAGGGGTATGCAAAGCACCAAGGCTGGTGGGCAAGTGTACTTCCACTCACACCACATGCTGGGCACATGCTGGTGTTGTAGTGTCTGCGAGTCTAACTCCACCCCATATATGAGTGTTTTACCTATATATATGTTATGTACACCCATGTTGTGCAATGCTTACAGAGGCCTGAAGAGGGCATTGGGTCCCCTGGAACTGGAGTTACAGACAGTTGTGAGTTGCCATGCTGGGAACCAAACCTTGATCCTCTGCAAGAACAGCTAATAGGTTTGATTAGAGAGCCATCTCTTCAGCCCTAGAAATTTTCATATAAGCATATGATTATTATTTAATACTTTTTATTTTATTTTATTTTTGAGACAGGGTCTGGCCTTGAACTCAGAGAGATCTGCCTGCCTCTGCCTCCCAAGTGCTAGGATTAATGGCATGCGCCACCACACCCCGCTTAAAGACAGTTCTTAGCTACCATGTGGGTGCTGAGAATCGAACCTGGGTCCTCTGCAACAGCAGTCAGTGTTCTTACCTGCAGAGCCATCTCTCCAGCCCCATTATTAATTACTTATCAAGTACTGGCTTTTGATTTCAGTGTCTGCATTTGTATTTCTCTTTTGTATCATATTGGGTCTCACTTATCAGGATTATTTTATTTTATCAGAGTCATGAGAAAAGTAGACCAGCAGGATGGCTCATTGAGTAAAGGCACTGCCACCAAGTCAGACCACCTGAGTACCATCCGCAGAATCCACATGGTAGAGAGAGAACTAACTCCTGTAACTTGTCCTTTGACCTCCACACAGGTTCTGTGGAACACTTGCATTCCTCTACCAAGTTAAGTGTAATAAATAATTTATCAAAAAAGAAGTGGGACAGATATATAAACTCTATGTCCAAGCAAGTGAAGAGCAGTGCCAGGTCTTGTGGTCTAGGAGAATTTTCCAGTAAAAAATAGGGAAGAGCGGAGTCTTCCCCTGGTGCATGAGTTGACATGCTAAGCTCAGGAGAACCCATGACCTGTGGTCAGTGCCATACTCAAACAGAAAACAAACAGAAAGCAAACCAATCGACTAAGTCAGATGGAACAAAAACCTTAGTTATTACCTATCTGTACATAATAGGTAATTGTAAATACAGTGCTGATGAATGCAATATGGTTCAATTCCAAGCACAAATCATTGACAGAAAATGTAATAAGACCGTATAACCTTGGTCAATCATTTGCCAAAAGAGACCTTAGTAGGCTTCATCTAGTTGAGAAATCCACAACTTACCTTTCTTGATCTGTTTCCTGGAGCCTGCTGAACAGATTCTCTTTAGATCCTGTGACCAGACGCTGTTTCTTGTTACTCTTCCAACTTGTGTCCTAGGGGGTACTGTGCCTAAGGCTTCAGCTCATCTCCCTGCTTCTCCCATCCCCACAGTGTCACCTATGACTTGGCTATCTTGACCATGCTGACCACTCCAAATCCAATTCCTCAACTCTACCCTCTTTTCAAAGACCCCAAACACAGAGCTTGAACCTGAATAAGGACTGAGCAACCCTTATCAAAATACTTGGAGTGAGAAGTAGTTCAGATATCAGAGGGTTTTGAATTTTGAAATATTATCTGCATAGAGTGTTTGGTTGAGCATCCCTAAAGCAAAAATCTGAAACTTGAAATATTCTAATTTGAGTCATCCCAGTGCTCAAAAGATTTTGGATTTTAGAACATTTTAGATTTTCAGATTACGGATGGTCAACTCAGTTATATTTTTAATTTTTTTTTTTTTTTGGTCTTTTGGAGACAGGGTCTCCCTGTAGCCCCAGCTGTCCTGGAACTCACTCTGTAGACCAGGCTGGCCTTGAACTCACAAAGATCCACCTGCCTCTGCCTCCCAAGTGCTAGGATTAAAGGCGTGTGCCACCACGCCCAGCTATATTTTTAAATTTTGACTGCATACTTTAAGTCTCCAAAACAAATACCATCTTTGTTACAAGTCTGTTACTCTCTGTTGTCTACATCAGTTAGGAGCTGTCCAGTCAAGGTAGAGAGTCTTAGGGATCATCCCTGACCTCTTGGTCAGTATGTGCATGTTCTCCAGAAAGCTCTATCTATCCCTGTTTTCTGTGTGTGGACTCCTTGGCTTTTGAACATTTCTGCTGAATATCTCTTCTTTGGCTTGGCTATGGTGGGAAGTTTGTCATTATCCATTGGAAAGTGACTTTTGAAAGTAGGTAGACACATAAAGGGACCAAGGCACTCCTTGGTAAAATCAGAAATGATGACCATTTTCCTTTAAGGATGTGGGTTGTTTCTGCTAGGCCTGGATGGTCCTAAGGAAGCTCCTTTGTCAGAAAAGCACAGTCAGGAAGGGCCCTGAAGCAGAAATGCAGGTGATGATGGTGAGTGAGGTGAAAGGGCCAGCCTAGACCCAGGCCTGGCCTGCTCCTAGGGAGTGTCAGAGAAGAGCAGAGGATGAGGTTGCACACTCACCTCGGAGGACCTGTGGCCTGTCAGAGAAGCCAAGTAGTTGATGAACTGAAATTGAAATGAGGCTTGTAACTAGGAACCAGTGTTGGGGGGGGCAGGGGTAGTGGTGAAAACTTTGTACCTATCAGGTAGACTTCCCATTTTCTGTCCCCACTTTCTCAGAGAGGCTAGAAGTTGAGGCAGAGCAGCCAGGTCTTCTCAGTCTTTCCTGTATAAGAACAGGACTGACTCTTTAAGACCCAGCAAACCCTGGCCAGGTAGACATTATTAAGTTTCAAGTAAGGGAAGAGCACAGACAATGAGTGATCTCCTCATGGCAGTGGAGAGACTCCTATTGGTTCATCTGTGATTTTATTGCCTATCACAGCAGGGGAAATGGACATACATAAAAGCCTGAGAAGACTCTCTGCCTCTTGGTGGGTTTTCAATACTGTTCAGATTTGAATCTAAATCTTTCTACATCAGCAACTCTTTGGGACAACTTACGGAGAGCAGCATGGCTGCTCCACCAAGAGGGTATTTTGGCTTCCAGGAATGTGGCTCAGTGTTTTGTCGGTTTACGTGAGGGAGGAGATTTACAGTGAGTAGACTGAGTTATATCCACATGTACATGACTCCACAGTGTGGACTTAGTCTCTGTCTCCAGCTTGGTGTTCTAGGCCACCACTGATTTTGACCCACACCACTGTGGTCCCTGGAAGCCTCGGCTCTTTAATCTATTTTCCATGCAGCAAGAACACCTGTCTTCTGCAATCTTCAGTGGATTTCTCATTGAATTCAAAATAAAATTCCCAGGGGGCTGGAGAGATGGCTCATGAGTTAAGAGCACCGACTGCTCTTGCAGAGGACCCAGGTTCCATTCCCAGCACTCACATGGCAGCTAAGAATCTTCTTTTTAAAAATTTTTTATTTTATTTATTTATTTTTTTTCATGTGTATGAGTATACTGTCTGCATGTAGGTTGGTGAACTCATGTTGTGCAATGCCATGGAGGTCAGAAGAAGGCATTGGATTCCACTGGAACTGGAGTTAAAGAGAGTTCTTAGCCGTCATATGGGTGCTGGGAATCGAACCCGGGTCCTATGCAAGAGCAGTTGATGCTCTTAACCGCTGAGCCATCTCTCCAGCCTCACTAAGAACCATCTTTAAGCCAGGCGTGGTGGTGCATGCCTTTAATCCTAGCAATCAGGAGGCAGAGGCAGGCAGATCTCTGTGAGATCAAGGCCAGCCTGGTCTAGAGTGAGTTCCAAGCCAGCTGGGGCTACAGGGAGACCATGTGTCAAAATAAAATAAAATTCCCTACCTCTTTTACCATGGCCCCCCAAAGACCCCAAATGATCTGGGCATTCTCTGTTCTGCACACTGGAACACCAAAACTCCCATATCAACTCCCTCTCCTTCCCTTCTGTCTTAGTCCATTTTCTGCTGCTATAACCAAATATGGAAACTGAATAGTTTATGACCTTGATTCGGCTCATGATTCTAGGTCTGGGAGGTCAGAGAACTTGTCTCTGGGATGTGGTGAGGACCTTTCTGCTTCATGGAGGCAATTAAGCCCCCATAATCACATTAGTGACTTTACAAAATGACAGAGGTCCAAGATAACACACTTGCTCTGTCTTGCCATGTGATGCTCTCTGCCATGTTATAATGAAGCAGAAAGGTCCTCACCACATCCCAGAGACAAGCTCTCTGACCTCCCAGACCTAGAATCATGAGCCGAATCAAGGTCATAAACTACTCAGTCTCCATATTTGGTTATAGCAGCAGAAAATGGACGAAGACAGAAGGGAAGGGGAGGGAGTTGATATGGGAGTTTTGGTGTTCCAGTGTGCAGAACAGAGAATGCCCAGATCACTTGGGGTCTTTGGGGGGCCATGGTAAAAGAGGTAGGGAATCATTATAACATGGCAGAAAGCATCACATGGCAATACAGAGCAAGTGTGCTCTCTTGGACCTCTGTCTTTCTGTAAAGTCACTGTGATTATGGGGGCTTAATTGCCTCCCAAACAACCCTCTCCACACACCATTACATATGACTTTGGGGATTGTTCTCAGTGCATGAACTTTTAGGGACATGTTCAAAACGGGCATTTTTTGGATGTTAGCTTAAATGCTACACTAGAGAAGCATTCTTTGACAATCTTTTGCTATTGTCCAGCTTAATACCTTCTTATTTTCCTTTAATATATTATATTTTGTGCCAGGTGTGGTGGCGCATGCCTTTAATCCTAGTACTTGGGAGGCAGAGGCAGGCAGATCTTTGTGAGTTCAAGGCCAGCCTGGTCTACAGAGTGAATTCCAGGACAGCTGGGGCTACAGGGAGTCCCTGTCTCGAAAAGACCAATATATATATATATATATATATATATATATAAAATATTCTGCATCATTTGATTCATATGTTTACCTTTCTTGGTCACTGTGACTGCAATAGGATGTGTATCTGCAAATGCAGCAGCTAGGGCTGACTGGCTCACCATGATATTCACATCAAGAACACTGGCTGGCCACAGCGAATCCTGTCAAATGAATGGAATGAGGTGGTTATGTTGACTCGTCACAGATTATGCAATTATACACTAAATATGTCCTTCAGAACCATCTGATTTGTTGATTTTTCTGGTGTATTTATTTGATTTATTTATTTTTCTGAGAAACAAAGTTTATGCCAATATTTTGTCTTATTGAATTACTTATGATGAAGGTGGAACAGAACTTCAGAAAACCATGATTGCAAACATATTTGTATATGACATATTAGTAATGAGAGAAACAGAAATGTTTATAGTCATAACTCAGTCTCAAATGTCAAATCCTGAACTAATTGTAATTATAACAAAAATTTTATTGTCTCCCAGGAAAAGAGGGAAAGGGTTTAACTTCATTAGCAGTCTGATAAAGACAAAATTAGGACAATTATCACATCATCGTTTACCTTGCAAATGGGCAAATATTTTTCCTTTTTTTTTTTTTTTTTTTTTTGGTCTTTTTGAGACAGGGTCTCCCTTTATCCCCAGCTGTCCTGGAACACCAGCCGTGCCCATGTGCTCCACACTGGGCATTTTTTTTGAGACAGGTTCTCTCTATAGCCCCAAATGTCCTGGAACTCATTATGTAGACCAGGTTGGCCTTGAACTCACAGAGGTCATTCTGCTTCCGGAGTGGTGGGATTAAACTTGTGCACCACCACAGCCTGCAATATTTTGTTTTTAGGATAAAATTCATTTGTCCAGCCTGAGATGAAATAGATGCAGTTTCACACACTGATACTAAAAACTAAATTTATAAAAATTTTTTCAGATTTAAATATCTGTACTAAAATTATTACTCAGTGTCTACATAGCAGGCCCTATTGATGGAATGCTGTGAATTTATACAGGAATTTAAGCTAATTGGATTATTAGTATATATCATGAAGTTGTTTACTTTGAAAATACCAAAATGCAAATAAATATATTACTATATATAATGGTAGAATAGAGATACTTATAATTTTATGTTTATAAAGGCCATTATGTTTTCATGAAATATTTGATTATAAGGAAACAATTCCATGCTATGCTATTATGTGGAGAAAAATAGTCAACAGAAAGTATACAGTATATCTGAGTTTTGCTTAAGAAAATAAGTATACATATGAATTGATGGAAAAACTCAAAGTATTATAAAACTCTTGATACCATTATCCTTAAGTGATAGGATTATAATATTTTATTGCCATATTAAATACCACACACATAACCGTCTTCTATACTTTCATCAATGAGTATGTATTCATTTATAGTCAGAAAAAGGTTTAAAAACAAAGAAATGAAGGGAGTAAATAATAAAAGAGCTCCATGAAATATTATTCATAGTAATTTAAAAGCTTTTAAAACAAAACAAAAGCCAAATCTTGACAAGGGGAGACATTTTCCAAGTGATTCTACAGCATTAAAGCAGAGTCCTTCAGCTCCTGTGATGCCACAGGTGGCCCAAGAGAAGTCAGAATGAATCTTCATCACTGCCCAGCAACTGGGAGTCTGTTGTCTAGAAAATTTTATTACTTAAGGGAAAAATAATTATGGCGAAACAGAAAGAACTATGGTGAACCTTTGGATTATTGCATCAACCTTCTTAAAGCTAAATTTACACTTTCTCTACTTCAATCCCTAGACTTTGCCCTTAACTGAGTCAGGTCTCAATCCCTCTGGACGCACACATCTGCCATCCTCCAACATTGTTGTCAGAGCCCTGATCCCTCAGAACCCAGGCTCCACTTCCACTGTCTTCTTTCCTTTATTTTCCTAAAAGAAAATGGAAGTTTTAGCTGGAGAGGTGACTCAGCTTTAAGAGCATTGGCTGCTCTTGCAGAAGTCCCGGCTTGGAATCCCAGCACCCACGTGGCAGTTAACAACGGTCTGTAACTCCAGTTCCAGGGGATCCATCGACCTAGTTTGTCATCCTCAGGCATTGCAGGACACAGGTGCACTTACACGCAGGCATAACACACATACACATGATTTTTTTTTTAATTTTCAAAAAGAAGATGGAAGTTTCAGAGGTATCTGGGCATGTTAAGTAGTTCAAGATGGCCAGGCGTCGTGGTGTGCACCTTTAATCCCAGCTGAAACAGCTGGATCTCTTTGAGTTTGAGCTTGCTTTACAGGGTTCAAGGTGTTTCTAAAGAGGAGGTGCAAATTCCCTCTTCAGTCTTTCCAGGTCAGCAGCTGTTTCTATCAGTTCTCGGCTTTGCTGTTAGGATCCCTGGCCATTTTACTCCCCAGAGTTAAGGAAACAGGACCGTCACCTCTCCCCAGATTACAAGGGGAGCCCCACCCTTGGATGTTTTCAGAGGAAAAGAGACAGACTTCCTTTTGCCAGCATCCGCACCAATCCGGCCCCCATCTGGTTTACTCTACCTTATCTCCCTTTAACACAGCTGGGATATAATCGGATATAGATGCCTATCCTCAGTCACCTGTCTAGTGTGTCCAGAAAGGCGGCTCCGCCCCCCTCCGCCCCCTCACTCCCCCCCACCCTCTTCAGCCAGCATCCAGGTGTTCAGAGTCCCTGGAGTACAGAGGCCATAGCTCCTGGCGCTCCTGGCTGCAGGCACAGGGGCGGGGAGAGAACTCTGGAGCAGCACCAGGCTGCAGCGCTGTGATGCTCTGCCCTACCTTACAGCGGGTTTGCAGCCTGCTCCTGGGGCTCTCAGCATTGCACCTAGGTGTCATCCTGGTCTATTACCTGTACCATGGTGACCTGAAGCGCCTGTCCTCGCTGGTGCGCTTTCCCACGCCAGCCAGGGGAGTGTCCTTGAAGCCTGTCTCCTGTCCCCCGAGCAACTGGACTTTCACCCTGGAGGCCCCCGCAGCACCTTCGATGCTGCCTGCTTGCCCGGAACAATCACCGCTCCTCCTTGGTGCCTTGAATATTGACTTTAGCAAACCTGTGAATTTGGAACTTTTGGTAAAGGAGAACCCAGAAATACAGATGGGCGGCCGTCTCAAGCCGAAGGATTGCCAGTCTCCTCAGAGGGTGGCCGTCATTATTCCCTTCCGCAACCGGGAGACCCACCTCAAGTACTGGCTGTATTACTTGCATCCTGTCCTAAAGCGCCAGCAGTTGGACTATGGCATCTATGTTATCAACCAGGCGGGACAGACCCTGTTCAACCGTGCCAAGCTTTTCAATATTGGCTTTCAAGAGGCCTTGAAGGACTGTGACTACAACTGCTTTGTGTTTAGTGATGTGGACCTCATTCCAATGGATGACCGGAATGCCTACCGGTGTTTCTCAAAGCCAAGGCACATTTCTGCGGCCATCGACAAGTTCGGGTTTAAACTGCCTTATGGTAGATATTTTGGGGGTGTCTCTGCGCTCAGTAAACAACAGTTTCTTGCCATCAATGGATTTCCTAATAATTACTGGGGTTGGGGAGGAGAAGATGATGACATTTTTAACCGACTAGCCCACAGAGGCATGTCTATATCGCGCCCAAATGCTGTGATCGGGAGGTACCGCATGATCCGTCACGGAAGGGACAAGAAAAACGAACCTAATCCTAGAAGGCATCACCAGATTGCTCACACAAAGGACACAATGTCCATTGATGGTTTGAACTCACTTGTCTACAAGGTATTAGATAAACACAGATATCCACTGTATACCAATATCTCAGTGGACATTATGCCCAGCAAGCCTACTACAACTTTAAGAGATTAATTAAGAGATCCTGGAAGGACAAAGGGTCTCCAGTCTTGTCCCTTAGGCTTGCCCTTCTCATTTGTATGGAGTGTAGATCTCCCTCGTCATTCAGAACCCCCAAAACTCCACCTTTGCAGATGACCAAGCAGGGTGGAATGTTTACCTGTAAACTTAGCTCAGGATTCAATGTAGTTCTGTAGTGTTTCCCTGTGTAAAAACTGTCAGCCTTTGGGGTTTCTCAGCTGTGTTTATAGTGTCACCCCAAAGATTCAGCGTTGCATAGGTCAAAATTTAGTGACTATGGGGCTCATTTCCACTGTTGAAACTGCTAAATTGTGAAGTGTGTAAGAACCTGGATGACATTCATACCTCCTGACAAGTTGGAGATTGCTACTGAATTCTGGGTGGTGTGATAGTCTCTGACTGCTGCTTTTTCTAGAAGAAAAATACAAACTTTTAATCAGTCTCATATTCTGTCTCCTTCCACCTTATTTCAGTGGCATGCAACCATTATAATAGCTGTGTGTGTGTGTGTGTGTGTGTGTGTGTGTATGTGTGTGTCTGTTTGTATCTGTGTCTTGTCTTAGCGAAAGATGTTTAAAACTTGAGCCCTGGCAGTGTGGGAATTCTGTGATGTTGAACTTGGAGCAGAGGCCTTGGTGCCCTCCCCTACAGGGGACTATCTCCATTGTCTTATTTGTAAATGCAAGGAATTTGTTTAAAGAAGCAATTTGTAGTATTTTAAAGAAAAGATTGATTTTTTTTTTTTTTTTTTGGTCTTTTCAAGACAGAGTCTCCCTGTAGCCCCAGCTGTCCTGGAACTCGCTCTGTAGACCAGGCTGGACTTGAACTCACAAAGATCTGCCTGCCTCTGCCTTCCAAGTGCTAGGATTAAAGGCGTGCACCACCAAGCCTGGCAAGAAAAGATTCATTTTTAATTTATGCTATAGCTTGGTTTTGTGTTGACCTAAACTGGGAAAGCTGTTTTGTATTAATTCAGGACAATTTATTTTTCTGAGTATGATATGTAAACTTGATTTTCCTGTGTATTTTTATTGTTGTATTTTAAATATGCATAGGGTATTGAGTATTTTTTAAGGTAAAAATAATGTATACTGTACTGGTCACAAATGAGCCTTCGATAGGCCAGTTTTTTATTTTACTTATTTTTTATGTGTATGAATGTACTGACTGCAAGTAGGTTTGTGCACCCATGTCATGCAATGCTCCTGAGGTCAGAAAAGGGTGTTGGATTCCCCTGGAACTGGAGTTAAAGACAGTTCTCAGCTGCCCATATGTGTGCTGTGTCCTCTGCAAGAGCAGTCGGTGCTTTTAACCCCTAGGCCATCTCTCCAGCCCCCCAGTTTTTTTGTAATGAAATACTTTTATTGATGTTTTGTGTATTCCATACATGATTTTCAGTCCAATTTAGGCATATTCCCCTTTCCTTGCCTCCAACCCCACCCCAGTTCATGCATTCTGCCATACATGTCCTGCATCTTTCTCTCAGTCTCACACAATGGAGTTCTATGCAGTGGTAAAGAAATATGACATAAAAAAAGAGAAATATGACATCATGAATTTTGCAGGTAAATGGATAGAACTCAAAGACATTATGCTAAGTGAAGTAACACAGTCCCAGAAAAACAAACGGGGAATGGTTTCCGTCATTTGTGGATGCTAGCACCAAATGCCCAGTTGAAAGTCAAGTTGACCAATGTTATTGTTATATTTCTTTCTATCTGAAAGCTTTTATAATGTGATTCTCTTAATGGGCTCTAGAATTAACACTTATTTTTAGGCAAAATCACCTTTGGTCCCTTGATGAGGGCAAGGCTTCCTGGTCAGCATTAGCAGACCTGTGGGTCAGAAACTGGGAGGCAACGTCTGTCTGCCTGGCCCTGAAACTGACCTCCCCCCTCAGAGCCCTAGGTTGTGGGATTGAAAATCAGAGCAGTCAGTTGTTGACCATCTCTGGGTGACTCCACCAGCTGGAAGATGCCTCTGTTTAGGCTCCAAGAGCTTCTGTGCCATACTCCATGTCCCACCTGCATTACCAGTCTAGTTCCTCCCTCTACCTCACCAGGCCTGATTCCTTCCTTCCTTCCTTCCTTTCTTCCTTCCTTCCTTCCTTCCTTCCTCTTCCTTTTCTCTTTCTTTCTTTCTTTCTTTCTTTCTTTCTTTCTTTCTTTCTTTCTTTCTTTCTTTCTTTCATCTTTCTTTCTGTCTTTTTGAGACAAGGTTTCCCTTTAAGTTCCAGCTGGTCTAGAGTTCACTCTGTAGACCAGGCTGGCCTTGACTCGCAGAGATCCCCCTGCCTTGGCCTCCAGAATGCTAGGAATAAAGGTGTGCCCCACCACGCCTGGCCTTCCTGTCCCTTTTTCATTCCTTCACTCTGTACCCTAAACCTTGCTAGTGGCACTTGTGGGAAGATCCAGTTTGAATTGGGGGCTAGTTCTCAGCTAGCACCCCTCAGGGCACTGTATGGCTGAGAGTCTTACCCTGCCCCAAGGAGGAGCAAACAACGTGGCCTAGCTGGGTGATGCTGGGTGAGACAATGGTGTGGAGTGGCATGGAGTTGGGCCCTATGACTGGCCCTGGGAACTGATGTCATTTAGTTTATAAAAGCAGGCTGTAGCAAGGAATAAATTTGAATTCCCCATTAACATCATTACAGAATCCCCGGTCATCACTTTTTTTTTTCTTTAATTTTTTTTTAATTAATTTTATTTATTTCTGTATGTGTATGAATATACTGTCTGCATCCAAGTTTGTGCACCGTGTCGTGCAATGCCGCGGAGGTCAGAAGAGGGTCTTGGATTCCCCTGGAACTGGAGTTCTCCTGGAATTGGAGTTTCAGACGGTTCTCGGCCGCCATGTGGGTGCTGGGAATCAAACCTGGGTCCTCTGCAAGAGCGGTCGGCGCTCTTAACCGCTAGGCCATCTCTCCAGCCCCTGGTCATCACTTTTTAAATTACTGTGCATATAGGCCAAAGCAGGCCTGCATTTCATTCGGGTGGCCAGTGGGTTGGAAAAAGGTTCCAGTGTGGACCACCAATCTGGGTAGCTGGTGTTGTGAGTGGACATAGGCTGAAGATAGGCCTACAGCCATCAGCCTGAAATTCCTATCCAGGGGTCAGCAGTCTCTGGGCAGGTGGGAAGTCACCGCCAAGAGTGGAACATGTGCTTGTGGTTCCTGACTAAGGGCCTGAGTTGGAAATATGCTCAGGCCGGGTTATTGGAAGCAGCTGGCTGGTCTCTGCGCTGAGAGGCCAGGTCCCTACAGCAGCTGCCGGCAGGTGCTGTTTCCCCTCCCTTTAGCAGGGCCCCCTGGCACCTGTTCAGCAGGAAAGAAAGCTTCCTACAGGCACTCAGGTTCGTCCTCCAGTATGATTGTCCCTTTTAATCAGACATCTAGAAAGTTCAGTGGATCCCACACCCCATTCCTCCTAGGAATTCTGATGTCTTAGGCCTTCCCTCACCACTCAGGGTTTTTAGCAGGTCTTCCCACTCCTCAGGATAACCTACTGGGTATCATTTACAAACTCACCTCTGCTGTGCAGTGTATAGTAGCCAGGGTGAGTCACCCAGAAATGCTCAGACTGTCAAACCAATAGCAACTTTCAGCTTGGGCCGAAGTATCTAGATTCAACTGTCTAATCTCAGAACTGGGCCCCAGCCAGGACTCCAACCACTGAACTCTGTGCTCCGGTCAGGAGTGCAGAGGCTGAGCTGATGGCAGGCCCTGATCTACCTGCACCTTTATCACACTGAGGATCACAGATTCTAACTTGCTTTTTCCAGAAACCATTGTATGGGTTAGAAGCCATTTCCCCTGTGAAAGCAGCCAGGCTATGCAAGGTAGAAGCTTCTGGGAATACCTCCTGCCTTGACAAGGCCACTCTAGCTGAAGCTGGCTACAGTGGGGGGAGTTTTGGGAAACGCAAAGGCCTGTGCTTCTGTTTCCAGATCCTGATATTTCCAAAGAAAGGAGATGGGTGCTGCGTGGTGTTTTCTGTTACCTCCTTCACTCCTAAAACCAGATTCCACCCTTTCTCTTTCTGTTCCTGTTATGTTTTATTCATATCAGGATATATTCATGTCAAGTTAGCGCCCCCACTAGGGATCCATGGATTGAGGGTTCAGTTACTCAGGAGTTCTGACCATATGCTGTGTCTTCCTCTGTCTTTCTGTTGGTGACCTGTGTGAAGTGGAAATGCTGTGCTGTGCTCCAGCCCCGCAGGATCTCCTCTCATCACTGGCTGCCAGAAAGACCTGTGGTGCTGTGTATTTGATTTCCTGTGTATACAAACCTAAGTATTTATCATGGGGTTGGGTGGGGTAGGGAGACACTGGTGTTCAGAGCAGACAACTGTAATTTTGCCTTTGTAGTGCAGTATCATGACATGAATAAATGACTCCATCTTTGTTTTTATTTGTTTGTTTTTAATTTTATTTATTTTTGTATGTGTATGAATGTACTGTCTGCATGCAGGTTTGTGCACCCGTGTCGTGCAATGCCTCGGAGGTCAGAAGAGGGTGTCGGATTCCCCTGGAACTGGAGTTCTCCTGGAATTGGAGTTTCAGACGGTTTTCGGCCACCATGTGGGTGCTGGGGATCGAACCCGGGTCCTCTGTAAGAGCAGTCGGCACTCTTAACTGCTAGACCATCTCTCCAGCCCCATGACCCCATCTTTGTAAAAAAAAGATTCTTAAATAGTCAGAAAAAAATTTTTTTTCTCTGCACTGAGTGTATACAGACTTCTCTTTGTCATCATTCCCTCAACAGCACAGTGTGTTAACTATGCACATAGTATATGTGTCTGGTCAGATCTTGTAAGTCATCCAGAGACTACTGAAAGCGTGAAGAACATGTGTGGTACTGATTATGAATACTGCTTAGTTTTATAGAGAAACTTGAGCATCGCTTTCCTGTCAAACCCTGTAGCTTTCAAGGGAATGTCTGCTCTGAACAGAACTAAGCAGAGCTCTGTTGATGACCTTTCCTTTTCTGTTTTTTTAAAATATCTATTTCCTTGACCATTCTACTGCCACACTGTACTCCCAAGCCATTGTCCATGTCTCCCCCAGACACACTCTGCCCCACTCATTCCTCCTCCCTCTGGTGCATTCCCTTCACAGATTTGTTCACTTGATTTGTTTCTTCTTTTTATTAAAAAAAGTGTGAATGGACTTCCAGTTTCAGCTATGTTAAAGAAACAAAAAAGTATTTAAGACACTTATTAATAATGGTAAGTTATGCTTCATTCACAGATCATGACGACAAGTACAGATACTATGAGATGGAGTGTAGGGGAGAAAGATTGGGTTCAACTCCAGCTTCAACAGCTCAGGGCAGGGGAGGTCAATGGGGTCATAATTACTCAGTGGAAACACAAGTTTCAGGAGTTTCTGGCTGAACTGACTTGGTAGAAGCCATTGCTGAGGGCCATGGCTACTTTGTGGAAGATGCTCAGATACTAAAGGCAGAGACATTGGATAAACTGATTTATCAAAGTCCTTGGTCAAACGAGGTTCTACAGAGCCAGAAATGGCAAGTGCAGATCGAGTCTAGACAGACAGCAGCCTGAGAGAGGACTGACTAAATGTTCGGTCAGAGGAGAGAGTCTTTGTCAGATTTTGCATGGAAAGAGCTTGAAAGTCACCATTCCCATGCTCAGTGCAGGGAAAGCAGAAGGGACTGAGGCCCAGTGCTGTTTGCAGACCGTGGGGGCCGCTGTGACAGGGCACACACTGTGCATCTGGACAGACTGGGGGCGGCAGCCCTAGGACCTCTGTCACAGGGCACACACTGTGCGTCTGGACAGACTGGGGGCGGCAGCCCTAGGGCCTCTGGCTGGCACAAGCCTGTCCACAGCCAATTTCATAAGACACTAGTGGCAGTTTTGCGGTGAGGCTTATCTGAGTGTGAGGAATCTGGGAGTTGTTTTAGTCAGGGAGGCATACTTTTATGATTTTACCTCCATTTAACCTCGTTCTCAGGGATTGTATTAATCACTTTTCTGTTGCTGGGAGAGAGCCACCACGACCAAGGGAATTTATAAAGGAAGAGTTTATTTGAGCTTAGGGCTGACAGTTCCAGGGGATTAGAGTCCATCATGGTGGGAGGCCTGGCAGCCAGGTGCAGGACCAGAGAGCCAGGCACAGGAAGCAGAGAGCGACGGGGACTGGCAAGGCTTTTTGACCTCTCTGAGTTGACCCCCAATGATGTGCTTCCTCCAGCATGGCCACACCTTCTAAGACCACCCAAAACAGCCTCAGCAACTGAGGACAAAATGTCCAAATCCTGGAGCCCATGGGGGACATTCTCATTCAAAAGGCCACAGAGATCAAGAAAAATCCTTGTGCTCTGATGGGGAGGGGCTTTGTTGTCACTTTGAAATGTGCCCAGACCTAGTCTCCTAATAAACACCTCCTTCCCTTTTCTCTGAATTTATATTTATTAATATATATAAATTACATAATATATATACACATATATATAATATATATAATATATACATACTGGTCTCCCTGGGGATGGGCTTTGTCCTGCCCCTGCCCCTCCAGCTTGCCCATCTCACCTAAGGAAGTTAATAAGGACTTGTGACAATGCTCTGGTGAAATAAAAGATCACAGACAAAATGAAATATGAAAGACATATTCATAAGCCTCTGGAACCTCATGTTATAGCAAAAATGGAGCATAGCCGAATCCCTAACCAGTTAACAGGAGGTCTCTTTACCTCCATCTTCCTCTATCTACCTAGAAAGTCTACCTCCAACAACAGCAACAGTAGCAAGAAGACAAAGCAGGCTAAAGGAAAACAGAAACACAATCCAAAGCATCAGAAACAAACTCCAAGTTGGCAGAGTTTGGGAGAACTATTGGACAGGCAATTAAATATAACTGTCATCCATACATTAGTGGTCTGCTGGGGAAAGTAGGCAGTTTGCAAAGACAGAAGCATAATGTAAACACTGATGTAGGATATTAAACCACAGGGAGCCAAAGGGAATGGTTGAACTCAAAACCATAGCAGCATAAAGGGAGCATGTGCTTAGAGTAAGTGGCAAGCTAGATGACAGATTATGGTACATCAAGTACCTCTATGTGCTGCATACTGTAATGGACACTGGCAAATCAGACATAAACCTGTCGTTACAAATAAGAAGAGAATGAAGACTGACTGAAACAGTGAACTTCTGCTCAAAATAGTCAACTTCCTCATGGAGAATATTGAGAAAGACTGACAAAGAGATGAAAAGCATGTTTGGCAGAATGCATGAGCTCTGGCGGGGTGGGGGAATGGGCGGAACACGGGTCTACATTTGTTAAAAAAAAATAAATTTATGTGAAAAATAAAAAAATAAGTCATGAATCCCACCACCACAAAAAAAAAAAAAAAAAAAAAAGAGAATGAAAAACAATCTGCTCTGGTAGGAATGCTACCAGAGCAATGTGTTGTCATAGATCAGGGGTTGAAAACTTGGTCCCCATATGTTCATTTACCTGGAGATGGGTTCTCTAGGAGATAGTTAGGTTTAGTAGAGCATCAGTGATGGCATTTATAGAGGAAAGGAGACCTGGACAAGCGTGCTTGCTGTGTTTCACCATGTGATCCCCTCAGCCATGTTATGAAGTAGCCAGCAGGCTCACCGGGTGCCAGCACCGTGTACATTCTAGACTCATGTCTGTAAAAAGCCAACCTTAAAAAATAATAAATGACCCAGTTTTTGATACTCACTTATAGTAGAAGAAAAAGACACTGTCCTTCATCTCTCATTTCTGTCTTGTCCTTCCCTCTTCACTGTCTACTGCTAGCCCAGGCCTAGTTCTTTATCTTTTAGACACCACCTGCTTGTTCTAACACCTTTATCCCTGATCTTACCTTTCAGTCTTGCCCCATTGTAATTCCTTGCACTGTTTGCAGAAAGAAAATCCACGTCAAACGTAGTAAAGCAGGCTGTCCCTCCCTGCTTTTACTCCTTCCTCCATGCTTGAATGGAGCTCTGTGTCTTAGGCAAAGCGACACTGACCTCTGCCTACTCCCATAGTTCCAACTGTTGCCACTCCCCGCCTGGGATTTTAAGTAGGGACACACTGAACTCTGATTAAAAATCTTCACACTCTGTTCTGATTGACCGAATTTCCTTTTTCTGTTGAAGAATCCTTCCTCTTGCCTCTTCTGCACTGCTTAGGGTTCAGCTTATCTTTAAGAAATGGTCCAAGGATCACTGCCCCCAGGAAAGCCTCCATCTCCTCTTCGCTCACCTCTGGCGAGGCGTCTCCACTGTCTCTCCCAGCACTGAGCACCATGTACTACATATGCTTCCTTCACCACCCTGCACTCCACTGTGGGTTTTGTGGGAGGAACCATGTCTTTATGTCCTTAGGAATCTCACATGCAAACGTCTAGTACTCTGGCATGGAAAGTCAACCAGGGAACGTATGAGGGATAAGTGAGTGAGCAAATGAGTGAGTGTGGAAGGGTTATGGAAGGGAAGAAAGAAAGGTAAATGCAAGAAATCAAATTATAGTAGGGATCTGGGTCCAAAACCAGTTTCCACAGTATATTAGTCAAGGCTCTTTGTCACAAAGAATCGTGGTTGACTCTAGGTTGTTTAAGCAGAGAAAGAATTTTCCAAAAAGGGTATTAGAGGCTCACAAAACCAACAGGGAGGCTAGAGACATAAGGAAGAGATTGGCGGGTAGAGAGATGACTTAGTGGCGAAGAGCCCTGGCTGATCTTGCAGAGGACCTGGGTTTGGTTCCCAGCACCCACATGGCAGCTAATAGCTGTCCCAAACTTTAGTTCCAGCAGATCTAATGCACTTGCTAAACACTCATACATATAAATAAAAATAACTAAAAACCAAAAGGAAGT
The DNA here is from genome assembly GCA_009823505.1 of Rhizomys pruinosus. Lineage (NCBI taxonomy): Eukaryota > Metazoa > Chordata > Mammalia > Rodentia > Spalacidae > Rhizomys > Rhizomys pruinosus. The sequence goes on along the minus strand of VZQC01001144.1, from coordinate 1,667,118 downwards.
GGCAAGAATTTGCTCCAGGACTTGAAGCTGGTAAGGCTCTCCTGAAACACTAGCGTTGGTACTTCTGACTGCACAGCCACACTGTTGACTTCCAACAGGCGATTCAGTGACTCACAGTTTAGAGGTGGGTCTCTTGTTCACCACCTGTGAAAGGTGTGCCTGTGATGTGCTGGGCAAGGAAGGAAGGAAGGAAGCGGATGTTCTTTTCAGCTTCCCCATTAGTATTGGCATTCCTATGCCAGGTACCAAGTGAGAAGCTACAGGTTTCGCTAAAGACCAAGAATTTGCTTCTGGGCCTCATGGTGTACACCTTTAAGCTCAGCTTTCAAAAGGCAAAGTTAGGTAGATCTCTGTGATATCAAGGCCAGCGTGGTCTACAGAGTGAGTTCCAGGCCAGCTGGGGCTATAGGGAGATCCTGTCACACACACACAAAAAAGTAGATATCTGTGAACTAAACAGAGTCCTGCTTTAAGAGGAAAACTTCAGGGAGTAGGGGCAGAAAACATTAGTGTCTAGTAGGTTAGAAATAGGTGCTTGGGGGGAAAGGGGGCAGGCAGCCAAACATGGGAGGGCAGGCTTATAATTCCTGCTACTTGGGAGGTGAAGGCAAGAGGATTCCAAGTTTGAGGTCCGCTGCCTACTCAATACGATGGGTTTTACCCTTACATGAGCAACTTAGTGAGGCCCTTTCTCAAAAATAAAATAAAAAGAGACTAGGTATGTAACTCAGTGGTAGAGCACTTACCTAGCATGTACCAGTATCTAGTGCCGTACACATCAAACAAGACAGTAGGTCTAGAGCAGTGGAGGTACCAGGTGGAAGGCATGGGCAGAGCAGGCTGTACAGACACACAGCAGATGTGGGCAGAGCAGGCTGGGCAAAGAAACTGGACCAAGACCTTCAGGATACGGAACAGCATGCCATGACACAGAAAGAAGGACATTCCAGACAAAATGACCAGGCAGTGAAGGCCAGGCCTTCCCTGGGTGAGCAGCTGGCTTACTGCCTTGGAGGAGAGGCAGGGAGGGCAGTGTACACAAGGAGAGAAGGGAGAAGCTCCCAGGAAGAGGATGTTAGCCAAGGTGGGAGTCCTTGCAGCTCCGGTTCATACACTCCCGACAGCTGAGGGTTCAGCCCTGACAGGCTGGGCAGGACTCCAGCATCCGCCATTGAGCTAATTTATAGGCTTTGTCATTCTATTTGGATAGGGAATTAAAGGAGAATTGTAGAAAGTTAGCATTTAGGGGATGGGGAGGGTTATTCACATAACTGCCAAGGTAGAAATGACCAAAGACCCTAAAAGTTAACATAGCTTGATCATAACATGGATGGGACAAAGATAAAGTCATAAACCTATGACTTTAACAAAGATCACAGCCACATAAGAAAACCACAAAATACCAATATATTCCCTCCCTGCACTCTTTTCCCTTTGCCTGAGGTATTGATGAAAAGGAAGTTGTACTGAGCACTTTTACCACACAAAGTCCTAGTTGACAGTTCTGGAAGGTGAAGTCCAAGACCAGAGTGGGGGAGGCCTCTGAGGCCTCTTCCGTTGGTGTCAGCAGCTCTGCCTCAATGTGTCCTTGTGATCTGTCATGAGCTCCCTGGAGCCTCTCCTCCCTTATTAGACTGGGTCTGCCCCATGACCTCATTCTGCTTTAATCACATCTATGGAAGCACTACCAATACAGCCACAGTGGGGGTTAAGGCTTCACACAATGAATTTTGGACAAATAATTGTCCATCCATGAGACAGTATGTTAGGTCATCCATGGTTGTACTAGACATTTAATACTACAAAATTTCAGAGTTGTACTGAGTTTTAGAAATATTCAAGTTAAGTTTCTGCTTCAAGCCAGAATCTCACTAAAAGCTAGATTAACGGTTTGTTCCAGGAAAAAGTGAAGAAGTAGGGAAGGGTGGAAGACTTTGGTAAGTATATAGAATTCCCAAACGTATTTAGCTGTAGTAATAAAAGGAGTAAATGATACGTTCAGAGTTCAGAAAGCCTGGCATAAGGCAAGGACTTCTGATGTGTAAGGGTGTGTCTGAACTCCATGCCCACACCAGCTGTATAGAAATGTGTCCCTTGAAAAGGTGCTAATAACTAAGCACTGCATTTAAGAATAAGGACTGGGTAGGTAAGTGACCCTGGGCTGTCTATGAAGAGGAGGGTGACCATCTTCCACACAACTTCTTTCAAACTTGGCTGTTTGTTTAAGAGAAGGCTCAAGGCAGCTGATGGACATGGGGGAAGTAGACACTGAGTCACTGAAATATTTATTGTAGGTTATCAGTAGGGGTGACTCGGGGTACAGCTACTGAGATGACCTTCCCTGACTCCTCATGAATGGTATTCTCTCTGATATGTCTCATTTCTGAATGGTTTGATGGGCCAAGGGTAAAGGAATTAATGCCACAGAGTTTTGAAACATCAAGCAACTCCAGGAATTCTGTCTCTATTTCTTTCCTTTAATTTCCACCTGTTTTAAGACTTCTTAAAAACTATTTTATTTTTAATTTTGTGTGCATGTGTATGTGTGTGTGTGTGTGTGTGTTGTGTGTGTGTGTGTCTGTGTGTCTGTGTAGAGGTGTGTGCATGTGCAGAAGAGGGCATTGGATTACCTGAAGCCAAGTTACAGGAGGTTGTAAGCTACTGGATATGGGTGCTGGGGACCAAGTGCAGAGCAGTGTGTGTTCTGAGCTATTCAGCCGTCTCTATGGCCCCCATCGCCTCTTGATTCAATTTTGCTTCTTAAGCTTAAAAATGTGTTTGTAAAAAAAAATGTGTTTGGGTGTATGTGCACATAACATGTGTGCACATGCTTCTGTGTGTGGATGGGTGTGTGTGCATGCATGTGGAAGCCAGAGAGGACAGTCTTAGGCATTGTCTTCAGGAACACTGATGGCCTTAAGACAAGATCTCCCGGGACTGGAGAGATGGCCTAGCTGTTAAGAGCACCGACCGCTCTTGCAGAGGACTCGGGTTCGATCCCCAGCACCCACATGGCGGATGAAAACCGTCCTTAACTCTAGTTCCAGGGGAATCCAACACCCTCTTCTGACCTCCGAGGCATTGCATGACATGGGTGTACAAATCTATATGCAGACAGTGCATTCATACACATATGAAAATAAATAAAAATTCTTAAAAAAAAAAAAAAGACAAGGTCTCCCATTGGCCTTATGCTACTCATTAGGCTAGGCTGCCTGGCCAGTGAGCCCTAGGGATCCACCCATCTTCACTTCACCACTGTCACCATTTTATAATATGGGTTTTGGAATCAAACTCACATCTTCATGCTTCGCAAGGCAAGTGCTATGCTGAGTGAGCTATTCTCTCAGTCCTTCCCCAAGCTTTGTGATGGTTCATTTAACCCTTAAATAGTCAAAATTCAGAACATGACAAAATAAATCCTGTTAATGGATATGGAATTTAAGCTTGTTATCAGAACGCAGGCCTTGACAATCCCTTACGAGAAGAAGCATTTCTTCCTAAGACATAGCACAGAACCTGAAAAACATAGCCTAGGGCACATGCCTTTCTACACTGATAACTGCACAAGGACAAGAAAAGCTCACACTTATCGTACAGTGGAAATGTCTACCTTGACAGAGAAGAACAAGGTGGCCCAGTACTGCTAGACCAAAGGTATAGTTAGAAGATGTCATCAGCAAGCTGCACAGCCTGAAAACCTGGGAGAGGAAGGGAGGCACTGATGGGTTCTTCCCCCTGACCCCACTTCCCCATCACAGACATGCTTGCTCCCCCCTTGCTGCTACAGCTGACATTTTATTCAGATGTTTAGGTCCCTGCCTCTAACCCCAGGGGTCTGTATATTGGTGGTCTAACCCAGTCATTCTTCTTCCCTTTGGCTTACTTTAGCAATGGGTGCGTTCCATAATCCCTGCTGAGGAAGTGTACAGAGACTAGGCTGCCTAGATCTGCCTGGATGTTTTGCACTAAAAAAGAGACATGGAGAGCATCCTTTCTAGTTTTAGCCTCTGGGAGTCACATGATTGTGAAATATGGAACTGAAGTCATCTCATGACCAGGAGGAAAGCTAGTCCAGCTGAGGACAAAGGGCAAGGAGGGAAGAGAGGCAGAGTTCAGATTCCCAGGTCATCTGCGGAGTGGGTGAGCTGTGCCACACAGAGGGATATGCTTTTCTCTGAACTCTGTTATTTCTTGAAATGTAGCAGGCATCATTAGTTCATAATCTGTATGTGGTAAGCTTATAAAGAGTCTGCGTGGGTCTGCTTCTAGGGCTTCTTGTTTCCACTAGCTTTCTCTCCCAGAGTCATAGGTGTTGTTTGTATCATGCAAAGCCCATTGCCTATGGAAAAAGTGTCTGGGAGGCCTGGGGTGGAGTTGCTCCCTCTGTGAAGATTCACTTCTGCCAGGCCTTGTGGGCAATGCTGGCCAAGGATAGCTTCAAGCCAATATCTGGCCTGAGATTCCAGGAAGCAGCCTGCCCTGCAGTGCTGCTCAAGCCAACTGCTGGACAGTTTCTCTGCACCTATTTAATGATCCTGCTGTCAGCTCCTGCAATTGCCTTGTGAGTCTCTGTGCTGCAGGGAAGGCAAGGTTCACTTTAGCTCACACATGGTACAGGTCCCTTTGAAGTGGGCTGCTGGAAGGTCTTGGTAAGACCTACCTGGGCATTGCTGTGTCCCCTTCTCCTACTGGGCAGCTAAAGGCCCAAGGCCCAAGTGTCCTGGTTGCATAACACACCTTCTCCTGGGCACTCTGACAGCTGGTCTTCTTGTCTTTGGCCTGAGTGTTTGGTGCCAACTTATCAGTGCTTAAGCCTTTAAGATGATTCTCTCTTTCTCTTCTCCTCTCTCTCTCTCTCTCTCTCTCTCTCTCTCTCTCTCTCTCCTGAACCCCAGTTCTCATGAGTGCTAGGCACATGCTGTACCACTGAGCTATGTTCCTCAGCCCCTAGGTGTGGGGAGGGTAATGCTCTTTTTTTTAAATTTTATTTATTTCTGTATGTGTATGAATGTACTGTCTGCATGCAAGTTTGTGCATCCATGTCGTGCAGTGCCGCGGAGGTCAGAAGAGGGTCTCGGATTCCCCTGGAACTGGAGTTCTCCTGGAATTGGAGTTTCAGACGGTTCTCGGCCACCATGTGGGTGCTGGGGATTGAACCCAGGTTCTCTGTAAGAGTGGTCAGCACTCTTAACCGCTAGGCCATCTCTCCAGCCCGGGTAATGCTCTTTATACTGTTTCCAGCCATCATTGTCTCAGGAAGAGGTAACCGTCCCAGGCGCTGCAGTGTGAGACAATGTGCTCATTCCTGCTCAGCTCCTGGCCAGGGAGTTGCAGCTGCTTCCCACAGACTGTGAACCTGAGGACAAAACTGACTGAACCCTCGTGATTTAACCCATTCTGCCTGCTCTACAATGCGTGCCTTTAGTTATAGATGACACTTCTGCATGCTCGATGGCAATGAGAGAAGGAGCTGAGGGTGCATGGCCAGCCCACCCACTCCTTCCTGACCTCCAGCCACTTTCTTGGCCCTCTACACCTGAAGAGCCTCCATCACTCAGAAGTAGACTTGAAGCTTGTTCTTCTCTATAGTTCACTGCTTTGAGAATAAACTTGGATGCAGCTCTTCTGAGTCCTAAAGGACTTGGTTCACCAAATTGGATTTTGGTGCAGTGGTTACTTTAGTGGTTTGTGGGTTCCCTTTCTGGGGTGAATACTCATCTCAGTGTTTGTGTGTGTGTGTGTGTGTGTGTGTGTGTGTGTGTGTGTGTGTGTGACCTCAGGGAAAACAGGTTACACAACAGAGGCGAACTAAGTACTGCCAGTCCCCACCCTCAACTGTTGTCTTTAATATGTTAAACTCTGAGATTTCTTCCTTCCTTTTTTTTCTGTGTGTGCATGTGTTGGGGAGACATCTGTTTTTTTCTAGCCTAGACCACATTCACAAAGCAAGTTTACTGCCTGCATGGTCTTGTGCAATGTGGTTTCTTCACAAGGCCAAATCACACTTTGAGGGCAAGACTGTCAAATTTACCCCCTGTACACAGACCACAGAATGCAATCTACAGTGGGCTGGAATCTTTCAGGTTGGAACCTTGACACATTACTTTTCCTGGGGAAACACCTATTTATTTAAGCATGATTTTACCAAAATCCAACTTGGTGAGGTCAATGAGTTTATTGGGTTTGCTTTCAGAGCATCCATTATAATAGCAAACAGACCTCTTAAGAGAAAACTTAAGAGAATAGAATCTCTGTCCAGACCAAGTCAGTCACCTGGCCAGGTAACCACCCCTAGGAAGGAGAGCTCACCTTCAGCCATGATGAAGAGACACATGGACTCATTAGTTCTTTAATGAGACACTGTATTTTTCCTGACCAGAATTCCCATCCCTAGTGCAGTGCCGTGCCAGGATGCATCCAGGCAACTTCATAAGTCACCTGCTCTTTAGAATTCTTCAAAAAGGCACCACTTCTCCTTTTCTTCTTCCTCTTTTCCAAGAACTTTCCCTAGCACTTTTGGCTTCCCCAACATTGGGCTTCCTTACTCTTTCTCTATAGCTCACCCCCCCCACTTCCATTCTCCTCCTCCAGGCAGCTGCTGAGATTTCCAGCTCACCTGCCCCTGGGAGGTTTTCTTTTAAACTCTGATAAAATTGTTGGACATGGTGGCACATGCCTTTAATCCCAGCACTCAGGAGGCAGAGGCAGGCAGATCTCTGTGAGTTCAAGGCCATCCTGGTCTCTATAGTGAATCCTAGGCCAGCTGGGGCTATAAGAAGACGTTGTCTCAAAAAGTCAAGCAAAACAAAACAAAAACTGTAATAAAATTCCCTTCAAGCTTCAGTTTGAGTCCTAATCTCTTTTTATTAATACGCCTAAGAACCCCAAGAAGGGACCCCAATTTCCCCTGTATCACATGGGTAAGGTGTTACTTACAGAAGTGTCAGTGACCCCAAATATTTGTATTGCTCCAGAATCCAACCTTAGCACAGATGGTGACTTCATGTAGCTGCATCATGGAACCAATTTGTAATTAATTAAATTAACTTTAATTAATTTAACTTTGTGTACACACTAGCATCTCTCAAGGCCACTTGAAGATGGGGGAGGGGGAATCTCAAGTGAGAGTCCCCTGACCCTCCCTTTCTCCACCTCCTGTGGAGGGTCCATAGAGCTCTCCCTTAGCATTATCCTAGACCTGGCCAGTACTGTGTTGTTTTGCTGTAGGGACCATAGCTACTAAGATGAAGTTCCGGATGACATCTTGTTATGATGAGAAGAAAAGTTCCATACAATGAAACTTTGTGATGACTGTGAATATAGCTTCTCTGAGACAAGGTGCTATGGGGGGGGGGTGACACTGAGGATGCAGAGTCTTGGGTCCCTCATGGTTCTCAGATTGCCTCTAATCAGGAGAGGGTTGACTTCTCTGGGCCTCTTTGCTACCAGATTTTAAATAAAGGAATCATCTACAGGATTCCTACTTTAGGAAGGCAAATTTCAGTTAGTTAATTAAATTTTATTTTATGTGTATGAGCGTCTTGCCTGCATGTATCTAAGTGCACCCATGTTATGCAAGGCCAGTGGGTGCTAGAAGAGGGTGTTGGATCCTCTAGAACTTGGATTATAGATGGTTGTTAGCCACCATATGGGTACTGTTCATCAAACCCGGGTCCTCTGCCAAAGTAGCCAGGGCTCTTAACTGCTGAGCCTTTCCCCAGCCCCTAAAAAAGGACACATAGTGGATATTGTAAAGACTCCATCTGTGATGGTTCCTGTGCTCATTCCCTGCATTGGGTCTTCCTCATACTCCTCCTGGGCACTAGCTCACATGCTATCCAGAGTCTTGAAGAGCTCACTGCCTTAGCAGCCCAGACCCTGGAGGTACAGCGCTGGGCTGCAATTAGGCCTCTCCAGGAAGTCAGCACCCAGGTGAAGGGTGGTGCTTTTCCCAAGCTCAGGCTCCCATAGCAAAACACCACAGTTTCTGTTGGAAGCTGAAGTTGAGGTGTCTGCAGGGCTGCTCTCCTGAGACCTCCATCCCTGGCAAAGCTCACTGCCTCCTTAGGTGAGCGTCCTTAGATGGGGCCTCCTTAGGCGTCTCCTTGTCTTGTGGCATTCTGCTGTCACTCCCTTTTCTTATAAGGGCCACTGGCAGATTGGATGAAGGTCCATCTCCACTGGGTCAATTAGGTCCGTGAAGGTCCATCTTCAGTTTAGCCATATTCTAAATTCCTGGGGCGATGTGGGGATCCAATTTGGTCTGCATCAGGATGTAAAGCCATAGACACCCTACTTCAGATGAGAACAACTCTGCAGGTCCAGCTACTCCAGAGGCCCCTGAAGGCCCGGGAAGGCCTGTTTCATGGATGTCCCTCCTGCTGCTGTCCCTCCCTCTCAGGTATCTGCCCCTTCTTCATTCAATGACCTTCTCTGAGCTTCCTGCAGCCCAGGCTCCCTCTCAGAGTCAGCTTCCTCTAGCTTGCAGGGAACCAGGCCCAACGCAATCCCTTCAAATATGGCTTCCTCAAAATGTGCAGCTTGGGGCTGGAGTGACGGCTCAGAGGTTCAGAGCAGTGGCTGCTCTTGTAGAGGACACAGATTTGGCTTCCAGCTCCACACAGCAGCTCATAACCATCTGTAACTCCAGTTTTAGGGATCCAGCATCCTCTTCTGGTCTCAGTGGGCACCAAGCATGCAGGTGGTGTACACATGTACATCCCGGCACAAACCTCAGACACATAAAATACAAATAAATACATATATGTTTTCCAAGTGCAGCTTCCTGAAGAGCAGCCAGCATGGAGCTAGGGTGTTGCAGCACAGCCAGAAATTCTAGCACTCAGCAGGCTGAGCCCGGAGGGTGGCGAGTTTGAGGGTGGCTCTTCTGCACAGCAAGACCCTGTCTTTAAAAAATGAAACAAAGTTGAAACAAAACCCAGAGTCATTATTAGCATGGAGGGTGACTGAGGGGAGGAGAGGGCTGGCGAGGAGTCCAAGGACCTTTACTCACCCGCTGCTTCATTCGTTCTCTCCCCACAGCTCTTCCTTAGACAACTGGGGGCTTAGAGCCTGATGCTATGAAAGCAGAAGTTACACACTGTGCACCTGCTTCTGTTGCTCTGAGGTCAAATTAACGTCTTCTCTTCCCAAGTTCCCAGTGCTCCACATAATGTTACTTTCCTCCTTGCATAGCCATCCTTGTGCAGACTGAGAAGACGTGGGGACCTCACCATCGAGCTCAGAAATAAAAACCACACAGGACTGAGAATTTTGTCAGAGATACAAAAAAGACAACAGCCCCTTGCTGTGAGGTCACCACAGACCAGAAGAAGGAGTGAGTTCCATTCAGACGGATGCTGGTCATTGTTACAAGGACATGTGACCCTAGGGAAGCTACTGGTCACTCTGCAGAATATCTGATGATAGTGGCTTTGCTTCTGGACTGAAATCTGGGCTTTTTGGCCAGCGATAACGTGAGCCCTGGTAGCCTCTTCATCTATCTTTATGTTGTCACCAACTTCAGTTAAGAACTGACTATAGTGTGTCCTGACTATGGGATGTACCCTTGGGAGACGGTAGGAGAGGAACTCACTCTGTCAGGGCCTCATCAGGTCCTCTGACCAATCCTGGAGTAGATAATAGGTTGGAAATCTCTTCAAAATAGGCTTTTAGCTTTTTGGAAGCATCTATGGAGTAAAGATGAAGATTATGCTTCAGTATTCATACCAGGAGTCACCCCTTGCTCAGTTGTTTCCACTAGCAATGTGCTATTGTTCACAGAACCTACAGCCTCAACAAAATGTGTATTTATGTCTGCCCTGTTTGCTCTAGGAGGCCTAGATATGTCCTTCAGAAAAAAATCAGGTTGAGCCAAACACATATCTTAAGTAAGGAGAACAAGAAGTGTTCAAGACTTGGAAGGGAGCTTCCTCCAAGGAAACAGGAGAAAGGCACTGAGGCTTAGCTGTTGCATCCATCTCCTGCCTTCTGACGGCCCCTAGTGGAGCCGCAGCAGAGCAGCACAGAGAGCTTCCTTCCCTAGGAGTGTCATCTATGGTAAAACGTTACAGGGAGGTTAGAAGGGAGTCCACTAAGAAGTCAGAGGGAGCCTGGGGCTTTGGAGGCGGCTCTGAGGCCAAGGAGCTGGAGGCTGTCTGTCCCTGGCACCGCCATCCACCTGAGTCGCCATTACTTTCTCTGCATTTGGTCAAGTCTCACGGCTCTGGAGCATAGGACATTTGTAGAAGTCCTTTGGGGATCAGGATAGATTTGGGTTGAATAGAACTAGGTGGTCTGAAGTCAACTTAAAATGTAGACCTTGCACAGAGACAATGAGCACTCCTTCCTCCGTCCCTGTCCCATCATGTTCCCTAAGGTAACTTCAATCCTGGCTTGGAATTTAAGGTGTGAATTGCTTCATTGCAGTAAATTCATGTCTGGCAACTCTTCAACATACACTAGCAGGCTCAGAACCCTCCTGGGCCATGTTGACTGGATCTTGGTCCCTTCCATCTCTGTGTAAGGCTTTAGAAGTCCAGTGAGCACTCCTCATGGAAAATTTGGCTTATATGGTGCTAAACTCAGACCTTTGATGATGACTTCCTGTTCTGCTAAAAATAACTCTTCTGTTACACATTGTGAAAATGCTGGGGATGGCAAGTGTTGTTTTTTTTAAATTATGGAATGTGAGTGTTTTGCCTCCATGAATACAAATGTACCGCGTGCTTGCCTGGTCCCTTGGGAGGCCAGAAGAGGGCATCAGATTCCCTGGATTTGGAGTTATAGGTAGTGCAAGAGCAGTTGTTCTTAACCACTGAGCTATTTCTCCATCTCTGGTAGGTGCTTTTAACTTCTACAGAAAAGTGAATCATGGTTTTTTTTTCAAGTTTCTCAGTAAATTCTGTAGAAGGAAAAAATGGTTCTTAGCCATTTTTATTTCTTTATTTGAGCATTCTCTGTTCTTATCTGTAGCCCATCCTATTTATTGGGTCCTTTATTTTCTTGCTACTTTGTTGTTGTTGTTTTCAGTTCTCTGTACATTCTGGATATTAATTCCCTGTTCTATGTATAGCTGATACAGATTTTCTCCCACTCAGTAAGGTTCCTCTTCACTTCCTTGGCTGTTACTTTTGCAGTACAGAAGCTTTGTGGCTTACTGAGGTCCCACTTACTGATTGTTGCCCTTTAATGCCTGAGCATCTGATGTCCCATTAAGAAAGTCCTTTCCTCTGCCTGCATCTTGGAGGGTACTGCCCATGTATTCTTCTAGCACTTTCAAAGTTTTTTTTTAATTTTTTAAAAATTTTATTTATTTTTCTCTATGTGTATGAACGTACTGTCTGCATGCAGGTCTGTGCACCCGTGTCGTGCAATGCTTCGGAGGTCAGAAGAGGGCGTCAGATTCTCCTGGAACTGGAGTTCTCCTGGAACTGGAGATACAGACAGTTCTCAGCCATCATGTGGGTGCTGGGGATTGAACCGGGGTCCTCTGCAAGAGCAGTCGGTGCTCTTAACCGCTAGGCTATCTCTCCAGCCCCACAGTTTCAAAGTTTTATATTGAGGTTTTTGATCCACTTAGAGTTGACTTTTGTGCAAAGAGAAGATAAGGATCCAATTTCATTCTTCTACAGGTGGTGATCCAGTTTGATCAGTACCAGTTGTTGGAGATGCTTTTGTTTGTCACAGTGTGTATTCTTGGCACCTTTGTTGAATATCAGGTGGCTGAAATTCTACGTACTCATGTTTGGGTCTTCTATTCTATTCCATTGATATGTGTGTCTTATTTTTGTTCCAGTTCCATGCTGTCTTTATAACTACAGCTCTGTAATATAACCTGAGATCTAGTATGGTGATGCCCCCTGCATTGTTCTCTTTGCTCAAAATCATTTTGACTACCCAGGGTCATTGGTGGTTCCATATGAGTTTTTGGATGACTTTTTCTAGCTCTGTGAAGAATTTTATGAGTATTTTGATGGGCATTACATTGAATCTATAGATTGTTTTCAGTAGGATGGTCATTTTCAGCATACTGATTCTACCAATCCATGAGCATGGTAGATTTTTTTCCATGTTCTAGTGTCTTCCTCTATTTCTTTCTTTAAAGTTTTGAAATTTTCATTGCAGGGATCTTTAATGTTTTTAGTTAGATTTATTCCTAAGTATTTAAGTAATGTGAATGGGAGGGTTTCCTTGTAGGCTTTTTATGATTGCTTGTTCTTGGATAGAGAAATGCTACTGATTTTTGTAAGTTGATTTTGTAACCTGTCACTTTACTGAAAGTATTAATCGTTTCTAGTAGTTTTCTGGTGGAACTTTCTGTATCCCTTATGTATAATATCAAATCATCTGCAAATAGAGATAATTTGACCTCTTCTTTTCCAATTAGTACTCCTTTAATTTCCTTCTCTTTTCTTATTGCTCTTGCAAGGGTTTCAGGAACTATATTGAAAAAGAGTGAAGGTAAAGGGCAACCCTGTCTGGTTCCTGATTTTAATGGGAATGTTTCTAGGTTTTCTCCATTTAGAATGATGTTGGCTGTGGGTTTGTTTTATGTAACTTTAATGATATTGAGGTATGTTCCCTCCAGACATATTCCTTCCAGGAACTTTTAAAATGAATGCATGTTGGATTTTGCCAAAGTTCTTTTCTACATCTATTGCTATGACCATGTAATTTTTGTCTTCAAGTCCATTTATATATTTTATGACATTGACTTACATATGTTGAACAATCCCTGTATCTCTGGAATAAAGCCTACTTGATCATGGTGGATTATCTTTTTGATGTGCATCTGTATGCAGTTTGTGAGTATTTTCTTCAGTATCTATATTCATTAAGGTTATGGGTCCTCTTTCTTTGTTATTTCTTTACCTGGTTTTAGTATTAGAATGAAGCTGGCTTCATAGAAGGAGTTTGGAAGTTCTCCCTCTGTTTCTATCTTTTTGAATAGTTTGAGCAGTATTAGTTATAGACCTTCTTTGAATATCTGGCAGAATTCTGTTGAAAAGCTGTCTGGGCCTGGCCTTCTTTTTAGTTGCAGGTTTTGCATTACTGTTTCAATTTCCTCCTTTGTTATGGGTCTGTGTAAGCTGTTGATCTCTTCTTGGTTTAACTTTGGTGGTGTCTTTGTCTCTAGAAATTCATCCATTCCATTTAGGTTTTCAAATTTAATGGAGTATAGATTTTTAAAGTATTCCTTTACAATGTTCTGGATTTTTTTCATGTCTGTTGTGATGTCTTCCATTTTGTCTCTGATTTTGTTGATTTGGATTTGCCGTTTCTTTCATTTGGTTAGCTGTGCCAAGGGTCTGTCTATCTTGTATAGCCTTTCAAAGAACCAGCTCTTAGATTCATTGTGTGTTTTTTTTGTATTGTTTTCTTTATTTCTATCTCACTAATTTCTCCTATGATTTCTGTTATTTATTCTCATCTACTAGGTTTGGGTTTCTTTTGTTCTTGCCTTTCCAGAGTGTTGAGTTGTGCTGTTAAATCTTTTACATATGCTGTTTCTGATTTTTTATTTTAAAAAATTTTTTAAAGTCAAGAACTCATTTTATTTATTTTAAAATAATCATTGAAGATTCCCTGTAGACAATCCCCCAGGCCTGCTGGGGAATTTTGGGGTCCGACCATGAAGGAATGGGGGTGAGAGGTGCAGAGTCAAGACACAGACCCTGGGAATTGGGTGAAAGCAGACAGAGGGTGAGCTGTCTCGGATTTCTTTATTGGGGGCAGTGTAAAGGGTTTTGTACTGTTCCACATTCCTGCTCTCCTCTTCTTGCCTTGTGATTGGCCCAGGTCTGCAACTTGGCTGCTTGTATGGTCTTGCCTGCCTAGGGCAGGTTAGGTTGATGAGGGACAAGCTCTGCGCATGCATAATTCTCAGCATACTGGCTACTACAATTCCCCATTACTTACCACCATACAAAATTTTTGAATGTGGAATGTTCAGCAGCCTATCAATTTTAGTAGGTTACAAAACCAGCAAAAAATCCAGTTTTCTAATGATGAATGTTTGAGAAAATTTCTTTTGTGTTCAAATAGCTGAATACCTGCTGGAAAAATTCCTTTCCTAAAGGCTAAAAGTAAATTTTAATTTCTATACAGAAAATGCCATTAACTTAGTAGCCTTTGTTTAATAGATGGAAATAATTCTCCATGAATTCAAAATGAAATGGGACAACAAGCAGCGTAAGCTGGTAGGCGCACAGAGCTAGTGCTCGTGCTGCACAGATTCCAACACAGAGCATATGGCCAAGTCACTGCTAAACTTTCCATCTCCATCAAACTGGACACTTTCCCTACTTTGAATGTAAATGCCTCCATGAAAAAGGAGAATTCAATTAGGGTTAAATTAGACAAAGGGTAAATGAAAATACTACGGAAATAGTTGCTGGACATTAACAATAAATTCTGTAACACTAACAATGGATGGGGTGAATCACATAAGCTGCTAGCTGTTGAACACGTGTTTCAAGATACAACTTTTTATTTTCAAGATACAACTTTTATAAACGTGTTTTATTTGTTTTGCTTATACCATCAAAACTGAAGCTGTCATTTCCCCCAAACAGGGAAATCAATCTAAAACACATACTGGTGCTTTTCAAAAGATAGCAGTTTAGGGGGTGGAGAGATGGCTCAGCGGTTAAGGACACCAAACTGCTCTTGCAGAGGACCCGGGTTCCATTCCCAGCACCCACATGGCGGCTAAGAACCATCTTTAAGCCAGGCGTGGTGGTGCAGAGGCAAGAGGATCTCTGTGGGTTCAAGGCCAGCCTGGTCTATAGAGTGAGTTCCAGGACAGCTGGAGATATAGAGAGACCCCGTTTAGAAAAGACCAAAAAAAAAATTATATAGTTATATATCAGATATATATATATATAAATTTAAAAGGGTGGTAGCAGGCAGCATTTGATATCTTTTTCTTTTAAGAACTTTCAGGCTGCAGGAAAAACATATGACCAAAGTGTTATGATTAGCCATTGGAAATTTTCATCATTACCTATACCAATTTAGGGAATACAGCAAGATCCAAGTATTATGATGACAGTCAATGAGGGATGACAGACAATGCCAATCCTCAGTTACGTCACTGTTTCAAAGAATCTTTATTGGTGTTAAAAAAAGTACTAAATATTTCACATTAAGTACAGAAGCAGCCATCCAGATTATATCCATATTTTGTGCATATTTTTGAAAAAAAAGCCAATCAAAGCCTGTGATGGTTAATCCTGGGTGTCAACTTGACTGGACAAGGAACAAATAAAGAGAAAAAGGATCTTCGATTGGACCCACTCAACCCAGATGGCCCCCCACCCACTCCTGTACCAAAATCTTATTAGTAAGGGTTCTCTATAGAAACAGAAGCAACAGGACGAATATATAGCTATATACAATTTATTGATTTGCTCACATGAACAGAGTTCAAGGTGTCCCAACATAGCTGTGCCCACACTGGAGAGGCTGAGATCCAGGGACTGCTCAGTCCACAAAGGCTGATCTGGCTTTCAGCTGCTGCCAAGTGCCAGGATTTGCCAGCAGCAGAGACCACATTGAGCCCCAATATGGTGTTATTCCCGGGGTGACCAGCCAGCACCTGGGTGTGACTACATTGGACCACTTCCATCATGGAGGGGACAGCGTTTTGTCCTTACAGGAAAGATTACTATTCTGGTTATGGTTTTTTGCCTTCCTGCACGTAAAAAACCCATCCAGGGACTTTAAAATGCCTTATCCAAATCATCAGTATTCCTCACAGCACTGCTTCTGACCAAGGAACTCATTCACAGCCAAAAAGTGTGAAGGTGGGCCCATGGTCATGGTTATCCACTGGTCTTACCATTTCCCCCACCCACAGAAGCAGCTGGCTTGATAGAATATGGATGGCTTCTTGAAGACACAGTTACAGCCAATTAGGTAGCAATACCCTGGAGGGCTGGGGCAAGGTTCTCCAGCAGCAGTAAATGCTTTGAATCAGCCCCACTATTATGGTACTGTTTCTCCTAGAGCAGCAAAATTCATGGGTCCAGGAACAAGGGGTGAAGTGGGAGTGATTCCACTCCTCTATCACCTAGTGACCCAGTAGGAAAATTTGTGCTTCCTGTACCCACGACCATTGCATTCTGCTGGTCTAGATGTTTTGGCGCCAAAGGGGGGAGTGCTTTTTGCCAGGAGAATACAGCAAACATTCCAATCGAACTGGAAGCTAAGAATTCCCCCTGGCAACTTTGGGCTTCTATGCCTAAGCCAACAAGGGTAAGGAAAAGGATAACAGTAGTAGGAGGAGTGATTGATCCAGACTACCAGGGGGAAATTGGACTTTTTCTCCACAATGGGGGCAAGGAAGATTATGCCTGGAAGGCAGGAGATGCTGTAGGGTGCCTTCTGGTGCTACCATGTCATATGATTAAGGTCAATGGGAAACTCCAACAACCCAAACCAGACAGGACAATAAATGGCCCAGACCCTTCAGGGATGAGGGTATGGGTCACTCCTCCAGGGAAAGAGCCAAGACCTGCAGAGGTGCTTGCTGATGGTGAAGGAAATATAGAATGGGTAGTAAAAGAAGGTAGTCATAAATATTAGCTGAGGCCACAGGACCAGTTGCAGAAACGTGGATTATAATAGATATTAACTTTTGACCTATTTGGTTAAGAATGTGCTTGTGTATATATATATATATGTATATATATATATATACATATATATATATATACACACACACATTAAACAGATACTTGTGTTGTTCCCTTTTGAATATGCAACTGAGATAAGTGTTAAGTGTTATCATATTTAGGTTATTAGATACCAAAGGACTAAGTGTTCCTCAAGGACATTGCCACCTACTCTAAGATATAATGCTTTGCTATTGCACATGAGACACTTTTAACATGTTAGGTGGAATTATGACCTTGCCATTGTTTGCAATTGACATTTAAGCATAACACAAGGAGAGGCTATTTATTGGGTGTCAAGTTGACAAGGGGTGGATGGTTAATCCTGGGTGTCAACTTGACTGGACTAAGGAACAAATAAAAGAAAAAGGATCTTCAGATTGGGCCATCTCAACCCGGATGGCTCACCCCAAATGTGAGCGTTACCTTCTGCCAGCAGGCAGTATTAAAGTCCACGGCAGAGGGAGCTGGTCCCTTTTCTCCTGCGGCTTGCCTCTCTCACCGGTGAGTTTGTCTTGCTGCTGTGATCAACCC
Source organism: Rhizomys pruinosus (assembly GCA_009823505.1). Classification (NCBI taxonomy): domain Eukaryota; kingdom Metazoa; phylum Chordata; class Mammalia; order Rodentia; family Spalacidae; genus Rhizomys; species Rhizomys pruinosus. The sequence goes on along the minus strand of VZQC01001144.1, from coordinate 1,649,902 downwards.
TTCCGGTCCCAGTGTGTACTGAGACCAGCAGATTTCCTGGAATCCATCAGGCCTTCAGCACCAGATTGGGACTACTGAGACATCCAACCTTGAGGACTGCGCAGTTCCCTGGATTCTCAGCCTCTCCAGTGTGGCGCAGCTACCATTGCGCAGCTACCGTTGGACTCCTTGAACTCTGTCACGTGAACAAATCAATAAATTGTATATAGCTATGTATTCGTCCTGTTGCTTCTGTTTCTACAGAGAACCCTGACTAATACAAAGCCTAATTTGCATTTTGGCTTTGTCTTATACAGTATAGGCTGTTACAAAGCAAGTTACATGTGTTTTTAATCATAGTCGTTTGGCAGATGAATAATGCTGTCAAAACTGGTGGCCAGCGTTATGTGTGTGATTAAGGACCCATTCATAATTTGGTATGCTTCTAAATGGTCAGTGCTCCAATGTAACAAAGAAAGCTGTGAAATGCAGTTGTTTTGCCAAACCACACTCCACTCCTTCCTTTCAAGGGAAACCTTTTTAGTTTTATCAATTGCCACCGAGTAACTCTAGGGATGATTTGTAGATTTTATCCAATGTCAGAAGTCAAGCTTGTTTTTTTTTCAAGCCACTTCAATAACTATGGAGATACTATCACCCCATAAAGTATATGTTTTACTCTTAAGCAGGGGTGAGGAATCTTAGTATTGTGTGCAAGGCTCAAGATGATGCTTAGGACAGAACATGCAGAGTAAAAATAGTTTCCTTCCATATCCAGGTAATATAAAGCTGACAATTGTAGTCCTGTCTTTATGGGATGAAAACAGTCCCTTTAAAATAAGTTTCCTGAAAGGGAGAACAAATAGATAATAACTCTTCTGGTAACATATTATGGTACACTGGCCAGTATGTTTTTGGCAATTAAACCTAATCCTGTGAATCAGATTAATTCATTTGCTGAGTGTTCATTTGCAGCATCCCTCTGTTGGGTCTTGGGGGCCTTCCACATCTCGTGGGGCTCCCCATGGTCCACTCTGCCCAGAGCCTCACTTGAAATTCTGCTGATATCCATCCTGCTGATAGCCAGAGTATTCCCGGGGAGCAGTAAACTGAGATTGTGTGTAACCGGTGTTTGGAACATTAGAGAATGAAGGGTGGTAACCATCATATCCTCCTCTAAATCCATTGGTAGGGCCCCAATATCCATTCATCAAGCCTCTAGCACCACGAGAACATCGAGACACACCACAACTGTTATAATAAGGCTGACTGCTACATGGGAATCTAATGTTCTGCTGGGGAGGCTGTTGGTAATTACCTATCACTTGATGGAGCTGGTCCTGGGAACCATGGTAAGTGCCAACCACTGTCTGAAGTTGTTCTTGTTGAAGCTCCATTTGTTCCACTTCATGAGGCTGACTGGAAAAACTCTGGTTATAACAGGCCTGGTACTGATTCTGCTATTCCAAAGTTTCAGGTTCATTAACAGGAGGAACTAGGGCATTCATATTGAACACGTTTGCATGGATTGGAACGGAGCTGCATTTACATTGATTCCGCTGCTATGCAAAGGTTTACTCATCCCAGCCTGGAATCCTTGAGGCTGAGAAGCAGCAGAAAGGGATAATGATGCCACAGCCTGGTCTGTATTTAAAGATATTGTTGTCTGAATCTGATTAATTGGTTCCTTTTGTGGCCGTTGTTCTGTAGCATGAGAAGGCTGGTATAAGGGTTGAGATGTTGTGTACCCTTCACTAGTAGATGAAACCAAAGGAACCTCGGTAGCTTCTGGTTGTACAGTAACTTGACTAGATTGAGCAAGTCTAGATTCAGAATGAACTGGAGGACAAACCAGCTGAGGCATAGCCATGTTTTGGGTAGATTCATAGGCTGTGCTGATACAATGGCAAGATCGAGTATCTGGTTTTCAAAGTCCAACATTGAATCCTGTATGAAATTATAGTATTTGTGCCCTAAGATCTTGTACTCTGTCTTCTCACAAGGGGATCTGACTGAGCCACTGGAGTCAAAGGGTGGGGATCTGGTATTGAAGGAGATGCAGCCTGGGATTGCTGCTGGAGTGAGTTTACCACCTCAACTGTCTCCACTGTCCACTCCTCTAACTGCTCCTTTTCACCACTGCTGAACTGTGTTTCTGCCATGAATTGTCTAGTAACTGTCTATACTCTGTTGATTCAACTTCGCTTTGCTGGGCATATTCTTCTTCTGGCTCAGGTTCAGCTTCAGCTACCTGGTCTTCCACCGTCAGTGCTGAGGCTGCCTCTTCCTCCTCACACAGCCCATTCTGGTGGTTGTGGGTGCTGTCAAAGTAGTTTGACTGAAAAACATGCTCAACAATTTCCTTTAGAGCTTTGTAGGTTGTTCCACAAACAGATTTTTCTTACCCTTCCAGCAAGTCCCACAAGTGAATGGAGGCATGCTCATACTGCTCATTCAACCTTAAGCTCGTTTTCAGCTCAGGGTCCACTAACTTGTAGAATTCAGCCAACAATGACAATTCTTCAGACAATATTGGCACTCCATTCAAACCTTGTTTCAGATCAGTTCGCACTTCATCATCCCCCAGTTTATCTAAAACATATTGTAGCTCAAGTACAGTTTTCAAGCATTTCTGTTCAGCTTCTTCTTTCATAAGCTATTCCTGACGTGCTGTCTTCTTTACTGTGTTCTGAATATCTTGACTCAGTGCCATGAAGCTTCTCTGTAATTCCTTTGCAAAGTTCAAATTATTTGTGACTTCCTGGTATTTTGATACAGCATCTAGCTGATCTTGATTAAGCCTTTCCCCTTTGTTCATTCATTCCTGGTAATCATCAAGTTTACTTTTTTTCTTCTCCAGGTTCCAATTTCTTATCGATCACCCTGAGAATCTGCTTCATGGCCTCGGTCTGTGCCAGTTGCTGGATGCTGAGAAGTCAGGCAGCTGCCCCTCCGCCCCCCTCCTCCCCACACCTCACTCCCTGAGGAACCCTACAGCGGTGGTAGGTCCCTATGATTTGCTGCTGCTTCCCCTGTGGCTGGTGGCCGAGGGCATCTTTAGACAGAGAGGAGAAAGAAGAAAAAAGTGAGAGGAAAGGACAAGAGCGGAGCAGCCAGTAAGGAGACAGACTAAGCTATAAGTTTCCCTATTAGAACTGCTTTTAAGATGTCTCAGAGATTTTTGTTGCGTTGTATTCTCATTTGGTTTAGTTCCAGGAATACTATTTGCGGGGGTCGTAGAGAGGTGGTTGGCAAAGACCACCCTCTCCAGCTTCCTCGCCGCCGAAAATCTTCACTCTGTCGGCCCGCGATGGAGTGGGGCTGGGGAGAGTAAGTGCACTGCCGAACCGAAAGCAACCATGGCAGGGAGTCGAGTCAAAGTGTTACAGCTCAAAACTCACTTTATTACAGGTTCACAGTGTTTATAAACCGTGCTGGCTTCCCCACTCAGGCATGTGTCTCTTCCCAACTGGTCCTTTTAGGAGGCTTAATTTACAAGTTCCTAATTAATCCAATCCCTTCCCTTCCTAGCATATTCCCTAATTATCATGTTAGTATGCAGAAACTAGCCTCCCTTGCTCGATGGGCAGGGGGTGAGTTCGCGAAACTCCACAGGCTTTTTTTGTCCTACAGGCCTATCTTCTCGGCTATTCCACGCCGTCATTTCCCCCTTTTTGTTTTATTTGGCATACCTCCTGTCTTAGGTTGGTGCTTTTACTGGGCTCAGCTCTTACCCGTCTTTGAGTAGATAGCAGCTTTGGCTATCCCCCTGTCTTAGGTTGGCCGACCCAAAAAAGCCCTTACCCGTCTTTGGAGTCTGATGCTGCCTTTTGTAGGTATTGACGAGGGGGAGGGGCTTATACTTTGCCCATAAGGCCATTAATTGGACTTCTTCTGCCTGTTTTCTAGCGAACCTTATAACCCGGTTGAGCAAGCAAGGGCCTACCGTGAACAAAAGCAAAAGAATAATAAGAGGTCTTTCTTCTTTTAAGGCTATTCCTAAGGTTGTCTAGATTCTTTGTAATTACACCGGAGTGGTCTGCATAAAAGCAGCATTCTTCCCCTAAAGCCTGGCATATCCCTCCCTGTTCTAGTGCAAGGAGATCAAGCCCCCTTCTATTCTGAAGGACCATCTCTGCTAAAGAATCCAATGATGCCTTCATGTGTCTCAGAGTTATTTCTACCTTTTCTATCTGTCTGAGCCTCTCGTTCCATTGTTGTGTTAGTGATAGAGCTGTTCCTCCAGTAGCTGCGCCTGCGATTCCCACTCCTATTATGCCCGCCAGGGCAAGGGCGGTTCTCTCTTTTATGTCTAGAAACTGAAAGGCCTCCTGCTGGGTGGTATAATGCACAAGAGTCATTACTTGTCTTTACAGCTTCTAGGTTGACACAAGGGGTTAGTCCCGGGGCATACATAACATTCCCACTTTCTAGCATTTAGTCTATCCACCTCCCTTCGGCACTGTTCCCATTGTCCATTGAAGTAACCGTCTGCTAACGAGCAGAAATCGGTTTGGAGAGTAGGCCAGACGCTCTCTGTTGTTCCTTTATTTGAGACAGCCTTGACGACATTTCCAGTAGCGACGTTCACCACTGACCAGATGATGGTGCGAGGCCTGTGTGACTCGTCTGATGACTCAGCCTTCCCATGGGGCCATAGGAGTAGAATTCCGATGGCCAGGAGCATCAGATTCATTTCTGTAAGAACAAGGGGATTTACCTTAAGGAGTTCATCCTTAGGTTGGGGGTTAAGAAGTTTCCGGGAGGTCATATTTGATGTTCCTTGCCGGGACCCAGATAGGTGTATTCGAGTCTGTTGGCATAATACAGCCGAATCCTCGGCCTGTGGTTATAAGCGGGTCCGGGCCTCGCCATTGCTGGGTTAGAGGATCTCTCCACCGGACCTGTATTGCTGGTGTCTGGGGTAACTGTCCCCAGTGTTTTTGAAATCTATTGTAATGTACATTTTTGGAAAAATTTAAAATATTTATGTTTAATAATGCCCCTGCCAGCTGCAGGTGAGGACTGCGGTACCAGTCCTCTCCCCCTTTTTGTTTTTGTATTTGTTGTTTTAAAGTCTGGTGAGTTCTTTCAATGATCGCTTGTCCTTGTGGGTTATAAGGAATACCGGTGATGTGTTTGATATTCCATCTATTAAAAAATTGGCTTAGGGACTGAGATGTAAAGCAAGGCCCATTGTCTGTTTTGACCTGTTTAGGTAGGCCCAGGGTTGAAAAACATTGTATAAAGTGTGATTTAGCATGGGCGGCTTTTTCTCCAGAGTGGGCCGTTGCCCAACATGCTCCTGAATATGTATCTACTGAGACAAAGACAAATTTGAGTTTCCCAAAAGCCGGGTAGTGGGTGACATCTGTCTGCCAGATGATGTTGGGTTGAAGGCCTCGGGGATTTACTCCAGGCCCCTGCAGAGGCGGAACATTGAGAAAAGGTTTACAAGATTTGCAGGTATGTACAATTTTTTTAAGTTCTGAGACCGGTATATGGGGGAATCTTACCTGTAATCCCCTCCAGTTTAGATGGGTCAACTCATGAAGTTTATTTGGTTCAGTTACATCAACAATATTAATTTGAGAAGCTAATCTATCTGCCATGGCATTCCCCTTGGCAAGGAACCCGGGCAGATGAGAATGACTCCTTACATGTTGGACATAAATGGACTCCGCCCGGCCCTCCAAAAGAGACCGAGCTTGTATCATGAGAGCTGATATGGGGTTTTTGTCCAGTCTTATATGTGCTCCTGGGAGAGCTGGCAGAAGATTTGTCACATATAGGCTATCAGATATAAGATTAAAGGGTTGGGTGAAGTCCTGGAGGGCCATTGTGGCCGCTAGTAATTCCTTGTATTGTGCAGAACCTTGTACGTCTTGGGTCCGGACCTTTACTGGGACATCAAGGTTTTCTGGGGAATAGGCAATGTAAGCCCCCCCTCCTCTTCCTCCATCAGTGAAAACATACAAGGCATCGGCCAGAATCTTTTTGGAAAAGAGGTTATTGGCTACTAATTTAATGGGTAGTCGTTGGAGGAGTGTGGCCCATGGAGAAGGGCCGAAATGGCAGTCCAGACTACCCAGGAATCCCTCCAGGGCTAGTGGTAACCGAGGGTGGGTATTTAATGCCCATTCCATATCTTCTATTCGGAGGGGTATGGCTATAGTATCAGGGTCTTTACCATAGTGTCTGATTGCTAAATTTCTGCCCTTTTTTATAGCATCAGTTATTTGATCTAAGACCGTGTATACCCTTGGTGCGCTGCCAAGAGAGGTATGCACCCATTCCAATGGTTTTCCTTCTTGGACTAACACGGCCATGGCAAGCTCCTTCCCCGGAAAAATCCAAAACGTAAGGTCTTTTTTTTTATCGAACCTCTGTAGCTTGGCAGAAAATAGGGCCCTAGAGAATTGATCAAAGATTTGTAAATGTTGCTCTGAGAGCTCAACCTCACCTCCACAGGGCCCCCCTTTCTCGAGGAGGGAAAAGAGGGGGAGGAGGGTCTCAGTAGAGACTCCAACCCAGGGCCTGAGCCAATTTATCTCCCCCAACACCTTTTGTAATTGGGCGATTTCAAGGTTCTTAGGGATAGAGATGGAGGGGAGGAGAGGTCTGACAGCAGTAAGGTGAAGTTCTGCGCCCAGTACCTTGAGCGGGGGCACCCGCTGTACCTTCTCAGGGGCAATGACAAAACCAGCCTCCCCAAGGCGATCTGAAATTTTGTCCATTAACTGATGGAGTTTTGGTAAGGCCCTGTGACCCAAGATAAGATCGTCCATATATGCGTACATAAGGACGTCAGGGTCACCATAGAAAAAGTCCTGTAGTAATGTGGCCAGATAATTTTGGCAAAAGGCCGGACTGTTTGCCATCCCCTGAGGAAGGACCACCCACTCGTACCTTTGGTCAGGGCATGCAAAGTTAGTTGAGGGGACAGAGAATGCGAATTTGTGACAGTCTTCTGGATGGAGGGGGATGGAGAAAAAACAATCCTTAAGGTCTATTACTGCTAGATGGAACTCAGTGGGTATTGCAGGAACCCAGGGCATTCCCCTTAGGGGGGCCCCAGCGATCTCCATCCTGTCGTTTATTTTTCTCAAGTCTTGTAACATCCTCCATTTGCCTGAGGGTTTTTTTATTACGAACACAGGGGTATTCCATGGGCTCATCGAGGGACGGATACGCCCTCGGGCCAACAAGTCATCGATAATGCCCTTGAGCGCCGTCAGCTTCTCTTCCTTGAGGGGCCACTGCTCCACCCAGACCGGTTTACCCGGTTTCCATATAATTGGTGGAACGCGGGGGGCAGTGGCCTTTAGACTTGGGGGTACACCTTAACAAGATCTTTCCTAACCCCGTCTGAGGGGCCGGATATACTCTCTAATGGGTCTTCAAAGAACCTGTTGTGGTCGGTGGTAAGAACTACATCCATCTGGGCCATTATGTCTTTTCCGGCCAAGTTATCCTTTAGTCCTTGTACCACCAGGGGTCGGATACGCCCTCGTTCACCCTCAGGCCCCACCCAGGGGAGATAGGAGGCGGTTTCCTGAGCTTTGGAAGTCCCTCCTACTCCAGATACGTGAGGTCCAGGGACTAGCTCCCAATGGCTGGGAACCTCTTCCTTTTTTAAGACAGTTCTATCGGCCCCCGTATCCAAGAGGCATTTGAAACTTTGTCCCCCAATAGCGATGACTGTCTTAGGACGGGTAAAGTCACATAGAGGAACAGTCCAGTTGACCGGGCAAGGATTTGGTCTAATAGGACCCATATCAGGGCCTTGCCTCCTTGGTTGTAACGGGGCTAGAGGCTGCCCCCTCTCTAGTTTAAAGGCCTCCCATTGATATCATACTTGGACTGGCAGTCACGTTTCCAGTGATACCCCTTCTTACATCTAGGGCAAGGAGCGGGGGGCAATCCCTGATTTCTCTGCCCTTTATCGGGTCTTTCTTTTTCTGGGCATTTCCTGCGAAAGTGACCTTCCTTACCGCAGGCAAAACATTTCCCTCTTGATTCGGCCCTCTCTGTGGTCTTTGCTTCCTTTTGGAGAGATAAAGCTTGGGCCAAAGCCACCATGAGGGCTTGAACCTTGTGAGATTGAGTTCCCACGTCCTGGGTGGCTATTATCCAGGAATGCATTGTCCGGTCCCTGAGGCCAGCACAGGCCTGTCTATGGTCACCATTCATACCTTCCCAAATGGTCAGCTTAATGAATTGATCTCTTATGTCCCCAGGGGGCAACTTATGCTTTATGCTCCGCTCTACCCTGTCGATGAATGATGGTAAATCCTCCTCGGACCTCTGCCGCAGCCCTGCCATGGGGTTTTCCATGGGCCCGGTGTCTAGCTTAGCCCACGCCCGAAGTCCGCAGTCTCGGACTTGCTCCCTATATTGGGGAATCTGTACCCAAGATTGCTCAAGCCCAGTAATATACCCAGTTTGGGTTCCTACCAGCATTCCCCAAGTGATGGCTACTGGGGGGTTAGCAGCGGCATTGGCTTCAGCCTGTTCCCTGCATTCCTCCCGGAATAGAGCAACCCATCTAATAAAGGTGGGATTAGGAAGTACCACTTTGGCGGCATCCATCCAGTCCTTTGGCACACAGGGATGATAGGCGACATCCTCTAGGAGGGTGGTTGCCCATGGGGAGTTGGGACCATCCTCTGCCACAGCCTTTTTGAGTTCTCTTAGGTCCTTGGCCTCCCAGGGGTACCAGTCCAAGGGTTGGACAGGGGTGGGATTGACATTAACTGGAAAGGCTTGAACTAATTTAGGAGTGACCCCCACCTTTCTGCACCTCGGCATAAGCCGGTGGTGGGGAGAGTTCCTCAGAGAAGCATTGTTCTGTCTCTCTGGCCTCCTGCCTCGAAGCTGAGTAGGGGGAAGGGATGGGGCCCGTGGAGTCTGGACACTCAGGGGCGTCCCAGGCCGTATTCTTCTCCCTGAGACCAGGGGATCTCTCAACCTCTTCCGAAGCTGAAACTCCACCCCCAGGAGGTGGGAGAGAGTCGGGGCGAAAAGTGGCTTTAAGTGCCACAATCATGGGGTAAAAGCCCAAAGGGGGTCCTGCTCTGAGAATCCTTTCTCTTTCTCTTGCCAGCTTTTCTATTCACCCCCAAACTTCCCAGGAGAAAAGGTTGGCTCCTCTTACCCAGGGGGCCAGAAAGAGGACGTGGTCCCAGGCAGGCTCCGTGACCACATCGGTCAGTTTAAGCGCTGGGTCCTCATTTTTTCCTGTTGCGTTTCCCATCGCGGGGACTCACTTACCTGAAAGACCGATTGGCCCCAGCTGTATTGCTAGCCATTAGGGTCTCGGGGGGGTCTTCAAGCCCCACGTTGGTGCGCCAGATGCGGGGGTCATAGAGAGGTGGTTGGCAAAGACCACCCTCTCCAGCTTCCTCGCCGCTGAAAATCTTCACTCTGTTGGCCCGCGACGGAGTGGGGCTGGGGAGAGTAAGTGCGCTGAGGAACCGAAAGCAACCATGGCAGGGAGTTGAGTCAAAGTGTTACAGCTCAAAACTCACTTTATTGCAGGTTCACAGTGTTTATAAGCCATGCTGGCTTTCCCACTCGGGCATGTGTCTCTTCCCAACTGGTCCTTTTAGGAGGCTTAATTTACAAGTTCCTAATTAATCCAATCCCTTCCCTTCCTAGCATATTCCCTAATTATCATGTTAGTATGCAGAAACTAGCCTCCCTTGCTCGATGGGTGGGGGGTGAGTTCGTGAAACTCCACAGGCTTTCTTTTGTCCTACAGGCCTATCTTCTCGGCTATTCCATGCCGTCACTATTATTTCTTTCTTAATTTCTTGTTTAATCCATTGATCATTCAGGAGTGTGTTGTTTAATCTCCATGGGTTTTGTGGTTATTGGAGCTTCCTTTGCTGTTGATTATAAGCTTTATTGTACTGTGGTCTGATATAAATGCATGAAATTATTTCAATTTTTTAAAATTTGTTGAGTTTTGTTTTGTGTCCCAGAATGTGATCAATTTTAGAAAAGCTTATATGTGCTGCTGAATAGAAAGTGAATTCTTTGGTGCATAGATGGAATATTCTGTAGATGTCCATTAGGTCCATTTCTTGTAAGGTGTTATTTAATTCAGATGCCTCTCTGTTTATTCTTTGTCCAGTTGATATGTCTATTGAAGAGAGTGGGGTATTGAAGTCACCTACTATTATTGAATTAAGGTCAATCTGTGTTTTACAGTCTTGCAGTGCTGTGATTATGAATTTGGGTATACCAGAATTTTGTGCATATGTATTCATGATTGTAGTATCTTCTTGGTCAATTGTTCGTATGATTAGAAATGAAGTGACCTTCTATCTCTTGTGGGAAAACTTAGTTAAGATGGGTAGCATTCTAAGCCAATGGGACCTCCTTGGCCACACCCATGGGGTGGGGTGTAGTGACGAAAAGGTTTAGGATTCGGCCCTGAGAATTGAGTCACAACCACTATATAACCAGACATTTTTTCAATAAAATCTCTCTCTGCATTTGAACCTCAACCTGTGTACACGTGGTATGCTTTCCTGCATGTATTTTCCACATGGGTTGTCCCAGGATTAAGTGGACCCCGCCACAAATCTCGGTGGCATACCCACAAATGGTTAAACCAACGTGGGGCATGGGGACCAGTTTGGTAAGCCAGAATCTCTGCAAGATGGGAAGTAACACCTTCAAGGAAGCTATGTTTCAGAAGGAATTGTTTTGTGATGTATGGCATGTGTTTGTTGACTGTGTGCTGTGGTTTGCTGTGGCTGTTGTGTTTCAAGTTGTGGCATGGAGAAAGTTTAGCATCTCCAAATCAGTGAAGGCATGGACTAAGGATGGACACAAAGGGAATTTTCGTATTGACTCTGCTGGTGTGCCTGTGGATGACGCTGATGGAGACGTGGCCTGTGTGCCAGAGACCCTTTCTCTGATAGGCTTTGGGAAGCTTGCATTCTCTTGTGGGTTTTCACCCACTCGGCGGGACATGATTATGCAGCCGGTGGGTGCCGTTTTGGCTTCTCTGGACTGGGGGCATCTGTTGCTTCCCCAGCCTTCCCAGGTGGTGGGTATTCAGAGAAATTGTGAGAGGAGCCCTTCCTCTCCCATCCACTTGCCTTCCAGAGGTTTTGAAATGTGCTTGGAACCTGCCCTGCAGCCTGGGGTCCCAGCTTCTGCCTTCTGGCCACAGTTCAGGTGGCAAAAGTCACAGAGACTGGAAGGACAGGTGTGCCCGTGGAGCGAGCAAGCATTTTGCAGCAAGCATTCCATAGAGGTGTTCATTTGCACCTTTGCACAGGCAGGCTTGGGTTGTAGAGGCAACCACCCAGGAATTAATCTACCAACATTGGTTTGCATGGAAGCTTGTGAAAAGCCAGCCACAGTCTAAATGTGTTTTTACAAAGTCCTCCTTAAAATTTTTTCTGTAAATAGTGTTAAATAGTATAAAATAGTGTTTAATTCTGCTGAAGTTTCCTTTTGTCTGCTAAACTTCCCCCCAAGATCTCTTCTAGAGGCCAGTCTTCTATAATGCAAATTGAGCTGGTAAATTCCAGGCTTGGTGGTGGCCCACGCTTTTAATCCAAATGCATGTCTGTGAGTTCAGTCAGCCTAGTCTACAGATTGACTGTAAGAAAGCCCTGCTTTGAAAAGACCAAAGGCAAAACATGAAGCTGTTACATTTTTCAGTTTGTAGCTGTTTGTACATACTCTGGTTAATCTAGTCCAATATTTGTCCTGTGCCCCTCTCCTGCTCTGGAAACAGCAGATGGCTGGTGGGGGAAGGGCTGGCTTTACAGTATTCTGTGTTTCTCTGGGAAGCATAAAGTCTTGGGCAAGAGCCCTGGGCAGTGCTTCGTCTTTCATTGTGTTTTAAAGGTGCAGCTTTGATTCCAATACTCGGGAGACAGACTGTGGACCTCCACCCTACCAAGTTGTATCACTTAAGTAATTCAAATCCATTTCAGCATGCTTAACTTAAAGTGTAATATTTTTACTTACCCCCAGGTACCCTAGATATGATTGATTTAATTTTATCTTGCTCCTTTTAAATGTGTTTCATCTCAGATTTTTCTCACAGAATTCTTGACCACACGTGGTTTGAGCTCTGGCACCATCAGCCTGCCTGCTGTGCATGTATACCAGCTGCCAGACTGAGCACATGGCATCTAAATCATGCCCTTTAAAATTTGATTTTAGGTAACATTCTTTTGATTTCAGCATTTTGGAAACAAGATAGATGGATTTCTAGGAAAATTTACAGGCCTTGAAGCTCTAACAAAATGAACTTGCTCTGATAAATTGTCTTTTTTAAGGACCATTGGTAAAAGTCTCTTTAACAACATGAATTGATATTTTGGTTCAATTTAAATGAGAATTTTTTTGAAAAACTCTTTTATGTTTCTTTAAGCCCATCTTCAAGTTGTGTGTATGTGTGAGTGAATGCAAGTTCCCACTTTTAATTCATTATAATCCTACAGGTTTAAATCTAATTAGGAACTGACTATAAACAAAAATAGATTCAATTCATAAAAAAATGTTTGTTTTATATACCCCTTAGTGTTAACAATTTTTAATTGGGTTATAGTATGCATATTATTCCATTTAATGATAAATTGTTGTTAATTATTATTAGCAATTGTTATTAATTGTTATAGTTATTGTTATTAAATATAATTATTAATAACAATTGATAGAAATTCAGTCTAATGGTAAATTATTCATTGTTGTTGGCTATTAATATTGACAATTTTTATTCATAATAATTATTAATGCTTGTTGTGACTAATAATGGTTAATAATTATTAATAATTAATAATAAATAATGGTTATAATTGTTGTGATTATTGTTGTGATTATGGATAATTATTATTATTATTCCAAAGTCCTTAATAATAAGACAAGATGGATAGGTCCAAGACTACAAACAACTTTGGCCTGTCTACTTTTGGGAATCCTCAATCTTTAGATTTGTAAATAGCATAGGGACAGTTAGGCTTAGCAGAGGGACAGCTTAGGACAGTTAACCAGAAGAGACAGGATAGGGAAAGAATAGGAGTAAACTTTAGAGATAGTTTATTAAAGGCAAATGGTTGGGAATGGGCCTAAGAGGTGGCATATGGATCACAGCTATTTTATGAGTTACTAGGACATTTATTCTAATTATGTAAAAATAACCCTATAACAAATTATATAAAGATTTCATGTTTTTGCACGACACGGGTGCACAGACTTGCATGCAGACAGTACATTCATACACATACAGAAATAAATAAAATTAATTAAAAAAAAAAGATTTCATGTTTCTCATTGAACATCAAACAATAATGTGGCTTTCCTCTCTTTCAGGTCAACCTAACAAATCTTTCTTATGTATGTATGTATGTGTGTATGTATGTACGTGTGCGCACATGTGGGTATGGATGTGTGTACTTGTGTTCTAAGTATATTTTAATGTTAACAGCCATAATACCAGTAAAAACATTGCCTCTGAGTTGGAATGTGGCCCTTCCTTCACAAGATGCAAATTTATATTAAACAGCCAAACATAATTCAATTTCAACAAAGGTTATGGGTTATATATTAAAATTTTTTAAATAAACCGGGCGTGGTGGCACATGCCTTTAATCCTAGCACTCAGGAGGCAGAAGCAGGTGGATCCTTATGAGTTCAAGGCCAGCCTGGTCTACAGAGTGAGTTCCAGGACAGCCGGGACTGCAGGGAGACCCTGTCTCAAAAAGACCAAAAAATAAAATAAAATAAAATAAAAAAATAAAAACAATAGCTCCACACTGCCACCTACTGGTTACGCTCTTTCAACATCTAAAACAAAGATACAACCAGGTTTTCATCGTATTAAAGTGTTAATAAGTTTTTGGGTCTTTGGGAATAAAAAATTAAAAATATAAAAATTTAAAAAATAAAAAAAATTGAATTCCGATTAACATCATTGCAGAATTAGCGGCCGCCATTTTTTTTTTTTTTGTTTTTTTTTTTTTTTTGCGTGCATACAGACTAAGACAAGCCTTGTCCGTTGGGTTGCAGAGCTCGTTTGGTTGGAAAAAGGCTTCCTTTGTGGACCCCAACCTGGTGTAGCTGGTGTGAAATTCTGTCCGTTAGCAGTCTCTGGGCAGGTTGGAAAGTCACTATGCCAAGAGTGGAAACATGTTTGTTCCAGGCTATGGGCCTGAGTTGGAGGACCATTCGGACCGGCTAGGAAGTAGCAGCTGACGTCTTCTCGGAGCCAGCCCCATGCAATGGGGCAGTTCTCCCAGCTTAGCAGGACTGCATTGACCTGTTCATGACAAAGGAACTTCCTAGAAGCTCCCACAAAACAAAACAAAATCAGATGGGAAATGATGGTATCACTTCTCATGGGGCATATCTAGCCAGTCTTTAATTAACTGATGGGCATAAGACAACTGTAAAAGAAATTGATGGGGCTGGAGAGATGGCCTAAGCGATTAAGACGCCGACCGCTCTCACAGAAGACCCGGGTCCGATCACCCAGCACCCACATGGCGGCACGAGAACCGTCTGACACTCTATTCCAGGAGAACTCCAGCCCAGGGGAATGCCGCACCTTCTTCTGACCTCCCGGCATTGCACGACACGGGTGCACACACGCTAAATGCAGACAGTACATTCATCAGCAACATGAAAAAGAAAAATGTTAAAAAAAAAAAAACAAAAGAAAGAAAAGAATTTTATTAAGAGCTAGATATTGAAAATCTTTAAGCAGTGTTTCATGCCAGTCCTGAGAATGCCAGAGACTTGGAACGAAGATGTTTTATTAAAAGCCACTTTGTAGAGCTGGGTTGTTCTCACGCCTTCAATCCTAGCGACTCGGAGGCAAAGAGCAAGGCAGTATCTGTTGTGAGTTCAAGGCCAGCCTGGTCTACAGAGTGAAGGTTCAGGACAGCTGGGGCTACAGGGAGACCCCTGTCTCAAATAAGAGCCAGAAAAAAAAAAAATCCACATTTGGTAAGGTTTAAGTGTAAAATGGATACTTGAAAATACATATTTTGTATATAGAGGTATTATTCATAGAGATTTATCAGAATATACAAAATAAAACCATATAAGTTAAGGATTGATTTTCTCTGAAGTCCATAGTCCAGTCCATATAGTGTTAAAAACAAAGTGTATGTTTGGTAAATTTTTTTGGCAGGTATTCAACTTTACCCAACTTTGTCTACATAATTATAGGAATTAGTAGACTTAGTAAAATACTTAGTAAAAGTTTTAGATTTATTAAATTGTTGAGTTTTGAAG